>JAHHUM010000671.1:74979-340049 GCA_036173005.1 Crenichthys baileyi
AAGAAAATCAACTATTATTTCTACTGCTTGACACTATTAATCAACTCAGAAGATATTTCCTTCACGAATTACAGACAGGTCTTTTAAATATTCCACTCATTTAGCCACTTGTCATTGTTATAAGTGGCTAAATTCTTGTCCTCCTTTGCTGGAAGTCAGATCACAGATACATGCTGTTTTAGTATAAACATAGTCTGGTTAACGACTTATAATGGGTCCACTGGTGAAAGATCAACCTTCATTTCACAGCACACACACACACACACACACAAACACTCGCATGCACAGCTAGAGCTTATTGATTCTGAGAGCAAATAACTATGAGCTAGAGCGCTGTTGTTGACCATTGCCAAAGCTTGCTGGGTCAAAAGTCATCTGGGCTGTTTTCATTTTGAGATCCTGTATTGAATTTAAACAAGAGCAGCACAGCTGTGGTAACACTCTCCTTCACCTCTGAAGGACACCCAGAGAGTGTGCTTCTTTCATCTTTAGGGGGAAGCAACCCATCAACTCACTCTTTCTGTGCTGCTCTTTTTCTTTTATCTCTCAATACACTATGGTAATATCAGCCACTGTTTTCTGCAGCATTTATAGGTTTCCAATCATATTACATTGGATACGAACAACATTAAAATACTCAGACGTTAATTCCAATGCTGTTTTTCCTGAGGAAAGATGGTGATCGGGAGTCTGGAAATCAAAGCTGATTCATGTATTTTACCGAGCCTTGTCTGAGAACACAATGAGATTCAAGCTTGAAGGGGGATTTACTGTTAGTAGCATGTCGGGGGAGGATGGTGTTTTATGGGAAATTACTACAAACCATCTTTAAAGGAAATAACACTTTGTGTTTTAAGTCACTGAGCAACATTCCTGTGGAGATTCCCGTCATACAACATCCTTTCAGTGAAGGATTAACAAATTATCCCTGACCTAAACTGTAAGACGATAGCCCACTGGATCTGATTGGCTGTTCCAGACTGAAGTCAAATACTGGGCCACAACATTTGGGCTGTGTGGCCCCTATGCAAGCCAAGGCTTCAAAGTTCAATCATAAACTCCACAGTGTCTTCTTTAACCTCATTACTGTCTTACATTCATTCAAAAGAAAATTGTTGAAACCCCAGGTTGCTCAGCAAACACAAAAGACCAAAGGAAGTGTCAGCTCCACACACAGATGTTCTTCCCCTGGCACATAGAATATAACAGACTTTAAATACATCCTGGAAAGGAGTCGTCTGGTACCTTGCAAAATTATTCATTCATGAACTTTTTCTCATGTTACAACCACAAAATTCAATGTGTTTTATTTGGATATTATATAATAGACCAACACAGATTAGTACGTAACTGGGATATGTAAGAAAAATTCAACACAGCTTTCAAACATTTCAACAAAAATCAAGAAATTGTGGAATGCAGTTGTATTCAGCTCCATAAAATGCCGAGCTAATTAAGTAACTGATCAGAGAAGGCATATGGTAAATCTGAAGAAGCTGCAGAGATCCACAGCTCAGGTGGGAGAATTTTTTGACAGGACAACTGTTAGTTGGACAGTCCATCGATCTGGCCTTTATAGTAGAAATGCAAATAGAAAGCCATTGGTAAAAGAAAGTCCCAAGATGTGCCATATGCAGTTTGCCACAAGCCACCTACAGGTCATGGCAAACATGTGGAAAAAGTGCTCTAATCAGGTGAGACAAAAACTCAACATTTTGGTCTATATGCAAAATCCTGTCTGTGGTGGAAAATTACAGCTGTATATCATGATTCTGGGCCTTGTGGCAAACAGTCTGGACATCACTGGTTTAGATCAAAGCATCTTCCCCTTAGAATGGTCCAGTCAAATACAAACCTTACTCCAATCAAAGGTTTTTGGCACGACTTGAACTTTGATGGTTACAGTCACTCTCCATTCAGTGGGCTGAGCTTGAGCTATTTTGTAAAAAAGAATAGGCAAAGATTTAAGTTTGTAGATGTGCAAAGCTATTAGAGAGCACAAGGGACTAGCAGCTGTAACTGCGGTAAAACGAGGTTCCACAAAGCACTGACTCATGGGACTGAATACAAATGCACAACACACTTTAAGGATTTATTTTTACAAAGATTCTTTGTGTTGGCCTATAACATACAATAAATTGAATGTTCTGCTAGTTAAGTGAGAAAATGTGGAAAAGGGGTAGAAACAATTTTGTAAGGCAATGTACCTGTGAACATCTGTGCACCTTGTGATTCAGATGTAAAGAATGGAAACAGACTTCAAAACAGGATAATTCAACTCAGGCCTTGTCTGAGATTCCTGATTTCTCCATTTTAGCCTATTCTCCTCTGTTTTCATTTCCTTGTGTCTCAGTAATTCAGAGCTTTTTTCAGTTGTCTTTTCAGCTCCCCTCTCCTCATCTGTATTGCCACCTCCCTGACAGCTGGTGTCTATTGTTTCCCATATGATCATGGAGTCACTGTATCCACCCAACAAGCTCTGCAGGTCTGTTGCATCCTAATTTGAAGTCCATACACGTCTTCTGTAATGGAAAACTCAGTAGGCTGCATGCTCCCCAATGCCATGCTGTTTTCCCACTTAATAATATACAGTTGTGTGACTGTAATTCTTTCGTGCCTTTGATAACTTGTGAAAACGCTGTAATTTGGTTTTCCAGCAATGCCATATAACATGGCTAAGGGGGACTGTGAATTACTGTAAAGCGCTTAGCCAGCTGACCTGAAATCATGACTCAAACATGGAAAAATATTGACTGAAAAGTCTATGTTCCATAAGTTGTGACAACCACACAAATTAATCAGCTCATGCTCAGAAGATCTTAAAATATAAAAAAATGACTATAATTTACAAATTACTTTTAATGTGAGACCACGGGTCTGTTAAGTGCAGAATTTGATGAAAAGAATGAAAGAAAAACATTCAGGAAAAGCTCCTCTGTCAAGCCGAGTCCTGCAGAGTTTCATTAGGTCCCCCTTCCTCTCATTTGGAATTTTTCGCAGTGGAGAAACTCTAAAGTAAAGTTTCCTCCTTCTCTTTGAATGGCCTCAGAGAGTCAGAGGGTACAGAGGGGGCCAACGTTAGAATAAGTGCCCCAACCGTGAGAACCCCTTCTCAGGTCGTCAACAATTAAGGCAAGGACCAATCCCATCAGATGCTGGTCCTAATTAACAACAACATGAAAGAACAGCCGGACTGCATCAGGAGCCTAGCAGCACTCATGCAACAAGCTGATAAGTTGCAGGAACTGAATGAATGCAGCCACCACACTTATTTCTAGTGGCATGTGATTAGCTTTTCTACCACATGAGGGCAGCCAGTTGTTGAACTTCAACATGCATTTGCCTGCCATTTAAGGGTACATTTTTATTCTTATTTAAGACAAAACTCAAAAACTGTCGAATCTTAATATAATTAGAAATCTTCTTCAGCATGTATGTTATTGCACAGAGAAGGGGAAGGAAATCAATCGACAAACTTATCTTGCTTTAATCTTACTTTTTCAGTTACCAACAACTTAGAGGTTAGCATATAGTTTGTAATCAGTTGGCCTAAATAGGTCACTAAGGCACATATGTGTGGAATTCTGTCATGTGTTAAATGCTGAGGAACTAAGTACTGTACGTTTCTGGGTTAATGTGTGACTTACAGTGCAGCGGAGGCATTTCTAAAATATGCACTTAGTAAATGATTAGCTGTGCACATGTGGCAGCTGTCAGGACAAACAGCTCTACACGTAGACCATGAATCCAGTCTGCAACAAGTAACAAGCAGGACTCTCCAGAGAATCTTTATGGAGTTGACCTTCAAGAAGGTTGTTGGGGAAAGCCAGTTTGCTCCTGACTGTTAGAAGATTCCTAAATCATTTAAGCATTCTTCATCACTAGGGCTGGAAATTACAAACTACACATGAACCATCAAAAACACTGCTTAAAGTTTAAATCAAAAGATTTAGAATAAATAGTTAGCAGAGTTTTTGCTAGTGTTTGCTTCATCCTAGGGCTGAATCTTTTTGCCTGTTAAGGATGGTTGACTTTGGAGACAAAATGTTACATCTTCAAATGAATCGTGCTGCTTCATTTCAATTAATCATTGAAAGCAAAACATGTTTGACTCAAAGCAACACACTACATACTTATTCTCTCATAGTAGAGTTTTCTCAATTTATATAAAAAAGTTTTTCTGTGAAACATTGTTAATTTACAATTGTTTTGATCAACACCGTTTGTATTCCAATACAAAGTATGAGTTCAAATCTGCATTTCCTACAGCACACAGTTCCAAACTACAACAAGTAATCACATCAATGTTATTAAAATTAACTTAAAGTTTCTGCTTGAAACCCTGACATGGAGATGCATGGAAAAGATCAGCCTTTGTTCATGCTGTTAATGTGAATGCTTTTATCAACGTGCTTTTATCCTTTCCTTTCAGAAAGGAAAATGGACACTATTTAACAGCTGATTTAAATTAGGTATCACCACTAGCAAAGTAATGTGCTCATTCGCATACACATTTTTCTTCAAACTACGGTTTGAATAAAGGACCAGATAACAGCGTCTCACACTTAGCTGATGAAATGTGCCTCATGCTGCAGCGAAAAGTTGATGAATAATGCAGTCTAGATAAGAGAGGAGTTCTGAGAGCAAGGGGACAGAGTCTAACTATTCTTTACTTTGAAGAGCCCCTTTACTGTTACAGCCCCTCTTCAAAAAAGAGAACAATGCAAACTCCTTTTCAGCTGAATTTTCAAACAACTGCCAATATTAGTCACAGACGAAGAGTACAGCTTCTCGTCCAAATAGGGAGGAGTGCTGCTGTCTTCTCTATTTCCAAAGGGCAAGCACATTATCCTGTTCAGACAGTTAGAGTCTGAAAAACGTTAGAGTTTAAAAAATGTATGGAGGAAGAATTCACACTACAGTCACTGATTGACAATAGTGATCCATACTAATTCATGTTGGGGTTCATTGGGGGTGGAGTGCTCATGGGGTTGAGACTGGACTTTATTGGGGGGTTGGGACAGTTTTGGTAGGCAGGCTCGTTTGGACCAGGTAGACCCCTCTTTTGTTCATGGCTCCCTCTCCGGATGGGGACGTGGGTCATTGGGGGCTGGGGTCGCTCGGGTTTGGGCGGTTCTGGCACTAGTTGGCTGGTGCTCGGGCGGTTTACCTGTCTCAACCCCCACCCTGGAATTAAGGGGAATACCTCTTGGGTAAGAGGGCTGGTTGCACCTCTGGGGTATCAGTACCTGGATCTGGGAGTATAGAGTAGGTATGGGGAGTTTGAGTGAGTGTACAACGTCCACTGTTGTGTCTTTAACTTTGGTTGTGTGGGTGTGAGTATTTTTATGTGTAGGCATGAAGGTGGGAATGTGTGATTGTGACTGGGTGCGTCTGTTTTTGTGTCAGGTTGGGTCTTGGGCTGCTCCCTCTCCTGGATCAGCTCAGGCCCCCCATCAAATGTGGGGCCTATTTCCTTTAGCTACACCCTCTATCGGTGGCTGGTGTCTCTGCCCGCTGGTGTATTGGTGGTTCCTGGTGACCGGGGCTGGATGCTTTGGTGTGTGCCGGCTCGCTCCCAGTGGCTGCTTACCAAGGCCTTGGCCCCCTGACTCTGTCGGCCCTCTGCTTGGGGGGTGATGTAGCTCAGATATCCTCTGTGTCTGTCTCAGGTCCAGGGGGGCAGGTCTGTGGCTCCTCACACTCACCATTGCATATTTTTAAGGAAAAACCTTATATACACAAGCGTGCTCCCACAGTGGTTTGGATTCAGGTGTTAACAGATACACATATGTTTAATATTGAGCAGCAGTTACCACTAAATACATATTGCATTCATTAGTACCGTGCACTTCTATGTTTCTGCAGGTGTTTAAGCAGTCTTCTAGGGTATCTTATATTATCTTATCCTTCTTTCTCTCCTCTGTTCTTCTCTCTTTCTCTCCCTTTTTCTTTTTTGCCCGACCTCTCTTTCTTTCTTGCTTCTTTTTCTTTTCCTTTTTGTTTCCGTTTCCGTCATGTCCATTACAATTAAAATAATCCCAAAGCAGTTGCTAATAAAGTTTTTTTATACATACAGTACTATGCAAATGTTTTAGGCAGGTGTGAAAAAATGTAAATAAAGAATGCTTAAAAATTCGCTGAACAAATGAGCACAGCACAAGGCTCAGTGCCAATTTACCCCTTCCCCAATATATAGCCTTAATTCATTCCTAGGTGTTGCCATTTTATTCATTTCCACTACCATTTTTTACCCCACAAACAGTTTTGTATTCATGTACTTACATTTTTGCATATCAGCATATTTCTCTTAGTAGTTAACTATTTATGATTAACTGTGTAAGTAAATATCATAAATATGTACAAATGTCACATATAACTTAATTTATTTGTATATATGTATTTTCTTGAGATTATATATCACACCCTATTTCCATTGATTGTAGTTCTAATTCCCATTTGAGACAGTTGAGTCTTATATATTATCACAAATTATGATCCCTAATCAAAAAAGTAAATCTGATCTGAGCAACTTCCTCCAGGTAGATATTATTTATAGGTAGATTAAGAAAAAATACTACATGGATGTTAAGAAACAACCAGTAGCAAGCAGCTCCTCCTTTCTACCCAAAAAAGTCGGGTATATGACTAAAAGACTAAAAGGTATGAAAAGGCAAAGAAGGGAAATAACTGGCACCCACATAACAAACAAAAACGTATTCTTGGAAAAAACAGCAAAGAATGGTGGCATTGCAGTAGTTATTCAGGGCACACTGTGAGACACATGCCTTTCACCCATAATTGCATAATACATGACATAATATGTATTTCCATAATGCAGGAAGTGTCACTGAAACGCACACACATGGCACGAAATTACCATTGGCAAAAGGTCAAACGTCAATGGTTACAAGTTCACAGTATGTCCTTTTCCAACCACAGCAGGATACAGTGTTAGTCTGTCCAGCCTAAGGTTTGATCAAGTTTAAAAAGTCTTAAAGAACGACCATGGTAGAAGGGCTTGTTATCTGAGACACAACAGCTTCTTAACGAGGAGAAGCACCAAGCACAGTCAGAGGTCGAACTTTTAGTCACGCTGTAGTTTTCAGCTGCTTCAGGCTTCCCTCAATATACTGATGCAGTTTCCAGAGCTCTTTTTCTTGGCAAAGCTGGAACACTCAGAAACACACGTAATGGTCTGTGAATCATTCAACTGCTGAGTTTCCATTATGGTCCAGCACATTCTATAAGAAAACAACCTCCCTGACATAATTAATTTAGAGGGCTATTGGAGTTATTTTCGGTAATTATCATTGTCTCCAAGGACAACGCATCCTCTGTGGATCAGAATGTGTGAATTTCTACCCAGTTTCAAAACAATGTACAAAATCCTGCTAACCTTGGGATGAGCTAAAAAAAAGGGGGGTTGCAGCAGACAAAGGAGAAAGTTGAAACTATGTGGCAGCCTCTCCGAAGTACTAACATATGGAATGCTTCTCAGAAATATGAAGAATATTTTCAGAAAATAGACACATTCCTCTAGAGTGAAGGCAGATATCTTTACTTGCATAACAATCCAACAATGCCTGTGTCTCTTTCTTTCTTATCTATCCCCTACTCAAGATGCTGAGACACTGCATAGAATTTTTTGACAGTAACACAAGATGGCTCTGGTGTCTGACTGGAAATATGACTAAGATGAACAGGCATCCCTAGAATTTAGTATGTGACAGCAAGTGAGTTATTCCGCCCATCACCAAGGTCCCCATTCACTCACGGCTTGCCGTGTCAATAGACCCATAGAGCGGGAATGTAAGAGTCGGCGAAATGACATGATCACAATTCTGGTAATCACCAAAAATACAATATGTCTTACAATTTCCAGACAGTAACTGATATATTGCACTTTACGAAAACCTTCTATAAAATAAACAACCGATACTAGACAAAGAGATGGGTAAAAACAGGGGATGACACATTAACCTCAAAACATCTAAGTTTTAGACTTTATCGGTGTAATAAAGTTTCACCGTTTGATATTTGTAAATAACAAATATCATGGTTCCAAAATATTACTATTTTTATGAAGTATAACAATATTTAATTGTGAAACCAAAGGAAGGGAGACAACATTGCAGGCTCGATATAGAGCAATTAAAGACACTGAAATCTATTAATCTCCTCTGTCTTGTGGCACTTCAGCACGACACCATCCAGCATGGGTTAATAGGAAGCAACTATATGCATGAGGCACTAACCTGCCCTAGTTCTGGTGGGCTTTAAATTTCCCAACTAGCTGGTCGCACAGACCATTTGTGACTACCTTGCTTAGCAACTCAGAGGTGTAAACATTGGTGGGTTGACTACAACATCTCCATGTTGTTTTGGTCTTTTCAGAAAACACGCTGTAATGGCAAAAAATTTTCTAAAGTGTGGCGTCAATTGTTTTTTGGAACAGGTAAGCGATAAGTGGCACTCCTTTGCTCTCCACTGACCATGTTTGTCGCAGTCGGAATAATTTCCAAACAGCCACATTGCTTTTTAACGAACTAGAAACTATAGGAACAGTATGGCAAATTATTTTAGCTCTTTTGAAACTGCACTTTACTTTAAACCAATAACTTGCCCATGATTACAAATGAGCTTTAAAATGTTTTCTTTCAGTCAAGCAAAGATATATTTAAAAATATAATTCATTAGTTTAGGACAAAAAGAAGTTCCTACAAACACAAAAAACATTGAAACATTAAACTCACTGTTTGACAGAACAATCATAAACCACACTTTAAGTTTACATATTTTGCTCCATGCCAAATAGAAGCCAAATTGCTGCTTTGCTGTCAGGAAAAAAAACATGCATTATCTGAAAATACACACCAGATTAAATGACTCCACTTGCCAGCAAAAATCAGATTATGTCAACTTCTTTATGACATCTTCATAAATCAGTGCAACAAAAAACTGAATATCATCCACATCAAAGGGATCAAAAGTGCACAATTTCCCTTAGGTCCTCTGTGGTGATAAACAAAATCGTACCCACACAATCTGTTATTTTATCTGAATGCTGTGAGAGCGACTGGAAAGGGAACTATGTCCCTGAAGTTCCCTGTACTATGAAGTGTACCCACCCCTCTGATACAGTATCAGGGTGTTCACACCTGCAGGAGGAACCAAGACTTGAGTCAGTTTGTACTCTTTATTGTTTAGGCACGCCACACCTCCTTTTGGCCTCAAGGAGTTTATATTCATCTAAGATTTAAAGCCAAAACAAGATTTTTGAGTTTTGGAGAGAGCTAAATGAGAGGTCAAACTCTGCTGTAATGAAAAAAAACACTCCTGTCTCCAAACAGCAGTCCACAAATAAGCTGAAGGGTTGTAAAAGCGTCAAGCAAGACATTCATTGATATCTCTTGTTTACACTCTGGGCACAGTGCTCCTTGGATGTTTAATCATAAGGCTTATCAAGTAATACTACTTGTTATACTCAGTCAATACTGCTCATTTACCAAGGCTTCACCCTTGACTACCAATTGGCTCAAGGTTATACTGACTTATTTTGACTTATTTTATGAAACACCCACAACAACACTTTATTGACAGTGTTTTCCTTAAATTATGACTCTCATCAAATATTTTTCACCAGTCAGCAGGTCAAACACATTCAAACACATTGTGATCTATTTACCTTGAGTTTTGACTATTCATTGAAGCTGTCTAAGAGGAACCAATTTAAATAGAAAATCCCAAAAGAGCCATAAGAAAAACCCTTCTTCCAAACTTAACTAGGAAGCAATGGACTGAGCTGTTACTTATTTCCAGAGACATCTCCTACCTCCAGCAATCCTCTTGACTAGTTGGTGTCTGGCAATGATCCTGCCCAGCCTGTAGCCAGAGCGCCTATGGCAATGATCCATTCTAAGGTAGATATCCTGAGTTTCGGGGGTCATACTGCTCAGGCAGTCACTGCCTGTGGACTCTGGGAGCTCTCGAAACATAGCTGTATTTTACCCCAAACAAGCCCCTGGCGAGTGCCTGAAGCACAATCACACACACAACAGAAAACTTCACATACATGCGCAAAAAGCCTAAAGAGAGCCGAGAGGGACGGCTCAGTGGAACCCAGGGAGTGTGTTGCCGGCCATGTGACCACAGTGAAGCCAATCGCAAGGAAGCAGGGAAAATATGGCCCACCTTTCTGAACTGAAGCCAGTGTCTGTATGAAGGCTCGACAACCTCCCCCTGCTCTGGAGGGAAATATAAATACCACTGGAATGCCTATGAACTGAGTAAGGGAGAAGTAATGGATGATGTAGGGTGTGGGAGGGCTTACAAAAATAGTGGCTGGGTGACTTGCCCTGTGCTAGAACAACTTCTGTGCTGTTCGGGTGATGCTGGTGCCAAGTTTATTGGGTGAGAGTGATACTTTAGAGAAAACTGTAAGAAAAGAGGAGGGGATAAGTTGTCCTTCTGGTTAGGGAATGCTAATTTCTGCACCCCCACCTCCACCAAACAATTTCCACTGACAGTGTCAAGAAGTTCTCACAGTAGGTAACCTCGAAGTGTCAACTATTCAGTAGAGGAAATAGATTTAGCCTGAATACACGCGTGACCTGGAGCTCTACTAATAAAAACCCTTTCATTCACAAAATGTTTCACTTTCATTCTTTATTACATATCCAATATGATGTAATAATGAATTTAAACTCACAACTTGCAATGTTTTTTAATGTTGTGAAGAGACAAATAGGTCAAACAAATAATTAAAATTAAGCTTTAAAAAAGCAGCAAAACAGAATACTATCTTATAGACCCATTGAATGTTTATGTTAAATTTCCAAATATCCACGCATGCACAGAAAATTGTGATATTATTGCTGAAAAAAAAAGGAAAACAAATATTGCATGTAGATAGCATTGCTTTTCAATGTATTGTTATAAATAACTATTTGATGTTGCTGGATCCATTCACAAATTCAAGGAAATGCTCAGAACATGCACTCAGCATGTGGACGGTTTTTGCATTGTTCAAGTTTGTTACTCCATATTTCTAACCTGGACTTATACACAAGAGACTCCAAGCATGCAAGTTATCAGGCATTATAATTATTTTTCTTTTATTAGTATTTAGATTTATATTTCATATATTTTTACAAAAAAGGCTGAACGGTGGCGCAGTTGGTAGCACTGTTGCCTTGCAGCAAGAAGGTCCTGGGATCGATTCCTGGCCTGGGGTCTTTCTGCATGGAGTTTGCATGTTCTCCCCGTGCGTGCGTGGGTTCTCACCAGGTATTCCGGCTTCCTCCCACAGTCCAAAGACATGCCTGTTAGGTTAATTGGTCACTCTAAATTGCCCTTAGGTGTATGAATGAGTGTGTGCATGGTTGTTTGTGTGTTGCCCTGCGATGGACTGGCGACCTGTCCAGGGTGTACCCTGCCTCTCGCCCACAGACTGCTGGAGATAGGCACCAGCTCCTCCGCGACCCACTATGGGATAAGCGGTAGAAAATGACTGACTGACTGACCTTTACAAAAAACTGTTATGCAATGGTTCAATCAATGGGTACCAAATAATTAGTTTTTACAGGTATGAAATAACAGTCAGAGGAGATGAATCTGGGAGCTTGGTTTGACCATATGTGTAAACTAAGCTAAGCAATGACAAACAAAATTAAACAATACAATTTTTTGTTTTAGCTTTATCTCATACTCACAATTTGCTTAGTTTACAAATTGTTTCGGATTAATTAACTTTGTATTTAAGAGTAGAAAAACATTATGAAATACCAGCAAAATCTATAGTACTATATACTATAGTACTATAGATTATAATTTTGAATAACATATGTAATCTTGTATAACAGAACCAAAGTATTAGGTTGGCCTATAACAATCTCCACACATCTAAACAGAAATAAAGTCCACATCCAACGGACCACTCTTATGACTGTTCAAGCCTCAGCATACAAACCCGCCTGTTTATTACAAGCACGGCGCCATACATATGAAAAGAGCACAAACGGGCAAGCCACCAAGTTAAACACAGCTTCTGTCTGTTCCTGTGCCTGGCTGGCAAAATCCACCCCAGCTTAGGCTCACAAAGACCACAATTCAGAAGCACACTTCAGAGCTCGCTGCACATTTTCATAAACTTCTCCGGGGTTTAATGGCTCTCTCCACACCCTGGAGTGGAGCTGTATTAATAGGAGGCTGTTATACCTAAAAGAAGTCAGTGATGGTGAGAGTCTGTTCTGATGATTTCATCAAGTGGTGACTCATGTTTTACTCACAAGTACCTGTATTCATTCATGTAGTAAAATTACCATTTAAGGCATCAGATCCATAAATAAGAGGTAGTATGTGTGTAAAACCGTAAGCACCATCAATCAGTCTCTGTTTTGGACTTCCTTCCTTGTCTAGACGAATGAAATTTACCAAGTGCACCACATGTATCCTATTACAGAATCATAATGAGTGAGATTAATGGTGACATCGTCTCTGTCTGCATTCAGATAGCTCGATTGGGATTCTGAAAGAGCTAAAAACTCTCTGTTGTGCTCAAAGATGCCCTTGTGTTTAACTCTGGACTGCATGCAATTATAGAAACGACTGTGGTCTGTCCTCAGAGGGAGCACTGTGACTCGGGCCCTTATCAAACATGGTGCAACACGCCACTGTCTGGGTCTAAGAGCTAAGTTGCAAGACAACATAGCAGCAGAAATATGAACCTGCATTGCAGACACACAAACACATACCAAGGCTTTGTGATAGACCGGTAGGCCTAACATAGATGTTTTTATTGATCATCATAATGAGGACAGCAAATGAAGTTTAAGATGTTTCTTGGATTAAAACCGGGAAGAAAATAAATGCAGCCATCATGACACGGTCAATATTATAATTTGTAATGAATGCAGTTATTTAATTAATGCAAGTGCAGCCTTTGGAAACCTCCAGCTTATAGTGCTCAGCGTCAGCCAGGTGTGATAACAGAGGGAGAAACTTCACTGTTTATCTTGAGGCCCACATGTGGGAGCAAAGGCAGCTGTGATGTGGTTTGATCCCTCAGCAGACACGTGTAATCTGCACTGAACAGTCATGGTACCACTCTGGCTATGTTTCCGGTGATTAAATCTTAAAAATAACCTCAGTGTGACACAAAATGTGTCCTGAGACATCAGATGTCTGAATTCAGAGCTTAGGACCACGTTGGGCATCAAACCTTAGTTAACATTTCTTCACAAGCTTGTTGATGATTTTACTCTTAAAACTAACACATATCTTGGAACTGTAAGTGACTAAGGATTTGTGGAAATCTTATGATTTCATTAATACTTTTTAATTATAATATTCACAAAAGGAATATCCGATTGCAGAGTACAAATCACAGCAAAAAACAATAACTAAAAGTAAGTTGTAGCATTGCAGAGGCTCAGAAAGCTGACTTTTTACACAAAGATACTTTCACTATTCTGACTAAGACTAGTGAAAAGGCATTTATCGTGACATGAGTCACGGGTCAGTTACTGGGATCTGTTTATACCAGTGTTTCAAAACTGCAAGGTTTTATTAATACTATTCCTACTGCATGAAGTCTTTTAATGAAATGCCAGAGAAAGTGTTGGAGTCACCAGAGGTTCCTCCAACAGTGTGAAGCAAAGAAAAGCACAACACTGCCCCTCTCCCACCTGTTGCTGAGCACTGCTGGTGAGCTAGTCTACAAAAAGCTCCTGCAGTTTTCTTAAAAGAAACAAATTCAGCTGTTTGTCTGTTTCAAAAAGCATGGACAGTGATGGTGACAAACCTAAAGGAGCACCAACGATGGGATTCATACCAGCTTGTTATACTCGTGTTACCATATAAGTAGCAAAACTGTAGAAGGTATAATATTCTTGAAGTACTTGAAAACCTCTACTAAATTTAAAGGGTGTTTTTATTCAGTATTTCTACTTAAGTCTATCTACTATAATTAAAAAAACAAGAAATATAAGGTATATGTTAAATATTTTTGTATTCAGTTTTGTGTTAACACAGGCATTTTGTAAAAACATGGTAAATTTACTAAAGGTTATCATACTGAGAGAATCATATACCAGTCCATGCCTATTCTGCAACATGGTTTTGGCTTTACAAAATAATGACAGAAATCACAACCTAATTAAATTAGATGGAGAACGTTCTGAAGATGGAGCTCTAGTCTAAATAGCATTTTCTCTTTTTCAGTCTGCATCTCAAGCTGTGGTTTTATGGAGCTCTTTCCCAGACTCTCTGAGGCAGCAGCCATCCATCAGTCCTCAGTTTTAAATCGGTCATCTTCTGTTAAGAAAATTATTTCTTGACTGACCAAATTCATCTCCAATGAGCCAGAAATTTGCTGTCAGTGGTGTAAATATGATCCAAATTCCATACACATCACATTTCTCCCTCTGATTTCACTAACATCTGCTTTGTAAAAGAAGTCTTCAGCCACTTGTCTGCAGTACTTCATTTGCAAGCCAAGGCACTGTAAACCAACCAAAAATTATGTTAAATTATGCCATCCCTGGAAATGTTAAAAAAGAGAAATCTTCTCTGAGTTCACAAAAAATGTGTTTTATATGTGCCCTAATCGTATTCTTTCATCATTCACTTTTAATACCTAATGATAAAAAGAAAGAAGATTAATGTTTTAAGTACCCCAACATCCCAGCTCTCAGTTGCTTTACCAGTGAGGTCCCTCAGTAGTCAGCACCACAGAGCCAAGTAAACGTCAGACTTCACACACAAATCACACAGCCTGGTGGGAAAGTTAAAACTGCCTAAGCAAATACAGCACACCATCAAGTTCTTATATCACATATAACATCTGGTCTCCATTAGTATGACTTCAGCCTGCCTGATGAAGACCAAGTGTTCTTTTGCAATTCATGTGACTTTCTCACATGGTGTGTTGTGCTAGTGTGGTCCGTTCACTGCATCTAGTGGTAAAACTATGCAACTGCAGAAAAGGATATGCCATCCACCTTGTACCATCACGCCCAGCATTTGCCTCTAAATTATCTGCCTTTTTCATTTCAGGTTTATCCCTTTAAGATGTAATATTCAACACTGATTACATTTTTATTTTTTTGTTATTTTATTAAAAATATTGCAGCCTATATGGATTTAGTATGCCTTTATAAAGGATTCTAAATGCTTCACTTTGCATTTATGTCCTACTGCATGCAGCTATAGGACCAAAAATGTCAGATTCTGCAAAAGTGATACTCGGAGATGCGTCAATTGGGCTTTTCCTGGCCAGTACAGATTTCAGGTTGTCTTTATGGTCCAATCTGCAAAGTCCATATTTTTTATTATGAGGACTGTAAACACAAAAGAAAGTGCAGCAGGTCCATCGATACAGGTAGTAATTTTGAATCTAATATAAATTAATAACAAGATTAACATTTATTCATAAAAGCATATGTCCCTAATCTTCACTGAATTTTTGTAAACCAAATACAGTCAGTCAGTCATTTTCTACCACTTCTTCCATAGTGGGTCGCAGGGAAGCTGGTACTTATCTCCAGCAGTCTATGGGCTATGGGTCTAAGGGATACACTCTGGACAGGTCACCAGTCCATCACAGCTGGAGTGTATTAAAAAAATAACATGCTGTTTGTTGTTGTATTTATAGACTAAAATGGTGAAGGTTTGTAGTTTTAATTCAAGTAATAAATAAGAAAAATGTATAATGATTTTTCTTTCAGTATCTCACCTGCTCATCATCAATCTGAGCAGATCAGGGGAAAACTGCCCACTTCTGATCCCTGGCTGGTTGATTATTGAATCTCTTGGTATTGGTTTGTATGGTTACTGGTTCTAATGCTATGTTGTGGCAAAGTATACTTCAGTTGTATATATTTTTTATTTAAAATATTTTTAAATACTTAAATTAAAAAAATCATGTACAAATATATATTTTTTTAATTATATGGCCATATCTTGATTTTTTTGTATTCATATATTTTGCAGGTTACATTTTTTCTATTGACAATACTAAGTTTACGCAACATTTACTATTAATGTGCACTAACTAGTGTATCTTTAAAAGATGGGTGACTGTTCCATTCTATTAAATTTTAAATAAACAATATGTTTGAAGATACATGGAGTTTGTAGGGGTGATGGTTGGAGGGGCACAGATAGAGACTATTGTTACTGAGCAATGCTTTGCAGCCTTGTCCTCCTCATACCAAATTTCTATTGTCCATTTCATTAGAATCATATTTCTAGAAAACAGTCTGAGTTGGTTTATTTGCAGTCAGGTATTTACATAAATAAACAAAGCAGCTGAAGGTTAATTTGTTCCCTTTGATCTCTCAGAGGGACACCGAGCAACATGGTATTTACTGTTGCAATATACCCAAAGACAAGAACATATGTTGAATACTGAAACTGTACGACAAACAAAAGGAATTTAAATATGAAAAATTAATGAATGCATAAGCTGTTAGTGATATTGTTATTAAGTTTATTTGAACACAAAGTAATAATTTGACACCATAAATATTAATTAGGGATTAATATTGCTAATTTTTAATTAGTGTAGGCTTGCTTTAGATTTCCTAGATGTTTAAAATGACTCACCACCGCCCCCTTGCGGCCTGAGTTAGTTCATTATCCTTTGTCGTGAAATTGTCGTAACAAAGCAGCACTACAAATATGGGCATGGTTTTTTTCTGCACATAACGCTAGTTAATGACACTTTTTTAAGCACTAAAAAAGTCAAACGTTTGACCGTATATTCTAATATTTCCCTAAGCCATAACAAAAATGCAATGTAGAACAGTTAGAATAGGCTATGATATGACCTGTACTTATGCTGGTAATTGAGTAATGGACAAACTTCAGAAATATCAGGACAACAGCGGAAAATCAAACACAGACAAAGTAATATCAGATTTAAGAAACTATTTCTCCAAACTTCACGAATGTGACTGAAATATTCTAACATTTTTATGAAAGGGGCGTTCACTAATTAAAACGGCTCTGCCGAGATTATATTATATATATATACCCCTGCATTTAGCCAGCTGTAGTAGGTTACACTCTTAACTCCACTCATGTGCTTCGGCTCCAGGGTGCGCCTAAATCGGGTTACTGACCTGCCAGTCTCCGCTCCCTAACATTCTTCCAGAGTAAATCCCAGGCTTTGGACGTAGAGCTCCGCAGCTGCTCGCTGAATGATCGCCGGAGCTTCAACTTCGATGAATATCTTTTAGAAGTCATCTCAAAACCTAAACTCTAACATAATAAAATCCGCTGTTTCCCGCACACAGCTTTAAAAAAAACTAAAAAAAAAAAAAAATCACTTTGTCCCGGGATTAAGTTCCCTTTATCACATCACTGCTGGTATTCAAAATAGTTTTACAAAAACAAAAATAAAAAATAGGCC
Source organism: Crenichthys baileyi (assembly GCA_036173005.1). Classification (NCBI taxonomy): domain Eukaryota; kingdom Metazoa; phylum Chordata; class Actinopteri; order Cyprinodontiformes; family Goodeidae; genus Crenichthys; species Crenichthys baileyi. The sequence goes on from JAHHUM010000671.1 coordinate 92,396, forward strand.
TATATCTTCCTCTTACTCAATCGGAAATCAGTTTTAGCAAATAATATTGAGAAGGTGACAATAAAGCACAGAGAGAGGATTTCACACTGCCCACCAGATGTGCGTGTGTGTTCCTGGGCTTGTGTGTGCGGAGTGATTCACGCACAGACAACCGCGATGCCTTCAGGTACCGCAAAAACTATAGGAATTCCCAGTCCACCATATTACGATGGATTACAAGGTATGTTGTGTCTTGTTACTACACAAGGAACAACACAGGATCCCATATCACTGGAAGCATTTCTATGTACTATTTTACACAAATTATTGATTGCTCTATTCACAGACCAGATAGCCTTTTGTCCAATTGTGTTGTACTTGTGACAATGACAATAAAGGATATTATTTTGTATTCTATTGCATTCTATTGTATTCTATTCTGTTCTATTCTATTCATATTTTTGAAGAAATGCCTTAAATCCGAGGATTCTCTAACTTCTTAAAACAAGAACCAAGTCAGTAAATATCAAGTTTTTCAACATGCTGATATACCTTCAAACTGAGATATACAGTAGGAGGGGTTGGACTTTTTTAGTTTGTTGTTTTGTGTCATAAACAAACTGACTCAGCACTTTTGGCATTTCTTGATTGGCTTAAGTTTATGGTGCAATTATTGTTTTACTTATTTCTTTTTTACTCAGAGGTTTACATTTTCATGTTTGAATTAGTCAAATTTAATAAAAACGTTCCCTGGAAGTACGAGTCAAAAATTGAAAAGTCCGTGGTTTCTCACCAAGCCAGACCATGAAATCCAAAATGGCTGCCTTGTATATAAAACTTAATGTTACCTGCAGTAAAAAACAAACAAACAAAATGTTTATTTGGAAGTTTGGCAATACCACAAATTCAGCTCGATTTCAATATGCTATTACATTTATATTGTTTAGCTTTATTCCCCTCAAAAAATAAAATCATTTGAAAATAGGAATTTGTAGTAGGCCTAACTCATGTTATTTTGGTCTGATATAAAAAAGGTTTGATGAACTGAAACATTTAAGTGAGACAAAAAAGCAAAAACATTAACAATCTGCAGGGGACCAAATACTTTATTTCCCAGAACCGCACATATACTGTGAGGCCTAACTAATCACAGAGTACATAAAAGCTAAATTGCAAGAAATAAATTTTCTATTGTCTACAAAGGTTAGTACTCTTTTTAATGTGAATACTATTTCAGATACTTCAGCTTAAGGTTGCTGAAAAAGTAGCCTAATTAATATTATAGCAAAATACAGTATCAATGCCTTACTGAAAGCAATTTGTTTTTCATTTTCTATGCTATCTAGTAGCTCAAACCTCAGACTTAAAAAATAACTAAGTTTTACATAGAGTACTTGAAGGCATCACAAGTAACAAACCATTCAACACCACACTGCCATAAATATACACTAATGCTTGGCTGTCTTGAAACAACCTTAAACATTCAATATGGGAAATCCAGAGTCTTTGATGATCAATGATGCTTTTCCAAATATATAATTTGGCAAAATTCCTAATTTTTCATCTGTAACTATTTGATATCCAATGTATCCTGTTTAGGGCTGTTGAGGGAAGTAAACCATAATCATTTTTCTTTATATTCTGAAAGGGTTTCTAGGCTCATTTGCTGCCATTATGTGTGACTATGGATGAATATTTTTGAGATTTTAACCTACTTTTGTTTTAGCATTATGCTTTATGTTGCTTTAAATATTGATGGGACTTCAGCGAGTTCTCTCCGGATAAGTTAGAACAAATCAACTCTTCAACAGGGGCACAGATTCAGGTTCAGGACCATTTACTTGTGTTATTACAAAAGCTTGCACCAGAAATCCTGAAACAAAAGAAGCCTTTGCTCATGCCTGAAGAATAAACATCATCATTTTTTCTTCTAAAAGCCTGCTGCTGTGGCTGCCTGCAGGACAACTGCTTCAATAATCGTTCTACCAGAATTAGTTCAGCAATTTTCTGCTAATATTGTATGCCCACGTAGGCGGTGACCTAAAACCCGTGATATCATATCAGCTGAAAACATTCTGTGGGCACTAGCTAGAATTACCGTTATAATAGGTTTAATTCTATTAAAAACACATGGTGTGAGTGGGTGAAGACTGACAGTTTTTCAGACTAACAAGCTAACTAGGCCAGTTTTCTGTGTCATTTCAGTAAGAATAAAGGCGCATTTTGCCACTGAGAACGACAAATGATTAACAGAAGCAAATAAATGTAACATACTGAGAAATAATATCACCACTTTGTTTTGAGATCAAATTAAAAGATCTGTTAACAGGTTGTTTACTAAAAGAAGAACTTCTGAGCTGATAAAGATAAGTTCTGCATGTACAGCAACTTAATTAGATAACAGTTCTAATTTTACTGGATCTGTCCTGAAAGCAGTCATTCAGGGGTGGATGAGACTTGTCCCCAGATGGCTGAAGGCTACACTTACTCTAAGGCAGGGATGTCCAGAGTCACTCCTCAAAGACCAGTACCCTGCATGTTTTAGATCTTTTCCTGGTCCAACAGACCTGAATCAAACAATGGTTCAATACCAGGCCTCTGAAGAACTTGATGAGGAGGTAGTTCAACAATTCAAATCAGCTGTGTTAGAGCAGGGAAAAATCTAAAACCTACAGGACATTAAGCTCTCAAGGACTGCAGTTGGACACAGCCAGCTGGGAAACGACCAGGATGTGGGTCAGCTCCTGGTCTAGTCCTAGTCTAATGCCTAGTCAGCTCCAGTCAGGTAGTCTATAGCCATGGTCCTCAACTAGGAAAAGGTTGATTACTATCACCTGGTCGGAGTTCAGTCTCTGCCTCCAGCGGAAAAGTTCAGGTGTCTTTGTTTACAAGGGATGGCAGGATAGACGGATTGGGGCTTTGGCTGCTGTTATGTGGGTGTTGCTCCAGTCTGCTGTGGTAAAGAAAGAGCTGAGGTAAAAATCAAAGATGTAATTTTATTGGTTTGTCTACATTCCAGCTCTCACCTACGGTCATGAGATATGGATATGAACCAGATACTGGACACAAGCAGCTGAAAATAGACTTTTCTGTGGTGTGGCTAGGCTCAGTCTTTGAGAAAAAAGTGAGGAGCTTCTTTATTTGGTGGGAAGCTCGGAGTAGAGCCGCTTCTTCTCCATATTTACCTTCTGGGCATGAAACACACTGGGATCCCCCGAAATGAGCTGGAGAATGTTGGAGCTTAGATAAATCTTTGTGTTTCCTTTTATGGACACAGTATCTCTGTTACATGATTAGAGGAAAGTAGATGGATGGGTAATCTCAAAGCATAGAGGTCTGCATGTTTTTCTCATGTAGCAACCCTTTAAAATTTGCTCAATCACAGTAAAAGACACTGTTCTCAGTGTAATTCCTGTTTAGCTGGATCCAAGTGATTCTGTCTCAGATAGTCACAAGATAACCAGAACAATGAGTAATGACCAGAGACCATGGAGTAGTAGAGAGTTTTCTATCCCAGACAATACAAACACACACACACACACACTTCTCCAGAGACCTTAGTTAATTTTTTCAGGGTCTTTTCATTAAAGCTTGCAGTTGGAGGATAAGTCAAAACACAGAATGTCAGCAAAAAAGTTTGTCAGTTAGTAGAAAAAATTAAGGATCATAAATAATTTTCCTAACGATTATTAAAAATGATAAAGATACAATATTTTTTTTCCATACTGAGTCCCTCAAACAATCATATAATTTCTACATCATCTTGCTAAAGTAACTTTGGATATCCTGTAGAATGATGTGGGTTGAAAACATGATACAAAAGTTGGAGACAATTTCATGTTACAAACAGGGCATCAGTCAAGGTGAGAATGGAAAACAAGACAGAAAAAAAAATACCGTCTCTGTCAACCCAATGTGTGAAAGTGACAGAAGAAAACACAGCAGTGAGGTTTTGACCTCCTCCAATATGAATCACCAAAGAGCCTGTCACTGTGCTGTTCCAACTGCAAAATAAATATCTTGTAGAATAAAGGGGAGCTTATCAGGTTAAAGATCACATTAGCCAGACAATGCCCCAGCCTCTAGAGCAGTCTTTGGCAGTCGAAGCAACAGCAGATGCAAGGGAAGGAAACATCAGTTAGCTTGGGAATGTTTTCCCTTCACTGACTCACCCTTTTGTTTGTTTTGGCCAGTTGGCTTCAAGAAAGAAGCACTCTTACCCTGAAAAACTGAACATTCTCGGGATGATTTTTCATCTGCTCTTTCTCATCTCTACCCCCTGCCCCAGCTTTGACTAACAAAAACGGATAAACAGATATTTGCTGCACAATTTATCTACATTGCAGAGTTTCTAAGTGTGTTGCCTCCATCCATGTCTGATGACTGATGTGAAATGCTTGTCCTGTGGCTGCTGGGGGAAAATCCCAGACATGAGAAAACTGATTTTTCCTCCATGAATGGGTCATGCTGTTGGCCAGGAGGTCTTACACCAGGCCCCCTTGAAACATCTGGGAGATTGCACTTCCCAGCCTAATGGAAACAAGGACTGAGGGAGCCGGGAGGCGGAGTGATCTCCTCTCCACCTCTATCCTGGTCCCTGAGGGCTCGTCGTATGCATGTGCTATAAATTTCCTGACCATATATTCCCAAATCGAGTTCGTTTTTCCAGAGGAGCCACACATGTGGTATATATCTGGCTTTAGGTTGTGTGGTTTGGAAAGGAGGAGCTGACTTTGGTTCCAATGCATTAAGGTGGCTACTAATTCTGTTTTCTTAGTGGGACGTCAATTATAACGTCATGGTTTTTTTCCTTTAGTATGAGCTAGAATCATTCATTTCCAAAATGGAGATCAATTATGTACAATCCTTTTTTTTTCCAAAATTCAGATGAGGACCCTACACAAGCTTTAAAGTCTGCAGAGGTCAACATTTGTACAAGGTGGCTTTTAATCATGCAAAACTGGCATAATACGGGTATATATGGTCATTGTTTAATTGTATGACAAAGCATGTAATGCTGTCAGTTCTAAATCTATTAAGGTTGCAATGCCCACAAAACATGCATGAGAAACATTTAAACCACTGTACCGCACCTGGTTTCTGTTAGAGCAACAAGTATTTAATCACAGAGGTACATTTCACTCACTCTGTTTTTTCTGTTTTCTTATTCTCACAGATGTAAAATGTACTACTGTTAATCGCCTTTAGGTCTTTTTAAAGTGGCTTTAGCTATCATTTTTCATAATAAACTGACTCCTATCGTCTTTCTAAGAATGCGCAGCATACATCAAGATTCATTTAAGCTCCACAGGAATCACCAAAAAACACAGCTGACAGGATAACTGTGGATAAATATTTTATGATATTCTAAGGGATGACATAAGACAATATAAAGCAAGTTCAAACAGGAAGTTGATGTTTATGTTTCCCGAGGATTCTACCCAGAGAGAAAATAAAGTTAAGTGTCTGACCAAAACCAAAAAAACAACAACAGCTGTTTAAAATTAAATCTATGTATGAACTTAGAGTCTTCTCTCCAGTGGAAACTCCCTTCTGTGTTCCACAAAGTTTCCTCCAAAGGACTGAAATGTTTCATGGCAAATGCTATTTTTTGTCTTTCATATGCCATTTATGAGCATTTTGTGGCAATATTGGCTTCTAAAGTTGCTAAAGAATGTATTGTGCATTATGTGCTTTAGAAAAAGATAATCAATGGAAACATTTGCATAGTGAGCAGATGTTATTTTAATCCATACATTGGGTCATATTAATTTCTATCACTGTCTCTGCTCAGTATTCTGTGTGGTATATGTGATTTTGAGTATTTCTTATTGTTGTAAAGTCTGTCTGTTTTTATCACTGGGCATTATCATGTCAGCAAAATCCTGATATTCAAGACAAGGCAGTCTACATTTTCACCGAACAGATATTTTCCTGCTTGGTGGTGCTTTTTGTTAAACAGTCCTTAGACTCTTTTGTAAGATGAGAATCATATACCCAGAGTTTTGATGGAGTTCCAAGAGTGGAAATCTGCAGAAATGTGGGAGATTGATAGAAGATAGTACCATACAGCTGTACATGCTCTCATCGACAACAGCCTGCCAAGACATCAGTGTGCAAGGATGAAGACTAGAACTGTTTGTGTTTTATCTCTGTCTTTCTTTGCCTTGGCTTTTTTGCTTCTACAGGCTCTGGCAAGAACACAGTATAACTTCTTATATAGAGCGTGACATCACTAATCTTGCAGCCAGTAGGTACTGTTTTGTGACCTTTTTAGTACTCCATAGGTATTTCTATTGTTCTGTTCCGTTTGTCTCCTTGGTGACTGTAGAGGTGTAACAATCCATTCAGCTCGTTAGATGATACGCAATATTGAGTTTACAAGAAAAGAACAAGAAAAGACTTTAGCAATATTTTGAAACAAACTGGACATGCTGTTAAACGGTTTCCTGTCTTCTCATTTATGCTGGTGCATTGAAAAAAGGAGGGTTCTGAATAGGGTTTGTATACCGTTAATTTTAAGGATGTCCAATTTAAAGTCTTCTGCCACGTCAGGATTAGGTATTATACCTTTCATGGCATTACTTTTATTTTTTTTATATCAAATTATTAACTGGCCAATTATAAATGAATTTTCAATGATTTATTAGTGCTCCCAAATTTGTAAATCATAATTAGCCAAATTAATCAGAAAGTAAATGATTGTGGAAGTTTCCCCTACAGTGTCAAGCATCCAGGATCCCGAGGTGAGGTAAGCTTTGGCATAGTGTAGTGTGAGAGTAGTAATGTTGTTAATGTGTATTTCCTGCAATATCTGAGCCAACTTGCTGTTGCACAGCATGTGTGCAAAATACTTGATGGGTGAGAGCGGGGCGCTCAGGTGGCAGAATTTTTTAACATGTCCAAAAATCTTTGGGAACCCAGTTGATATAGTAATCAAATTATGTATACTATGTTGTTAAAAGAATAGAAGGGTGATGCGGGGCATCATTTTCCGATGGCATTATGTCTTCATTTGCCATTGAAACAAAAGGTAGATATGTAATAGTGTATGAATCTTCAGTTCGTTATCTTCAAAAATACAGTAAATGTAAAAAAAAAACATTGAAATGTTCTTTTTTGTGTTTTAACTTAGCTCAAAGAGTATTTTAAATGTTCTGTGCAGTGTAAAATATTACAGTTCAATTTTGGTCAGTCTAAGAGTTTTAGATTTTCAACTAGAGATGATCAAGTGCTGTACAGATTTAAAAAATCTGTAACATACCTTTTACTTTAGCACCACCAGGAAGCTCCAAAGCAGAAGCTAACTTCAGTTTGATAGCGGTTAACAATTAGAATGGTATTCTCTTACAAATTGTTTGTATCTTGTCTGTCTGTTTTGTTAATTTTTTTTTTTCCACCAAGTACCCAAAATGCTGCCACAATAATGATTAAAAAGGGGCGGAGGCTTTTTTTTGTTAGTATTTTATTCACTGACCCTTCCAACCCAGCAGGTCACCTCAAGAACTACTTCCTTTCTTATTTTAAATGTCTTAATCATCATCATCATACAGTGTGAAGAGTTTAACATACTTGCCTAATTATCTAGGTCTCACAATAATAGTTTACAATTAACTCACCTGAAAAGCTGTATGGCATTTTGAAGACAGGTTTCACTTTAATGAAAAATATTGTGGTGTCTTAATACCACAGGATCTTAACCAGAGATCTTGGTAAACCCCTACATTTTACATTTCTTTTTATGATGTTTTTTTTTTTAATCGCCATTCATATTATGGTTAAATTCAATTCAATTCAATTTATTTATATAGCGCCAATTCACAACACATGTCGTCTCAAGGCAATTCACAAAAGTCAGGTACATGCATTACAATTAATCCGAATCATTGAACAGTGCAGTCAGATTCTGTTATTTATTCAAATTGGATAAAAGGTTTGTCTATCTAAGGAAACCCAGCAGATTGCATCCAGTCAGTGACTTGCAGCATTCACTCCTCCCGGATGAGCATGTAGAGACAGTGGACAGTCACTGGCGTTGACTTTGCAGCAATCCCTCATACTGAGCATGCATGTAGCGACAGTGGAGAGGAAAAACTCCCTTTTAACAGGAAGAAACCTCCAGCAAAACCAGGCTCAGCGTGAGCGGCCATCTGCCACGACCGACTGGGGGTTAGAGAGAACAGAGTAGAGACACAAAGAGAACAAAGAAGCATTGATCCGGGAGTACTTTCTATGGGAAGGAAAAGGTAAATGTTAATGGATGTAGCTCCTTTAGTCGTTTCACCTAGAAAGAAGGAACAGATAAACTCTGAGCCAGTTTTCAATGTTAGAGTCTGAAGAGAGCACAGAGTTAGTTACAGTAAAAGCTCAGTCAGTAGCTATGTCTAGGAGAGAGAAAGGGTTAAACACTGAAAGACAGGGCCAAGTGGATCATCGGTAGAGGGTGAGCATTAAGTTGTTGCCAGCAGAAGCTTGGAGGATTCCCCTCTCCAGAAAGTTGTCACAGGTAGACACAGAGTCAGGCCAGGTGTAGCTTCTAGGAAGAGAAAAGAGAGAGAACAAAGTTAAAAGCTGAAATAACAGCAAATAATACAAAATTGAAGAGTAGTGTGAGAAAGTAGCGAAGAGGGTGAAAGTGGTCATTATGTCCTCCAGCAGCCTAAGCCTATGGCAGCATAACTACAGAGATAGCTCAGGATAACCTAAGCCACTCTAACTATAAGCTTTATCAAAAAGGAAAGTTTTAAGCCTAGCCTTAAAAGTAGACAGTTTGTCCATCTAGAGCCCACTGATGGCCATTGTTACACTAAAAACCACAACGATTGGGATACCTCTCTCTGTCAGATTGACCATAAACATTGGAAAAGAGAGGGGGTCATACAGGTAGCAGAAATGGAGGGTGTGTTTGCACCTCAACCATAACTGAGCCGGTTTAGGCTAAACCTGACTCCCCCTTACTCCATCCAACAAGGGGAGAAGAAGACGGAGGTAGAATAAGGAAGATAGAGTGGCTTAGGTTATCCTGGGCTAACTATAAACTTTATCAAAAAGGAAATTTTTAAGCCTAGCCTTAAAAGTAGACAGGGTGTCCGCCTCACGGACTAAAACTGGGAGCTGGTTCCACAGGAGAGGAGCCTGATAACTAAAGGATCTGCCTCCCATTCTACTTCTAGAGACTTTAGGAACCACCAGTAAACCTGCAGTCTGAGAACGAAGTGCTCTGTTAGGAACGTATGGAACAATCAGATCTCTGATGTATGATGGAGCTAGATCATTAAGGGCTTTATATGTGAGGAGGAGAATTTAAATTCTATTCTGGATTTAACAGGGAGCCAATGAAGGGAAGCTAAAGTAGGGGAAATATGATCTCTCTTTTTAATTTTCATCAGAACTCTTGCTGCAGCATTTTGAATCAGCTGAAGGCTTTTAACTGCATTTTGTGGACATCCTGATAGTAAAGAATTACAATAGTCCAGCCTTGAAGTAACAATGCATGGACTAGTTTTTTCAGCATCAATCCTGGACAGGATATTTCTAATTTTGGCAATGTTCCGGAGATGAAAGAAGGAAATCCTGGAAACCTGTTTAATATGGGATTTAAATGACATGTCCTGGTCAAAAATAACACCAAGGTTTTTACTTTATTATCGAGGTCAATTTAATGCCATCCAGGTTAAGTGATTGACTGAGCAGTTTCTTTTTTAAAAACTCCGGTCCAAAGATGACAACTTCTGTCTTGTCTGAATTTAGAAGCAGAAAATTTAAAGTCATCCAAGTTTCTATGTCTTCAAGACATGCTTGTAGTCTATCTAACTGGTTGGGCTCTTCAGGATTTATGGATAAGTAAAGCTGAGTGTCATCAGCGTAACAGTGAAAATTTATTCTATGCTGCCTGATAATTTTACCTATTGGAAGCATATATATAGTAAAGAGAATTGGCCCAAGTACTGAACCCTGTGGTACTCCACAATTAACCCTGGAGTTTAAAGATGATTTATCATTTACATGAACAAACTGGAATCTGTCAGACAAATAAGATTTAAACCAGCCTAGTGCTGTTCCCCTGATCCCTACAGCATATTCCAGCCTTTCTAAGAGAATATTATGATCGACTGTATCAAATGCAGCACTGAGATCTAACAGAACCAGTACAGACACAAGTCCATTATCTGAGGCAATAAGAATATAAAGAGTTCATAATTTTGGCAACAACATTTTAACATGAACATGGGGTGAGAACCAATGTTTGCCCTGTAAAGTCTGTATTATTTCAGCATGTCAGCCTAATAAAACCAACTAATCTAAACAGAACCTTAATCCTTCAGCATACGTCTGTCTCTAATCTAAGACACAGATAAGCCTAAAGAATACAGGAAGCCTGATCTGCTTCTGCCTGTCATTGTGCTTTGATTATTGAGCCAAATTGTTTAATCAGGTTTGAAACCACAAGAAAGCTGCAGCGGTACACTGCCCCAGGACAGAAACTCTTTAAAACAGCATGGTCTGTCTTTTTTGTTTTTTTTGTTATCTGGGCACAGGTGAGAGCGCACAGCTATGTAAAACTCCGGTAGCATGCTCACATGCTGCCTTGCTTCAGTGCAGAAAGACAGACCTTGGTGTGAGCTGTTTCACGCGCTCTGTCAACCTGAGGATGAAGAGGTTGGGGCTAGTGGCCTAGATTTGAAGTAGACCTTTTGCCTCCCTGCAACATCTGGAATGCTTGCAGTTTCTGAGTGAAACCTGTGAGGCTACTGAAAGAGCTTTTGGAGTAAACCAAACCTGAGGAAATATGCTTGGCTTAAGTGAGTAAAGTAAGTAAACTGTATTTGTATAGCACCACACAAATATACCACTAATCAAACAAAGTTAATTTAAAAATACCCAAAAATGGCAGAGGGGCACACATGAGAGTATATAATAAAAAACCTTTCTAAAAGCTTGTCTGAATAAAAAGGTTCGGCTGCCTTTGCATTGACTCTTGTATGTTTGTGTGCTTCTTTAAATGTAAGCACTGAATGAGGAAAACAATGTATTTCAGCAGCACTGGCTGAAAAAACACAAAGTCTTCAAGCTGCATTTAGTGTTAAGATTTTAGTTCATACTTTTATGGTTGATATTGTTTAAGAATGCTAGTCAGAACTGGAGCAGAAATGACGTCTTTCTGAATGTTCCAACGATTTTAATGTTTTAAACTACAGTTTTTTTTCTCAAGCAGTCATTTGTTGCTCTGGTGAATTGCAAACTAAGATCATGATTATTTAAAGCAAATATTAAAATAAAAACATAATTTATTTATTGCACTTGAAAAAGTAGTGTTGAAACATGACATTTCCCTCAGACCATGTTGCTTTGATTTTTAAACCGACTTAAAAATCTAAAAGAAGTCACAGTAAAACAACTATTTTCAATAAAAATAGAAAAAGAAATGCAGACAATTTTGTATTTACCCCCCACTCTGAGGCCAAGTAGTGGTGACTTTGCACCTATGTGATTCATTTATAGTCTGGACACCAAGGGAGCTAGCCCGCCTCCAGCTGAGATGGGTCCGCTGCACAGGGCTGCAGCCACCTGTGCAGCTTTTAACTTTGATCATGGAAATTAATAACTACCATGAGCTAGAAGCCCAAACGCAATCGAAAAGGAGAAACAGTAAAATGATGATATATTCCTCTGAATTAAGTTGAACAGTGGGCTGTTTGTTGTGCAGCTTAAGAGGCCCTGAAGCTGAATGTCCCTTCCTGGCTCATTACTTCCTAAATCTTGCTTCTGTATTTCCGTTTATGTGGGAGTTGAGTGCTGGACCAACCTCTTAGCTTTTGTGTCACTTCTTACACACAGTTCCACGCACTCACACATGTTTCCTGTTAAACTGGACTGCATCCTCACACAAATGCCCATGTCTCCTTCTACTTGGTTTACAAATCCCAGGTATAAATTCTTCACCAGACACACACATGCACAAACACATGCTTAGAAAAAAAATCTTGATTGTTTTAGGAAAGTTGTCCCATTAAGAATATACTAGCTGCTTCATTTCCAATTGGCAGAATTGAGTAATTAGAAATCAAAAGTATAAACCAGTTTCCTTTTCCTTTTTGCAAAACATAAAATTAGGAAAATTAAACAACACTATGAAGCTGCACAATGCATAGTGGAGAGAAGATTAATACTCAGCAATACATTTAACCAAGAGGAGATGGAAAATGTTGAAGACGATGATCTCATTCAGCATGTGAGCCTGGAAGGCATTATTAAAAAACATGGCTGCATAACTGAGATAAAACTGTTAAAATATTTTAGAGCAGGTTATCCAGATAGTTATGTAATGTTTTCCTGACCTTGACAAATTATTGTATATATAAGGAGAAGTCCAGAAATACTACCAAGCATCTTTTTTCCCACTTTTTGCTTTCCCTGTCAAACCGCCAAGATGGCCTCTGCACTCAGGAAACCACAAGTCATTTTACATCTTTCCATGTGTGGAATGTCTCATACCAGCAATGAGCTTTATATTCTGATCTGTATGCACAAATGATAAATTTAGAGCATGATGTCATGGACCTGGCACCTGTTCTTTACCAGATAAATGGGGAGCAAATATATTGGCACAATCCAATGAAAATTCATTATTCCTGCAGCCTTAAACCAAGAAGTTCCACATTGCCCAGGTTCTGTCTTTGCACTTAGTTGGCTATATTTTTTAATCCACTCTTTTATTCCATTTTCAAAACAATTGGGCTCAAATGTGCAAAATAAATAATAGATAATGTATTATGATTATTATTATTATGATCATCATAATCATTATTATTATAATTATTATTATTATATTTTACATTAAAACAATAAAATAAAATAGAAATATAGAAAAATTATTGTCTAATTTATTATTTGGCTTTTGGAAATTCTGCAAATTTTTTGGTTTTTGCCTTTCAGGAAGGACTTCTCGAACAGTGATTTGATAGTGATATTGCCAAAAAATCCGAAGTTTAACTTTTCTTCAAACCTAACGGAAGAAATTCCTTCCAAGCGTCCAGGTATTTTACAACCTCCCTCATTCACACAACCATAATTTCAGCATCTGGTTCCAATTTGTAAACAATTTCTTTAAGCATAATGTTCTGGTACAAATCCTTAACTGTGCTGTGCAGTTCTTTTCCGCAATGACCAAAGATTTCTAGCAGAGGCTCGGCAGAGATTAGAGAGACAGAACAGAAAATGGACATACAAACTCTGATACTACCCCAGAAATATCAGTTGTTTTGTTAAAAAATACAAACGTCTTGGTGCTGCGAGATTACTTTTTTTTGTTGAACATTCCAGATTTACTCCTTTACTCATTTCACGTTTTGACATGTCATTACATCTTCAGTGTATTTTATTGGGATTTTATTTGATAGACTTAAAGAAAATTGTAAAGAAAATTACAAATAGTTTTTGAAATTTGTCATGTAGACTGTGCGATTGTATTCATCCATTCCAAACAATATTTGGAGGAAGTACCAATATTTTACCAGCCTGGCACATCAGAAATTTTACCCATTCTTCTTTATAAAATAGGCTTCCAGGATTGCCTTGAATTTAGCTCCATCCATCTTCCCATTAGCTCTGACGAACTTCCCTGTCCTTGTTGAAGAAAACCACCTCCAAACCACAAGGTTGCCACCACCGTGTTTCACAATGAAGATGTGTTCAGGGTGTTCATTTTTCACCAAAGAGCATCTTGCATGTAGTTCCTGAAATTCAGCTTTCATCTCACGGGATTAGAGCGCTTGTTTTACTTGCTGTTTCCCCCATTGGCTTGTGGTAAATTTCAGAGGGGACCTCTGATAAAAACATTCTTACCACTACTCTACAAAGGCCTGATTTGTAAAGTGAACTACGAATAGCTGTCAGGTCCATACATTCTTGCACCTCAGCTATGGATCTTTGCAGCTTTTCTAGAGTTACCATGGGATGCTTGACTACTGACTTTAGATGAAAGATCATATTTTTGTAGGTTTGTAGCTGTGCTAGACTCAGTTTTCTGATAATGGATTAAACAGTGCTCAGTTTGAAATTCAAAACATGATATATTGTTGCGCATCCCAATCCCACTTTCTAAACAACTTCATCAGTAGCTATTCTGGTGTGTTTCCTAGTCTTTACTATGCTATTATTTCAGAACAACAAATGTCTGAGGCCTTCACAGAACAGCTGCATTCAAACTGAGATGAAATTACAGACCAATGGTCTCTTTTTACCAATAAGGTTAAATCTGAAGGCAAGTAACCTCAGCAGTTAAACCTCCAGATAATATCATGGTTGCCCTAAAGATTATTTAGAGGTTTAGGAGTAAATGAGGTTGAATACACAATCATGATAACAACCATCAGACAAAATCAAAATAAAACAGATAAATGTTTGTGGCTGTAGCATGACACAACTTGAAAATCTTCCAGCATGGTATGGTATGAATACATTTGGATGGGGCTTTCTGTGTACTCGGCTTTACTCTCATGGGAAATATATCTTTACTTGGTAATACAGGAAGTTGCTTTTTACAAGGTTAGGATCAGGAAGATTACTGCCTCACACAGATCCATTACCTGAACTCAAAGACCAAACCAGTCTTGACACTAGGCTTTTTTGACTGACCTTACCCATTCTCTCGTGGCTGTAAAATTTCAAATGGAAAACAGAGCATTTAAGTCCGGTGGTTTTAAGAGCCTAAACTGTATTTTATAGATATGGAGGGTTTTTTTTTAAATCAACAAAAATGTTGACCCAAATAACTTTTGCTATTGAAAGCAGAGAGAAAATGGTATGTTTATGTGAATGCAAACTCTTTTAGGACAGTTTATTTCATTAGCTGCTCTGCACAAAACTGTGACAACAATATATAGTTTCTTGCAATGGTATGTATTACATTCGCAAATCTTTGTGTGATAGACCAAAGCAAAGAAGCACAAAATAACCTCAGAGTATGATTGGAGACCACATAAGACAATATCCCAAGCCCACAACATCCTACGGTCAACTGTTCGATCCATCACCTGAAAATGCAGAGAGTTTGACATAACTGTTTGGCTAGGCAAATAGAGACAATCAAAAGACCTATGGTAACTCTCGATAAACTGCAGAGATTTATAACCCAGGTGGGAGAATAGGTAAACAGGACAGCTTTCAGTCATGCAATCCAAATACTTTTTTTGGGAGCGTGACAAAAAAATGCCATTGTTAGAGGAAAGCCATAAGAATTTCCACAAGCCATGTGGGTACAAAACAAAGACATGGAGGAGGGTGCTCTTGCTCTTTTTCCACATTAACCAAAATTGAACTATTTGGCATACATGTGAAATGTATAACAAAGCATAACTCTAGCTCTGCATTTCACCTAAAACACACTATCTCACTGTAAAATATGCAAAGCTGGAAGAGACAGGCCAAAAGCAGTTGTAATTGCAGTGCAAGGTGGTTCTATAAAGCATTCACTGCAGGGATGCTGCATGCAAATGCAGATTTTACCTTTTCACCTACTTCACATTTATGCAACTCTTTGTGTTGTTCTATCATTTAAAATTATGTTTCTGGCAGTAGCTTGATAAAAAATGGAAACGTTCAAGGGGGAATTAATTATTTTGCAAAGCACTGAAGTTTGTGCATTTACTATTAGAATAATCTCAGCTGTTTTTCAGAATAAAACAGCAGAGGTTCTCTCTCTCATCTACATATGATTTTAATATTCAATCTGTTGTATACTTTAAGTTTCAGACTGTCAGAATGTCATCTATTCTCAGCATACTGCCATGGAGCACTGGTGATGTAGATATTAAAGTATCTAACTGGTCTCCACAGAGACAGGGACAGAAAGAGATTGCAGCTGTGGGAGGTCACAGTGGGCCTCCACCATCAGTGACCCTTAGTCAGACTGAAGCCCTGAACTTTAAGGACAGCTGAGAAGCACTCAGGAGGCAAAATACAGATAAGTCAACACTGCTAAGACACAGACATTATGTAATACCCACTGGTGCTTTCTGTTTTTATTTGGAACAGAGATTTATAGTGTACAAAAAGGGCACGGCAGAGTAGTCAAGCCACAGGAAAAGCAGTTCCCATACAGGAGAATGTCTTACAGTAAAAGCCATTAAAAAGATTTGCAAAATGTTTTCAAATGTTTTAGTTGAACTACTGCTTAAGTTATCTTTTTGATCCTACAAGAGATAAGTACTGTATGTTTAGTCAACCAATCCAGCAACAGTCCAGCTTCCATCATCATAATCACAAGCAAAGTAGACTAATTGTTAGAAGGTATATCTTGCATAAACAAAAGTTTCAACTTTTCTCCCAAACTGAGAAAACAAGATGCAGCTAACATGCCCCAAGTATATTTTTTTATGTCACTGCATAAATTTGTTAGGAAGTGGAATATTTACATCCCAGATTTACTGTTTTCTTCCTCTGATATCTCCACTGCCAAAGACGCTTCGTTTAGAACCTTAACATGCTTGATTAGAAAACCTGAAAATAAAAACTGATAAAAGCACAGAGACTCTGTTTGGTAATCAATCAGGAGCTGACATTTCACACTCACTATAAAAGGTAAAAAAAAAGTAAAAGCTACACTGAAACTGGTGAAACATCCTCTCTCCATGTATTCTACAGCTTTTCCGTTGGAACCATTCACACTAATGTGCGAGCAACGAAGGGCTTTGCATTTCTCACAAACAGACAGAAGTCTCCAAGGGATTCACAGACTATCCTCTTTGTTTTACTTTTTATCAGCAGCTGGAGAGTTCCACATTGAAAGTAGATTAGCATATTTATTCAGAGGGAAGATCTGTGTAAATGCACGGAGCCTGATTGAAACCTCAGAGGCCAAGAGGGAAGCCTCAGCCTGACAGTTCTGGGCCACACTGTGCTGGTTAAGCTGCATGTGTGTTATTTCTCTGCTGACTTGCTATGGAATGGTGATGTTTATCATAACAAAAGCACATGAGCATGTATTTTATGCAAATTTAAATTAATTCAGTTCCACAAAGCTGCTTATAATTGGACCCTGTCACATCTATTTTGGTGGTCTAAATTAATGTCTGAAATGTGTCAGGCACAAATACTGTACGCTTACAAAATACATATTATCTAATAACAAACCATTGCAACGTCTCAAGTCAGTCACATTTAAGTCAACACACATAAATTTGATTCTGTATCCCTGTACTGTATCTCTGCTAGAAACTTTGCTAGATATACCGTTTCTAGCATAAGGATGCCTATGAAGTTTCATTAATTGTAAGATTAATGTCAGTCAAGACAGCCAGTTTTCAAGGATAACCATAATTGCCTCCCATCACCAGAGGAAGCCATTAATTTTTACGCTGAAATTAAAGAGGCTGCAGGGAATAGATTTCCTCAGATAAATTTCATAGTGTGAGAGTAGATAAGGTACTTTTGGCTTGTTGTGTGCTAAGAAGTTAAAGAGCCTTGGCTAACGTTAAAGTTAAATAATACCTTCAGAAGATAAATCTTTTAGATTAAATGTTCGGCATTTTTCCACCCCTTCATGCTCAAAATATTCTCTGAGGATATCCAGGTGTAGGTTTTCAGCTGAGCTTCTTGTTTTGTTCCCAGGAAAAACAACACATCAATTCAGGAAGCTAAAAGCTCCACTGTTTTTTTTTTTTTGTTTTGTTTTTTTTACAAAATCACTTTAGTTGATGACATGAAAAACACTCATTGTATAATTCGTCATCTCATTTTTAAATGGCATACTATCGCGTACAGCGTTGTTCAAGTGCATTCCAAGTTTTTAACAAATATAAATCTGAAAACTGTGGCAGGCATCTCCATCTAGCCCCCATGAGACAATACTTTTTAGAGCCATCTTTTTGCAATCACAGCTGCTCATCCCTTGGTTTAAAGAACAACTGCATTTTTTTGGAGATTAAATTACACACACGTGAAGAGTGTAAACCTATTAGGTGACCTCTAAATCTAGTCGGTCATACTGGATTTCATTTAGGGGAATCAGAGTAAAAGGCGTTGAATAAAAATACATGCTATGCTATTCAATTGTAAAAACATTTTACTGCTTTATGTTGGTCAATCTAATAAAAACTTGATAAAATACATTCATGTTTTTGGTTGTAATGTAACAAAATGTACAAATGGGTTCTCCTGCAGCTGCTTTGCAGTTGTGGAATTCAACTCAAGGAATGTGTTTTTTTTTCTCCCTCCTGGACCTGGATCAATTTAAGGAGATGGACAGTGTTGTTATGGTCGATGGTAAGAAGCATCTGGCTGTCTCGTATTCATGTCTTAAAAGAGTTTTCCACAGCACAGTCGTAAAATCCAGGCAGAAAATATCGCACCTAATATTTCTGACTCTTTGCTAGCTGTGTCCTTTTTAAAGCATTATCCTTCTCCAAGTCATTCTATAATTCTGTTGAAGTCAAGACCACATATATAATCTATTTACCCTTAAATTAAAAAAGCTGACAGTGACACTGTCTGTGATCTGGTTGAAAATGAAAGTCTTACTCTTCTCTCAAAAAAAAAAATCAGTTATCAGTAAGTCGCAGCACAGATCTCATAATTCAGCAGCAGACCTCACATTAGTTAATTGCTTCATAAAAGTTGTATGGAAATTTTCTTGACCATGAAGTCCATTTGTGTGATTGCATCATGCATAACTGAGGTCATGTGAGAACGCAACCTGAGTCTAAAATGGCATCTACTCAAATCCCGCTGCTGCCCCCCAAGGGCCACATCACAGTGGGCTAAATAGTTCCCCTCAGCAAAACAGAAACAACGACCTGGCATGGTGCCTAATTTTAACTGCATCCCTGTGAGCCAGGACCATATGAAAGGCCTTTAAAATAAAAGAATGTGCATTTAGACATTCCACAGGCTGGGAGGGAGAGAGCCCACACCTGTGACCATCAGTCATATCAACATTGTCAAGAGCCTGAGTGATGCCAGCAGGCAGGGCCAGGATCAGCTTGCAGATTTTTGTAATGTGCCAAACAGCAGTATTTAATTTACACTTTGACACCAAGATTAAGGACTTCTTAAGTGATTTGAGCCAGTCATATACAGCACCTTGCCAAATGCTCCTTGAAATTTTTCATATTTTGACACATGAAGAAAAGTATGAGAAATTCTATTTAAAGTTGACCACAATGTAGGAGACACAGCAAACATTTAGAAAAAGGTGCTCTGGTCACATGAGACCAAAATAGACGTTTTTGGCAAAGAAAATTATTACTAAACATCATTCTGAACATCCCTTCCCCACTTTTTTTCAGCAGGGACAGGAAAGCTGGTAAAGGTTGATGGAAAGATGGATAGAGCTAAATAAAGGACTGGGCAGAGGTTCACCTTCTAGCAGGACAACGCAAAGCTTTACAGCAGCAGCTAGAATAAAATGGTTTAGATTAAAGCATATTCATGGTTTTGAATGGTCTTACCAAAGTCCAGATCCAAATTCATTCCTTGGAATCTGATGTAGGATGTTCAAATTGCTGCTTTACAAATCAATCTGAAAGAGCTTGACCTGTTTTGTGGTTGTATTGCCAGTAAAATGTGGTTCTACATAGTATTGGCTCAGGGGGAATAAAGATTTATTTTAATAAGATTTTAAAAACCACACATAATTGTCTTGGTTGATCATGTAAAATCCCAATAAGATACATTCAAGTTTGTGGGTATAATGTTACAGAAGGAGAAAAAGTTACAATAATATTTTGCAAGACACTGTAGATAACAATGATTTGCTGTTGTTCACAGTTTCCAAATGCCAAGGTTTATTGTGTTAAACAACTCACTGGACTATCTTGGATCAATGATTCAGTCAGAGCAAACAGAGACAGATGACAACACACTCGAATCAACAGTCGTCATTGATTCGAAACTTTTTTCCATTATCAGTACCTTAAAGTTATGAAGTAATAATATGCAAATGTAAGTGTGCCTGTGTCCGCAGGTTCCTGTTAAACTAACCAGCCATCTATTTAAAGAGCAATCCTTCCTTATATTCATTTAGCCAATCCTATGATAGTTAAATTTTCTCAACCAGCCGTCCAAGGTCATTGACTGCTATCCCAACATGATCAGGGAACAGAACAATCACCCTGAACAAACTGCCTATCCATCTTAGGCTCAATGCAAGAACAATGAAAACATTTAGTTTCAGCTCTACCTAAAGTACACGTTTGTGGAAAATAAAATCCTCAAAAACATTATGCCCAGCTTGCTCCTCTTTAAGGCAGTAGCATGGTAGGATTAACATTTTAGAAAGCAACATCAGCATCACATCACAAACACTTAGAAGAGCATAAAAAAATCTTACCAGCACCAGCTGCAGTGGTCATCTTATTAAACATCTGCAAGACAGAAACAGAAGCAATATATCCGTAACTGTAGCTCAGATTGCAGATGAGTGTCTGCATTCTTCAACACTGTTGCAATCACTGCTGTGATGACAAAATCAATACAGATTTTCCACTGCAGCAGTGGTGGCATTATTTAAAAGCTCAGCTGGGAGTCGGCCAAGGTGATATCTCTGGAATTAAATCCGACTTTGAGGAAGACTCACTGTACTTTAAAAGCATTTGGGTTACTTCTTGTACCCATGTGCTCTGTTTATTCTGTTGTGAAAGACGTTTTACCCAAACATTGGTTCAAAGTGGCCCAGTTTGTTGAGTTACAGAAAAGATTATAAGGAGTGTCATAATTCTTCCCCCATTCAGAACTATATGACAAACTGTTCACACTTCAATGAACCTCTTCCATAGGTAAAATTATGCTGGAGGCCAGGGTAATGACATTAGGTCACACAGGAGAATGCGTTTGTTTTGCTTACCATAACATTAGCCTTTTACTGGTTCGCAGAAGCTATTGTTAGTTATGGTCCGCATTAACATTTTGACCAAACCAAAGGAAATAACATTATTATAGAAAAGCTAAATGTCACATAGTGTTACCGTTTTCTTTAAACCAAATTCAGTTGTTTGTAAAGAAAAGACTTGTAAGATATTATGAGGATCATTTTTCAGGCAGCTGGGTTGCAAAAACAGAAATAAAATTACTAATTTAGGGCTGTTAGTAGTTGCTAGCACTGTTACCTTGCAGCAAGAAGGTCCTGTGTTTAAATTACAGATGGAGTCTTTCTGTGTGCAGTTTGTATTTTCTGATATGCAAGGGTTCCCCCACCAACAAAAAAAACATTACTTTCTTGACCCCTCTAAATGGCATTTATGTGTGACTCTGTGAGTGCAATGATCATCTGTCCTGCGTGTCTATTTTGTTTTAACTAATCCACTTCTTGGGTATTTTTTTTTTCAACGAAACCTTTTGTAGCTTTGAACTTACACATAAATTATTCTAAGACATTTTTGGGAATTAAAAACCACTGTTATGTGAGTTATGTTATTTGGGTTGATGTAACTGTTATGTTCAACCCAGGCCTGCAAAAGTGCAGATTTGACCAGGACTGCGTTTGTAAATTCTAAAGTAGTAGTTCTTCACCCATCAGTATATAACTGTATATATAGATCATTATTTTCTTGAAATGGTGTCATTACCTAAAAGAGAAAAAAGGTAGTGATGTGAGTTACCTCTTTTTCCAAGTGAAAACGGAATTTTTCTAGCAACTTAAAAAAAACAAAATGATGTAGTTAATTAAGGAGACTTAGCAATTTGCTGCTCTGATTTATGCGCTTGTCGTTCGCTTGCCCTGTTTTCATATTTCTCTCTCACAGAGACAAAATGCAGTCTTAACTCCCAGGATGGTTTTCTGTAACACTGCAGACAGCCCATCATAACAGACAATTGGCAATCAATTGTAATTCACCAGGTACATTTTGTTTTTAATTTAAATTGGACAAAATTAGTTAAATGATCGTGCATTGGCAATGAGAGATACAACTCCAAAGTGTTTGCGCAACAGCAAAAATGCTAGCTGCATTAAATTATTTGGCTGGATAAGCAATCTGCACAGCAAATAGCAAAATTTAAGAAGACTGGTGAGCTTTGTGTGAGTAAACTGATAGTGTTAGACACTTTAGGGCCACACAGTTAATGAGGTCACAGTATACCGCTCTGCTGGCACACCATTTGTACCTTATTCAGTGGAAGAAGGTTAAAAGCAAAGAGGGTGCCACAGCCAACACATTTTTGGCAGGTTTAAGAGATGAACCAGCAGGGGTAGCTCCAGAGGCAGCTGCCTCAACCACTCAGTAGCCCCCTAGGTTCAAAAACCAACTTTCTGAGACAGAAAAACAAAGTCATAAATGCATGACTCATACCTCTAGGTGTCTAATATTTCCGCTGTGTGGGACCTTTGAAAACTAAGAGGTATAGCCACAATGTATCTCTCCTTACTGACTGTGAAATCTGGCACAGTCTGGCAGAATTTCATCACGTATTTAAGCACAACTAGGATTATTATCTTTTTTTTTAGGTTTTGAAAGGTTTCCGATCAGAGAGTCTCTGCGGACCTATGTCAGTCCCAGATTCAGTCCCAGATTCAAAAACAAACACTGAAAATTAGAACTCAAAAACCAGATGTTGCACCCCAGAGGAGGTGTACACATTTGGCATGGCCTTCTCTCTGTCTCTTTCTCTACAGAAAGCACTTTGTCTTAGCATATCTTAAGATCTGACCTACATTAAACACGTCGCCCCAGTGAGGGCCAGCTGTATTTAGACAGATGACACATGTCAAAGATTACAGGTCACAAAGAGTGAAGTCCTTCAATGATGTGAAGAGCACCTTTTTGAGGCTTTCGTCCAACAGGAAAACACTCCCCCTGCCTGCATCAACATGGATGTTTATATGGTGAGAAAGGTGTGTGCGGGTGAATGATGGCTGCGGTCCCCACACAATGACAAGCCAAAGAGGCAGTTACAGGACCAGTCAGTCCAGCTGACAGACCGGCATGCCCGTCTCTGCCAACAGCAATTAAATGTAGGAATCCTTGACCTGAATATGTCTCCATCCACCAATAATAAAATCAGGCTTTATGCTGAACAGCAATAACAGGAAAAATATGTGAGCATACTGTATGTGCTGTCTGTGTTGGCTCTGACAGCTACATTTAATTTGAAACCCATATATTTTAGATTATCAGTGAAACTTTCAAGTCTGTGGTACATTTAAAAGTAATTCACTGGAGATTTAAACAGGTGCTCTGATCATTTCACGTACATTCAAATAAGCTGTTTTTGTGGTTCAAATAATTTTCTAGTTTCAAAAGATTTTAATTTGAAATTACAAAATGTTTCGCAATGCTGTTAACTACAGGTGTGTTTGTGCAGTGCCTAGCAGCTGTGTTAAAACCCCTCAACCTTTTGCATATTTTGTCACAGTACATATACAATCTTCTATGTAATTTTTTAATGTTATGTGGTAGATCACCATAAGGTAGTGCACAATTATGAAGTGAAAAGAAAATATTTTTCTTAATTTTTATTACCACTAAATATCTGAAAAGTGTGGCATACATTTGTATTCAGTCTCTCAAGTCAAGACAAACTGTCAGGGATCTAGTGGGTTTATGTCTGTGTGCTCTCTTCCTCCCTCTCCTGGAGCTACAGGGTACTTTGAAGGGCTATGCTGAGCTGCTGAGTTCCTGTACACTTGCATCTAATCAGCTTCATCAGTCTTAGCACTGAAGCTAAAGAGGAGCTGGCTGCCTTATGCAATCCCATTGTTTTACCAAGTTTTGGTCTAACCTGGCTCTCTGTTCCTTCCTTAAAGGTTCCCTCCTGGATTCTACTTGGCTCCTCACCTCTGTGGAGGAACAAATCTCCTTGGTCAACTCAACGGTTTAATTTCCTCTCGGATCTCAGCTCCCATGATCGGCAACCATCAGGCAAACTGCCTTCTTTCCACAATAGCTATCTTCTGTCCACTTTTCCATAAAGGCCATATTTGTGGAGAGCAAAACAGGTTCTCCCACCTCAGTTGTGGTTCTCTGCTGCTCCTCCAGAGTTCATGAACAACCCTCAGAGACACAAAACAGGTTTAATGGGAATGTGCAAATGGGGTGACTTCTGCAGTGATTTTATTTAGCAGTATTAGAGAAGGTGCTAAAAACATATCCATGCCACACTTTTAAGACGTTTATTTGTGAAAAACGTTTAAAAACCATGTACCATTTATGTGATTCTCATTGTTGATCTCATAAACTCTCAAAAAACTTTGTTTGAAGTAATTTACATAATTTGAAAAGCTTAGGATGCTTCCTGCTATTTAACAGGCATACTATATTCCTTCTACACATCCTGATCTAAGGAATAAACCAGCCTTGTGTACTGTATCTTCCTTCAACAAGACACTATCTTTATCATCACAAAAACATTTAGCATGTTATGAAATTGTCCAACAGGGAGAGAATGAGATGAATTTCAGATTTTAAACTTCAGAAAAACACTTGTTCCAAAACATTTTTGATCAGCGAAACATCTTTCAATACATTCCTTTCTGCCAGCCTGAGCACGTCCACTATCCTTAGACTTGAATCAGACTGCATTACATTATCATAGACTGCTTTCAGATATTCAACATGGATTAGAGAGGCCCTTACATATGATTCATTGCTGCAACAATAAAAAAAGATCTCCAGAAATAAACATTTGATGGCAAGACATTTCGTGTTTTTTCCTTGATGATTCAACAGTTTGACAGAATTTATTACTGTTTTAATACCATCCATAAAACAAGATGACCAACACCGTATCACCACTGAAAGGGATTTGACCTCATTACAATCGCGGTTAGTCTGCAGCCACAATAGTCATATCTGCAAAATCTGTGAATATTTCCAGCTGTCCCAAGGCCAAGTTTAGTGCTATTGTTATTTTCAAGAGGTACCAAAAGGTTCTAAAAAAAGATAGGGGGCATGTTTTTGAAGAATCAAGTCTCATTGGTTCTGAACTTGTTATTGAAGTTCAACATGGAAAACATTTCAGGAGCATTTGGCTGGGATCTTGGATCTCTTCTCACAAGCTAGTTGATTGCCACCTTAACACATCATAGCCACAAGGGAAGGATAAAGTACTTTGATTCTCAACCAGGATCAAATCAGAGAAAAGCGGGTAGAAATCTACCCTGAAATAAGCCCTAGATGAAGGACTTTTTGAATTGACTCTAAACTAAAAGTGGAGCTTTGTGTTGGGAGGAAGCTAAACCTTTCTCACTGGTTAAACATCCCTAGCATGTTCTTCAGGCACCTCCTAGTTTGTCTTCCTTTGCAGCACATATTTTATGTTAACATTAAATTGCATGACCAGAGTTCTGTATTGTTGTTTGCAAACACATTTAAATCCAGCTACTTTTACTGAATACCAGAGTGTTTTACAGAGTTTGCATGCAAATATGTGGATAAGACTCAGCAACCTTTGTGGAAACACTAAATGAAAGGAAGCGCAGACTTCTGCATTCAGCTTCGCTGCAAATATGGCTAGAGAGAGAAATGCTCTCATGAAAGCCTTTTTTAGAGATTTTAGCTGGTAAAGATAAAAGAATTTTCAGCATTTCTGCTTTGAGATACAGATTAAAACAAACACAATGGCCCATGATTGTTCATCATTCACCGATTATAGTTTCGAATAAAGCAGACACATCATTGTAGCAGCTGCTGTATGTGAGGGTACTGTTCCTACAAGAAACATCTAACAGGCTTTAATTACTAAAGATCTGTAGATTAATCCCAGTTCTTCTGAGGCAGAAATAATTTTTCATTTAGTTTCAAAGCAATGAATTTGTTAGATTTTTCATTAGATGGTTGATTGTAATTCTAGTTGGAGGTCTGCTTTTTCCTTTTACTGATTTCACCATTTTTATTCGCACAGACTCCAGTGATGGTTATCCTTTCAGCCTCTTGTGATGTAATCTAGGTAAACAATGCGGTAATGTGGATACGCAGACAAAACCAGCCTAAAGAATAAGAATGTTCCAGGAAGTTAGAGTCCGGGAATAAACTCATAGTAGAAACATACCTTTGGGTCATCCTAGTGCTTGTGTCCTGTATTACAGTTTCTTAGTTACTGTTTCCTTCTTTAGTTACTGTTTTCTTCTTAGTCCCTGTTTTATTTTAAAACACATCTTCCTTGACATACACAGTATGTTTAATTTACATTCCAGTTTCTTGTATCTGAGTTTCATTGTAACCTTGTGTTCAGTACCTTGAATGATTCTTGCATTGGGTTGTGTTCTGTTCCTGGTTTGAACATCTGTCTGTTTTTGTGTCTTTATTTCATTGGATCACTGTATATTTATTCTGTTTATAATTCAGTTTCCCTCAGCCCTCAGACTCCTGGTTCTCACAGCTACACTGCATCAGTTCATCATTTACCTGGTTCATATTATGTAATCCCTCATGCCTATGTACATGGTATTTTCAGCTGTTTGACAGATCCTTCTGCCAAGCTCTGTCAAGTTCCTGTTTTTGTAAGTTTTCTTTATTAAATACATATTTTCACCCACCTGCTTCCTCTCTGCAATTGGGACCTTCAGAAACAGAACCATGGCAATTTTATTTTAATACTCCCACTAGGCTCTTGCTTATCTGCCCAGCATTTCAATGATGTAGGACTGGGGTCTCAAACTCCACTTCTCGTGGGCAGGTGGTCTGCAATCTTAGAAGTGTCCCTGGTCCTACATACTTGAATCAAATAGTTAAATTTGCTATTTAGCATATAGTCCAGTTCTACAAAGTTCTGCCAATTATGCATTTATTTGTGTCAGGTGTTGTAGTAAAGACATGTCTTAAAGTTGCAGGAACCTGGCCCTCAAGGACTTGAATTTGAGACTCCTTGTTTATGATGTTACAACGCCATAGTCCTGTGGTCTCAAACTCTAATTCTCAGAGGCCAGTATCCTGCAACTTTTAGATTTATTTGTACTTGAGCACATCTAAATCAAATATTTCGGTCATTACCAGTACTCTAGTATCTGATTGCGTGCTACGCAGGTTACTCAGTCATTTGATTTAGGTTCATTGGACTGGGGATGCATCTAAAAAGTGCAGGACATCAGCCTTCGAGGACTGGATATGAAGTCTGATTCAAATACGGCTCCAGCATTAGTTTCCTATGCGTTTAACATTGTTGTATAAACAGTCTGATCACTGGAAAACCCAGGATGTCACACATTTTTTTTAGACGTGCCAAAAAAAATTCCTAGACAGTTGTTTCTAATATGTGCCACTTATACAGACCAATGCAATTGATCCTATAACAATATAACTTATATCTAGGCCAAACAGACAGTCTGTCTGCACTAATGAAGAATTACTCCCCATGTTGTGCTTTATGCTTGAACTGACAGCATTACCTTTCAGATTCATTTGGTTAACAATTATCTATCCACTTGGGAGCACATCATGGCAAAATTAATGTACCCTGCTCTTACACAGCAGAACACTGTAAATTCCACACTCTTAATTCCAATACACACCCACACTATTCAAACCAGGAGTGCATCAGAAACAGTGTAGCAGTAGCTTAAAATGTAAGAAATCATATAGCATTCTTTGTTCAAGAGGTTTTGGATAATGCTAAAAACTGACAGATGCAGTCAGTTTTTTTGTTAGGTTATTTGCCACATACCTTTAAAATTTATTTTCGGACAAAATATTTTCAGCTATCCATAGGCAAAGCTTTAATCAGTAGTTGATTCGTAAACAGATAGTGGCAGTCAGGCATAAATAACAGCTACATCTCGATCTAAGCTTAAAAGAGGACTTGAAAAGAGCAACAGCTTTAGGTACCATCTTAAGCTATAAAGTGTTACACAAGTCTAAAACAGAGTCTTAAAATAAGTCTTAAAAACAGAGAAACCATTTTTGGGAAACTTACTGCCTTCTTGGTTCTTGCTCTTGTCCCTGTTGAGGAGTTGCGAGAAGCAGAAGATCTGTCTCGGCTCCAACATTCCCTTCTTTGTGGTCGTTGAAGAACTCTGTCATTCGAGGTTTGGTTCAGCAAGGACTTTGAAGCAGCACCCCACTGCAACAACATCACAACAACACTTAAGACTGGCTCTGTCTCTGTGTGGCTGAAGAGACTAGGACAGGATGAACTCAACAGTGGCCAGGGGAAAAGAAAACAACAGGCTGAGGTCAGTGGTTGAGGAAATGTAAAGTCTTCACTCTCCATTCAGCTTGGCAGAGCTGCACAAAGAAGGCTGTATGTGCAGATCTTCCTTTGAGAGAACAGAGATTATGACCTTGTCAAATATCCCCGCAAAGATGTCTTGTTTTGGCCAGTTGCCTGCCATTAGTTGAAACAGGTCATAGTGAATGTATGGGATGGTTATGCAGATGCCTAGGAGGCATGTAAGCCTCTCTGAACCATTCCTAATAGACCAAATCATCCAAACTACTTTCTAACACAACAGCCCCTCTGTGCAGTACATGCATAAGGAGCTCAAAAGGCCACTTTTGTTCCTGCACGCTACGTCTGGAGAGATATTTCATGTAACACGCCACCATGAGAATGGGCCTTTTTAGGAACACAGTTACATTGCCCCTGTTGCATCATTGAAAGTACAATAACTGTCTGTTCTTGATGCACTCGTCGGGCTTTAGAATCCAGTATCACATCTAAAGGCTGAGGGTCCAAATCATAAAACACACTGAGAGAGTCAGATATTTGAAGCTGGACCGAATATTATTTTGTCACCGAATGTACCCTCATGTTGCAAAAGTCACACAACCCACAAGAGAGAAACCAGTGGTACCCCTCCATGACTGCTGCCTGAATTCAGAGAAGTGGAGATGGACATGAAATTACAAACACCAGCTGCTTCCAGGTCTAGATAATCTGCCTGGATTTTCTCTCTGCAAGGCAAACTAAATTGATTTAGGAAAGTTTAAAACCCATGACCAAGTATGCAGCGTTGGCTTCACAGCAATGTGTGCAGCATCAGGCGTGACAGTATGCACATCATCAAGCACTGAAGGTGCAGTCCTAATGTTGCTTTAACCCATGTATATCTGAATTTCTTAAAAAGGGGCCCTGGTAAACCTATTTAGTCATCTTTGTCTTTATGGGTGAAACACACAGCCGATGCTATTAACAATGGGCTATTTGTTTATTAAAATATAAGGCCAACCACTTTTAACAGTAGGTATAATGCCATGGCGTGTGATTCTCACCTGCTTCTTGCGAGTAATGCAAGGTGTGTCAGAGGGTGATGAACCTTCACTCAGAGCTTCCTCTATGTCCTGATTAAGCTGGTCCAGTTTCCTCATGAGATGGCTCATTGACTCAGACCATGGACTCGTGACCTGTGGAGACTCCTGTGGGTAATCAGAGAACATCAGAAAAGGGAGGTCAGGCAAACACTGCAAAACATTTAGACATGACAGCAACTTCTTTGGTGAGAACAATAGTTTTGTATTGTTTTATTTTTTTCTGCTAGTCTGAAATTAGGAAAAAATAGGAAATCCCTTGGTCATTTATATTTACTGCATACAATAAATATCTTAAAGTAAAAGTCTTTTATGTAACATGAAACAGTTCATAGGCAATTAGAGATCATTTTCTATTTTGCTTTCAAAGTTTACCTTTTAGCAACGTTTAAATTTTTTTAAGGCATTCTTTCAGGTAAGAAGAGACCCTCTATGCCTTTAATGCATGGCAAAATCAAACAGTATCACGGACTACCCAAAAAAATTGCCTTATAAATTTGGAAATGCGAATGCATTGCTGTCACACATGGCAATGTGATCTATTAAACAGTCTTGGTTTTTAAAGAACATACACATATGCTTTCAGGTGTAAGCATATGTGTAGATACCAAGCATAGTTTGTTTGAACCATGCCAAAGGTTTATGCAAAGGCAATACATCATGGTGCTATATGGGAATGAAAAGCCAGAATAAAGAAGCTCAACAGCAGTCTCTATAAAAGACTATATAATCAACAAACATAACCAAGAAAGGAGAATACAACATTTATAAATTAAAATAAAAAATAATTCATCATATAGCGTTATGCACAATTATTGCATTTACTTAGTAAAGAGGGAAAAAAGTTTTAAATTTAATTTTAAATTGAGAAAATATGTTATTTTAGATTTTTATTGTTGCTTTGTTGTTAGCCATAGTGGTTGTACTGAAAATGTTTATAATATGTAAAATAGCCGAACTACAACCAGAATCCAGAATCAGTGATTTATGTTTGTTCATCCCTGACACATATTTAGGTTACATTTTATGTGCATGCTTATGTTTTAATTTTAAAGGCAGATTCTTCATATCCAAAGTCAGGCTTCCAAGGAACAAAGATAATATTTGCTGTGAGATCAATCCACTTGATTCAACTCATTTTATCTGGTTTAGTGTGTACTACCTTTTAAGGTCAGCAGTTGGACCATCTAATGACTTTACAAATCTCAATAACTTTTCATCAAAATTTTGATTTATTTCTGTAATTCAATTAAAAATATAAAACTCATAAATTACATAGATATTTTATGTGTTTATTTCTGCTCAGTTTGATGATTGGGGCATGGAGGCAATCAGCCTGTGCCCCTGTTGAGATTAAAGATTCAGAGGTTGCTGCATTAGTGATCTTTGGATCATTTGCATTTTTGGGTCTGGTGTCTATTATCTTCCTTTTGGCATACACCTCATAGATTCTCTATAAGGTTAATGTCAGGTGAGTTTGCTGTGAAATTAAACATGGTCATTAAATGAGATATTTATACTTTTGGCAGTGAAGGCAGTGTCAAATTCTGCTGGAAAAGAAAATCTGCATCTCCATAAAGCAAATAAGCAAAGGAAAGCACAAAGTAATCCATAATTTCTTCCTAGATGGCTGTACTGACTTTGGACTTGAGAAAACACAGTGGGCAAACATCAATAGATGACTTGCCCCCCCCCCCCCAAATTATGCACTGAACTTGATGCAACTTGAATTCTGTGCCTCTCCACTTCTCCTTCACACTCTAGGACCTTAATTTCCAAATTAAATGCAAAGGTTTTGTCTCTGGTTCAGGAATGGCTTGAAAAGAAATGCAAAGGTTGTTACTCGTGTCCTGGATTTATAAGTTTGTGGAGGTTCTTGAAACTCTGAATATAGCAGCAGTCCATGTCTTGTGAATCCCCCCCAAACTTTTAAATGGGCTTTGTTTCACAATCATCTCATAGCTGTGGTTGTCACTATTTCTTCCACTCATCTTTCCAATAATATGCTTGGATAAAGCAGTCTTCAAACAGCCAGCTTCTTTCAGGTTTCCCCTCCTTGTGGCGTCATAGACTCTGTATTAAAAAAATCTTTTTTTTCTTCTCAGTCTGATGTAATGCTCTTATTTTCATTGTGTAATGAATGTATGTAATTTATGAGTATAACTTTTTGAATTTAAACATTAAAATACGCTTTTTGATGAAGTTCTGAGATCCACTTCAATTAATGTTCGAGTGAACATTTGCTGTGATGAAAACAATAATACTCATCCCTAGGGATAGGTACCGAATTCGGTACTATTATAGATACCGACCGAATTCCGTCAGTACTACCAAGTACCGATTCACGTAAAATCGAATGGTACCATGTTTCGGTAAATAAACGCATTATTGTGACACTATGGGAATGGAAGAGTGGGCGATTTTGCGTGCCGGATATGATTACAGCATTGCACGCACAAGAGCGTAATGACGTCAGTAGCTGCTGGTACAGTCAACGAAGGAGGCATGGCTGATAGAAACCGCTCGAAAGTATAACTCCACTTTTCAAAATGCGGTGCAGATTATGCTCAATGCAATATTTGTGATGCAATGTGCAAGACCAGCGGCGGGAATACTTCTAATCTGAGGAAGCACCTGCAGCTTTCCCCTATCACTATTCAAGGGGGAATAGGGGGAAACGTCCCCCCCTCTCGCCAACCAGACCGCCCGCCCCCCCAAGAGGATCACGGCATGTAGTAATGGTATGTTTTAACAGTTAGTGTCATTTTTTTAAATAGATTACGTCTCTTGAAGGATTTCATTCCCTGTGTCGTCGCTACTCTACTTTGTATGGCCAAACTTGACAAAAGCTGGATGAAAACACACTCCTGATACTCTGTGTCACCAACGCTGACGCTGACACACTTGAGTTACGTACGCTTGCACGCAGGTGAATACAAGCGCCTGACAGCGGACAGAAAAACATGCCGCTAAAACCTAGAAAGCAGGCAAGGATATGTGCGGTTTTAAAAAGCGGCAAATTTAATTTTGATGACTACACTTCCTCTCCTGCGAGCAGCAGCTGGGCTAACTCTCCTACTCCTGGTACATATGGCGAAGATAGAAGTACACAGAATAGACTAAGTGTTTCATGCCCTGCCCCTGACACACAGCTAAAGTCCAGTCACCACCACCTGGCTTGGCTGTCGGAGGTGAAATTATCCCCCTGGATCTATAAAACTGAGCTTGTTAATTAAATACATACATGATATATAGAGAAAAGAAAGAACGTAAAATGGGAAGAGACAAAACAGATGTGATAAAACGACTGAGATGGAGACAGTTAAAGATAAAGAAAAAAGATAGACATATAAATACAGTAGGTAGAAGATAAGTAAACATTTCAGAGTTTGTTTTTTCCATAAGAATGATCTGTCGAATATATAGACCGCTTAAACAGGCTGCAGTCAGAGGAAACCATGGGCCCAGCCATTTCTATAGTCTTCTTTGTGTGTGTATATATACACTGACCTGGTTAAGCACAAGATTTTTGTCAAGGCTGAAGAGACAATTTTCGTCAGCCTCAGATCTACGGCTACAATACATTAGCACGCCTGCATTCGCTAGAAACTCGTCATCTGCAGCCAGCAACATGGCTAGGTTTTACATTGTGCATTACACTACATAGTCAGTTAAGGGTTTTAATGATGAATAAACGTTTGAAACGACTGAGATGTTACAAAACAAACAGCTGGATGTTGTTTTGATATGAGTTTATATATTGAGAAATAAGTATGTTAAATTGAAATTTTTTGAGATTCTATTATCAAACAAATTAACATTTATTACCACATAAACACACATAAAAGTACCGAAAACTGGTACCGTTGAAAACCGGTATTGATTCCCAGGTACCGGGTATCGGTACAGTATTGGTTCAAATGTGAAAGGTACCCATCATACTCATCCCTGAGGTATTGCCTTTAAGAATGGGACAGCTGAATGAAATACTCAAAAGTATAAATGCTTGCAGTTGAAACAGGACATTGAGTACATAGAAATAGCTAAGTTTAGGAACAAAGATTGTATTTTTCACATCTCCGTAAAGGCATACTGTTTTAACTAAAAGGAATATTTCTTCGTAAATTTACAATCTTTAACAGTTTTCCTCACTCTGCAAATCAGTCTTCATTGTAAATTTTAACCATGTTATACTTGTTAATCTTGTTACGAATGCACTCGTTACATTATCTTTAAATTGCAAGGACATCACAGACCAGACACCAGGCTCCACTCAGCCCCAATGACCACCCAGGGTCAGCTGACTGAGCAAGTGCTGGGAGAAAGTAAATCTTTCCACTCAATCCCATAGGAATGGTCTAAATTTGGCTGGTTCCCTGGTGCCCTTAAAGGATCACTCTGGGTCACCAAGAGGAAAAAATAAAGTTCCCCATTTTGCTGTGTCTTTTCAGCTCGGTGTTGACTAGGGAATGTAAAATGTTTGACAGTGGATCAGTATGTTTAGACAGCTCAAACCTCTGTGTCTGCTTTACAAATAAAGAGGACTCTCACAGTCCTACCTAAGGAGAACAAACTACGCCTAAAATAAGTGAGACAAAGAAAATGCTGGCAGTTATATTTAGTGATGCTACAAAATTTTGCTATCTATTTTATTATTTAATTCAATGGAAAGACGCTAAAATAGAAACATGTTCAAAACAACTGTTGGGGGGATAAGAGCTCAAGATTCCAAGCCAAATGCCTGAAAACATAAGAAAAGGAAGCTGAGGATCTTGGGAGCAGGACTACTAATTAACCCCTTGTGTCAGAGAAACAGAAATGCAAGAAACAGATGCCCTGTTTTTTGGCTCTCGCTCAAGCGAAATCTGGAGCCCAGTAACAAAGTGTCTTTTTAGTGACATCCCCTTAAGGTGCTGTTTGGGAATGCAGACACTTCTCAGAATGACACAAATTCCAGAGGAGGCTTTGACGGGCAAGTGAGGCTCTTCCTTCAATTCATTTCTCTGTTCCCTTCCCTCTATATCTGGACCATGCTCACCACCATGGGAACTTAGCCGGTGTGAGTCATTCCACGAGATAGATGCAATGTTATTTTCTGAGGACGCCAAGAAGTGAACCGACTATAACTTTATCAGGACAAATTGGACACATTGTAGTAACCCTTCATAGGGGCTTTGAGATGGAAATGGGTAGTTAAGTGTGTGAGCTCTGGGCTTGGTGCCTAGACTGTGCCACCCACTGAGAGTGCCAGAGATCACCATGGAGGTATCGCAATGAAGCAACCGGTCATGCGAAAAGGGCATGGGCTACCTGACTGCTTGAAGAAATAAATGACATTGGTAATACCCTGCAGTAAAAAGCAGCATGTGAAAGACAGCCACGTATGGGGGTAAGAAGGACAATATTTGAATAGAATGTGTTTATTTGTG
This sequence comes from Crenichthys baileyi, assembly GCA_036173005.1. NCBI lineage: Eukaryota > Metazoa > Chordata > Actinopteri > Cyprinodontiformes > Goodeidae > Crenichthys > Crenichthys baileyi. The sequence continues at coordinate 126,981 of JAHHUM010000671.1, forward strand.
GTCATATGTGAGCTCAAATCTAATGAGAACCTTGTGCACATAGTGCCCTCACATGGTTAACGGTAAAAACTGCATCCACAATTTGTTTCAGGAATTATCTTAATGTTTCATGCAAAAACTAAAATCAAACAGGAAGGATCTGTGTGTTTCTGAAGAAATGGAAGATGAAGTTCAGTGCTAATGTGGTCCGCTGTCCTCTGTCAAACTCAACCCCGAGCTAAGGGAGGGGAAAAAAACAGAAGCAGTTTGAATTCCTCCAGGATCTGTGTCTCATTTACAAATGGGAAGTCAGTGCACTCTCACACATTTATAGGTTTTGTCTCTCTGTGCAAAGATAACACGACTGTATTGGTTTCTTCTAAAAGCCAATAAAGGTTGCTACTGTTCAGCATGCCTTTAAAAATAACAATCAGAATTGTTGGGCCTTTTAAAGTTCTTCCAAGTCATTTTAGAAGACAGTGTTGATTTATTATGTTCTTCAAACCATTTAAACCTTTTCACATTTTTGTCACCTTACAACTGTAAACTTTGGTGTATTTCACTGGAACTTCATGTGCTTAACCAGCTCATATCTGTGCATATTTGTAAAGTGAAAGGAAAAGGATACATGGCTTTTAAATGGTTTTACAAATAACAAAATAAAAGTGTCACATGCCCTTCTGAGTGAATACTTTGTAGAAACAACTTTCAGTGTAATTAAAGCTGAAGGTTCCTTGGGGTTTGTTGCTACTAGCTTTGGATGTCAAAAGACTGATATTTTGCCAGATTTTCTTTGGAAAATCAGTTAAACCTAAATTGGATGAAGATCATCTATGAACATTGATTTTCAAGTCTTGCTACAAATTCTCAATTGGATTTAGGTCTGGACTCTAACTGGGCCATTATAAGGCATAAATATGTTTTGATCCAAGTCATAGCTCTGTATGTTTAGGGTCGTTGTCATGCTGGAAAGAAGCCTCAAATCCGTTCCAGTCTCTAACAGGTTTCCTTGCAACATTGCCCTCTATTTAGCTTCATCCATTTTCTCATCAACTCTGATAAACCTCCCTGTCCCTGCTGTAGAAAGTATGTTTTGCATGGAGATTAAAAAGTTCATTCAGTTCTTATGTGATCAGAGGACCTTCTTCTTCTGCAAACAGGTTTGTATGACTTTTTTCCTACCATTCTTCCATAAGGACCAGATTAATGTAATGGACAAGTAAAGTTTACCTGAGTCTCTCTCCTGAGCAGTGGATCTCTGCTGCTCCTCCAGAGTTACCATGGGTCTCTTGGTTGCTTTGCGGTCTTAGTTGTTTTTTTAATCTTCTTATCTTTTCAAATAAATAACTGAAGAATCTAGTGCTCCACTAAAATAATGCGTCATTGGTTCTATTTTGCTTTGCATCTTAGCTTCCTAAGCAATAACACGGTTTATGGTGTGATGGCTTGGAAAGTTTTTACTGCACTCCTTTTGATAATACTTACAACACACTCCCTGGATTCCCTGCATTCTTGCTGTCCTCTCCAGACAACCAATTCAGAGCTGAGTGTCATTCTGCACGTAAAGCCAGTATTATCTCAATGTCCTACCACCAGAGAGAGAGATTAATATGTAACAGGGCATTACCTCTGACTGCTATGAAAGCATGGCAGGTATGTGTTGTTGGCTATATTCCCTCAAGGCGTAACAACGCATATATATAATGGATTACAGCAGGCTTATGAAAGCTCATGTAGGCTTTTAAATAGGCAATAAAAAACCAGAGATGGAGGTCATGTGAACAGGACACAGACACACCTCAAAGAAAAAGGGAGGAGAAGAGGGAGACAGTTAGGAAATGGAAGGTGAAGTTCAGTGCTAATGTGGTCCGCTGTCCTCTGTCAAACTCATCCCCAAGCTAAGAGAGGGGGAAAAAAGCAGAAGCAGTTTGAATTCCTCCTGGATCTGTGTCTCATTTACAAATGGGAAGTCAGTGCACTCCGTGTATAGGTTTTGTCTCTCTGTGCAAAGATAACATGACTGTATTGTTTTCTTCGAAAGCCAATAAAGATTGCTACTGTTCAGAATTGTTGGGCCTTTTAAAGTTCTTCCAAGTCATTTTAGAAGACAGTGTTGATTTATTATGTTCTTCAAACCATTTCACATTTCACCCTTTCACATTTTTGTCACCTTATAACTGCAAACTTTGATGTATTTCACTGGAACTTCATGAAAACCATGGAACCAGCTCAGCTCAAATATTCTAATAAAACTTTGATTCTATACATTTATTTTAAATGTTTCTAAATGTTTAACCCAAGTGGAGACAATTTCTAAAGTTGCAAGGTTTAAGTCTTTGGTTGTGTGTTAACTGCATAGAATTACTTTAAAATTTTGTTTAATGACAAAATTATCACATTAGGAACAGAAGTTCAGTTATGGTAAAAATGAGCATGTTTGTGTCTGTCGCATCATATAATGGGAAAAGCTGCATGGGCATGAATACTTTTGCAAGGCACTGTAAGTTTAATATAATGTGTCAAGTTAATAGAAGCATACCTTACTGCCTATTTCCTCCTCTGCCTCATACCCGCAGTTGCTGGGTAAAAACCCAGATTTTGCATGTGGACCCACACAAGCTCTTTTCTTCTGTTTCTTTTTAGTCATGGAGAGATCCTTACTGTGAGGGCACTCTATGAACACATCTTCATTATCCCCATCTCCATAATCATCATGGTTACCATTGACCTTGCCTTTCTCCTTCTCTGATGATTCTTCACCATCAGAGCTGTCGCAGCCAGAAGCATGGCTGTTCATGCAAGAGTAGTCGGTGCTGTCTGAGAAGGTGATAGTGCTTGGTCTTTGCTTCACAACGTGTGGTAAATCTGAGATTCTTGGAAGCAGGTTAGCAGGGATCTCAAGAGTGGATACACAGGCCTGACTGATGATGGATCCATTCAAAATCGGCTCCAGCGACTTAAAGTCTCTTTGTACACATCCGGAATAAAATTTCAGTGAATGATGAGGCTGATTATGAGCTGCCTGGTTTACCTGAACTTCTTCTGCATGAGCAGCGGATGGAAGGCTACAACAGCAGTCTTCAATTGGCTCCAACTGTAGCCTTTGGTCTGAAGGGATAATATCAACCACTCCTTGACTTGGTTTTGCTGAAGTACCCTCATCTTCTGTAGAGGATTCCTGTGTTGCAAATGTCCTGCTGTCCAAAGCTACCTCGTGTCCTTCCAAACTCAACCCATTTGGACTATCCATTGTTATTTTGCTTTTTTAATTACTGATATTTCAAAACGTAAATCCACAAGTGCTTTTTATGGAACAGGGCCATGTTTTTTAATCAAAAATACAATCAGTTTGATAGCCTAAAAGAAACAGAAATGAAACAGATGAGACATTTTCTAATACATATGAAAGCTTATAATAATCTTAACAGAACAGATACATAAGGATGATATGGTGCATTTTGAAAATTCTCCATGCCCTCTGTCACCTGGGATTTTTTGTGAGAAATTTTATGTGAGAAACCAACACTAAATAAAAGTGTATACTGCATCGCATGCATTTGTACTCAGACCCCCTGAGTCCATACTTTGTAGAACCACCTTTTGCTGCAATTGCAGTTGAGTATTTTGGTGTATTCTTCTTCCAGCTTTTCATGTGGAAAGACTGATTTTTTTTGCCAATGTGCTTTTTCAAAGTAACTCAAGCTCATTTAGGCTGGATATAGAGGGTCAGTGAATGATAATTCTCAAGATTCTACACAAATTTTCAAACAGGATTTAGGTCAAGACATTAACTTTCCAATTGTAACACATGATAATGCACTGATATAAACTAGACGTGTCCAAAGTTAGACCCCCGGGCTATATGTGGCCATTTAAATAATTATGTACATCCCAGTTTTGTACCAATTTGGACCGCCAACATAGGTGGTGGAGGGAGATTGACACATTAGCAATGTATAAACCATGATTTTTGTTTTTCCCAAGACTACAAACATCCAGCGTACTCAAAATGAGACCTGGGTGAACTCATTCAATAAACTTGGGGATCTCTGCAGCTCATCCAGAGTTATCATGCACCTCTTGGCTGCTTCTCTGAATAATGCTCTCTTGGCTCATTCTGTCCGTTTTGGTGGATGGCTTTGGCTTGCTAGGTTTTACAGTGCCATCTTCTTTCTATTTTCAGATGGTGGATTAAACAGTGCTCAATTAGATGCTCTTAGCTTGGGATGTTGTTTTAAAAAAATAACTCTGCTTTAAATGTCTTTACAGATTTATCCCTGACCTGTTTGATGTGTTTCTTGGTCTTCATGTTCACTAATGTTATTTACCAAACCTCTTCACAGAACAGCTTTATTAACAGAGTTTAAATTACACATTTCTTAATTAGGGGATTTTCAGACAAATGGTTGCATTAGGTTTTATTTAGGGGTATCAAAAGAAAGGAGGATGGATATAAATATATCACTTTCAGATTTTTATTTCTAGTGTTGAAAATTATGTATCCCTTTCCTTCAGCTTTAAAATTATGCACTACTTTGTGTTGGTTTTTCCCATAAAATCCCAATAAAATTCACTGAAGTTTGTGGTCATAACGCCACAAAATGTGAAAAAAACATAATCGTTTACATTTCCTGCAGTTCTTTCTATCCTACAGTTAAAGTCGGAGTGTTCATGTGCAGTGTAAAGAGTCTAAGTGCAGCCCTTGACCTTTCTGATTACATGCCAATCCAGCCAACAGTATGTAGGGAAATTAAATTCAACATCTGGCTCAGGCTGAACTGTTCAAGTCTGGATCTGCTTCACATGCGAGCAGTGACATCACTGCACAGAGGAATGTCACTGCTCTTCCACAGTGGGTGATTTACAGCACTTTACACCATTCATTAGAGCAGAAGATGTCCCTGGTCAACTGTGGTTAACATCCACCTCACTACTTTAGTGGGCCATTCTTTAAATCTCACCTTCGACAGTTTCTGAGGCATCCAATGCACGTGTGGAAAATCAAACATTGAGTTGTTTTATCTTGCCTGTGCAGTGGTTTATCATCTTGCTCAACCACAAACATTATTCTCAGGGAACATTTTGAGATGTGATAAGAGGGCAACCTAAACTAGAAGCTTCCAGAGTAAACTGAATCTAAGAAAGACCTGCTGTCTCCCGAACAAGGTTTAGCCTCCCAAGTTTTAACTGCAAAACCTCCAAGATTTTTCCTGTAATATAATCACTGAAGTAAAATTTATATGTGAAAAATATTAAATAGCAATTAAAATTTGTTATTTTTGCTCTGTTGTTCCAGTAGTAGAACTGCTGTTTGGCTGTGCCTTTAGCGCAGGCCTGAAAAACTTACATTCAAACTAAATCTCTCTTTTGCTCTCCAATATAAGCAAAGCCCGAAGTGTTTGACTATGCTGTCATTAAATATGCATACATTCTGATTGCAATTGTTGCAGCATTGCAAAAGAAGTAAACAAACAGTTGCTTGCCATCCTCCAAGAAACCTGCCCCTACATGGTGAATTTGAAGTGTGCAGGCAATGAGAGTCCCCTCTAAGAAACCCCTCTGTTAAAAAGAAAATCATATGCAAAGAGGCTCTCTTTATTCCCAAATGAATGCGAAGCAGATTTAAATGAAAACAAGAAGTCACAGGGTGAAAATGAACTGGGTGTGTTGACTGCCAAGGCCAGACCACAACTTACTTCGAAATGCTTCCAGTTCAATTTTCAACAGAAAGGTCCTGAACAAGTCTCCTCATGCAGAAACACCATATAGCATATAACACTAAAACTCAGCCAGGTATGATTAGAAAAGAAGAACGTTAGGAGTTTTTAGTAGATTCTTCTCCATGATGCATCACTGTCAGGTTAAAGGAAAACAAAAAGACTTACCTGATAAGTGGAAAACAGATGTCTGTGTTGCCCAAACAGTGTCACTGAGATCATGGCAAAACAGTGACAGCAGTGCTGGTTCCTGTGAGTTGGGCAGAGGAGCGACGCTTATGTTCCAATAGGATTACTCTGACAAGCCTGCCATCACCCCCACCTCCTCATGTTCTTTCCTTGGGGAAGGCTGATCAGCAAGCAGGGACTACACCATTCAGAATATCTATAAGAGCAGAGAGAATGTGTACTTGTTGATAGATGGAAAAGGGGAGGAGAAAGGAAAAGGAGGCGGGCGTGAGGAGGGGAGGGGAGGTAAAGGCAACAGCAGTGGATGGCACTGTGAAGCTACAAGGTGAAATAAGTTTCCAGGATACTCAAATAGGCTGTGAGGAACGGCTGAACTTTGCAGGATCGAGATGAACCACAGTCGTAATCTGCTGTTTCGAAACAGTAGAGGGAGGCCTTCAAGTCAAAAAGAGATCCGTGTAAAGAACAATGATTTACGGAAACATAGAGGATATCATCTTCATAAGACTTGATGTCAAAATAATGTTTTACTAAACAAGCCGCCATTTATATGTCTGCATGAATCATCAAGTAGCTTCATAGTTATTAGAGCAAAACTGAATACCTTACACATACAACAAAAACATTCATGTCCCTTGAACTTTTACTTTAACTTTTATGTTTAAGACACAATCTTAAATGTGTTTTATTTATTTATGCTATAGACCAACACAAAGTAAAACATAATTGTGAAGCAGAAGAAACAGTAATCATGGTTTTCACATAAAAAAAACAAAATACAAAAGGTAAAATGGGTGGTGTGCATTCCTATTCAGCCCCCTTTACTATGATGCACAATAAATTGCATAAATACACAGCCTGATGGCAGCATTATGCTGTGAGGACATCACCAAGCTTCTACAAAAAGGACAGAAAAGCTGGTCAGAGTGGATGGGAAGATGGATAGAGCCAAATATAGAGTGTGTCTGGGATAAAACTTGTTTGAGGATGCAAAAGATTTGAGACTGGAGAGGAGGTTTTCCTTTGGGCATGACAGCAACCCTACAGCCAGGATCATAAAGGAATAATTTAGAATAGAGCATATAAATGTCTCACAATGAATAAACCTAAATCTAACTGTGGATCTGAGTTAAGACTTGAAAATTGATGTTCACAGACACTCTCTGAGCATTTATCTTGCAAACAAGATGTGCAAAGCTGGTATAGACTTGAATAAAACGGTGGTTCTACAAAGTATTGACTTAGGAAAGTGGAATACAAATGCACGCCACACTTTTCAGATTTTTATTTATAAATAAAAAAACGAACTATGTATAATTTTTATAATATGTATGTATAATACTGTATGCATAATAATTAAAATATAACATCAAACTGCACATGCACAACTCAGCAGTAACACAATGACAAACTATTTAACAACCCAAAGTAGTATTGCAACGTAATATTTTTTGAACAAAGGGAAAGACATTCCTGATGCCTTAGGTGGATACATAGTATCAGTTTACATTTCCCTTTTTTGTTTGGAATCATTGCAGGAGACACAAGTTGAGTGGTTTCTTAAAAATTTGATTTTTTTCCTTGCTTGTGAACAAGTGTGACTATGAGGGATTTTGAATAAAATGCACAGTGGTCATGTTTATTCTACCAGAAAGAGGGAAAAAGCTTTCAGCTCCATCTGTATGCAAGTTCAAGAGTGGAAAGGAAACACAGGAGAGAACAAGCATAACAAAAAGAAATCTATGAGAGCTGTAGAGGTGAACAGTCCAAGGCCAGTGGGAGTGAGAAAGGCTCAGCTTAACCACAGCTGGACGTTCTCAGAAGCAAGAAAAACACTGGCTTTGCTTTTAAAGGAATACAAGTCTGAATTAGCGACAGCAGGGGCAGCAACAATAACGGAGAGTAAGATCATTGTACATTGTTCAAGAAATATCACATAACGCTGAATAACCATCAAGCTCTGTTGCCTCTGATATTCAACCACTTAACTTGGTGTAAATTAAAGAGTTCATTCAAATTTTATGGCATCAACCTGACTTTTAGGTATAATTCTTACGTTGTTCGCTTTGACTGATTTACAAAGTGATAAAAATGACATCACAGCACATTTTAACTAGAATGATGGAAAACAGAGAGTTCATGACTAAAGCATTCACAACATAAAAAGCTTGCACAACAGTTCTGTCCGTTTTGCATATGAATCTACAGCCAGGCTAAAATATACACTTTTTTGACAACATTTTTATCGCTCTGTTTACCATGTTTCTTTATGTTTGGAATATCTTCAGGTCTGTTCTCATTTCAGAAAGATGATAGTTGAGATACTGACACACAATCTTTCAATATTCAAAACCAGCAATGGAACCACTGTAAAAATGATCAAATGACTGTCTGAGCACCTCTAAAACTATAGTTCTTATGAGGTGTTTCGGGTCTGCAGTGGTCTGTCAAAATGTTACAGAGAGAACAGTGGTGGTTTGCATGGCCCTGTTGCAAACCTTTTCTCCAGGTTCCCCAGATCTCCAATCCAATGAAGAATGTAATGGAGGAACAGAAGCATAGGTGGTGAGGAAATGGTTTAATAAATAAAACTTACTTCGGAAGGTGGTGGCAAAAACAGGCATGGAAAGGCTTGGCATGAGCAGCATGAACTGACTGAACACAAAGTGACATGATCCAAAATATTTCCGTGAAGAATGAACAGGATGAGGAAGTATATAAATGGCAAGACTCAGGTGAAATAACAAAACTGATTAACATAGTGCAGGTGGGCCAAATGAAGCTGATTGCTTAACAGAGACAGAGAGAACACAACGTGACTGGAGCAAAACAGAAATTCAAGGATACAAACTAATCCGGAAAACATAACGTACAGAACATGAACTAGAACACAAGAAACTAGAGCACAGCCAGGAAAATAATAAACAGAAACAAGATCCAAAACATAAACTGAAAACAAGAATAACCAGTACCCAAACAAAACCCAAACACCCTCAAATCATCACATCCAATCCATGGAGGTCCCCACCTCACTATTTACAGGACGTAAATGATCTGCTACTAAAATCTTGGTGCCAGAAAGAACAGTAAACCTTTTGGAGCCTTTAATGTGTCAATATGCCAGGGCTGTTTTGTAACAAAATGGCTAACAACACACTGTTGAGCAGGTGGTCATAAAGTTATGCCTGATTGGTATATATTTTTGTAACCTTACAGGGGAAACAATTTAAAAATGTCTGAGGGTTTTACATATATTGAATCAAATTCTGAAATGCTCTACTGCGGCCCCAACACTCATTGGTTGTACAGTGGGAACAATAAGTATTGAACATGACAACATTTTTCTAATGGGGCTATTGACATAAAAGTTACACCAGATGTTGACAATACCCCAATTAATCCATACATACTGAGGAGTGGAAGCATATTAGTTCACACTTGAAGATATGGGTAAAAAATTGGAGTGACACCAGAAATAAAAATTCAACACAGGAAGAAAAGGATTTGCATAAAGGTAAAAAAAGCCAAGAAACTAGCTGAAATATCTCTGTATTTAGAAAGCATTCCTGTTGCTATGTGCAAATCAGTATCAGCTGGTTTAATATTAACTGATACCCTATTTAAAAGGTTCTCATTACCAAAGCGTTGGTATCACTTGCAGAGAGCTTCAGAAAGATCTAAATAGCAGGTACAGTTTGTCTCAGGAATGCTGTCTCAGATCACTCAGTTACAATGGCCCCTATGGACACTCACAGCACAAGGCTTTACTAATGAAGAAAAAGAATGTTCAAGCTTGTTTAACATTTGATGCAAAATACATGGAGAAGCCAGTGAAATACTGGGCTGCAATATTTGTGACGTGAAGTGCAAGGCCGGCGGCGGGAATACTTCTAATCTAAGGAAGCACCTGGTTAAGCACAAGATTTTTCTCAAGGCTGTAGATTGCACAATTTTCATCAGCTTTAGATCTACGGCTAAAACTCCCACATTTGGCACCGTTAGCACGCCTGCATCCGTTAGCGACTCGTCGTCTGCAGCCAGCAACATGGGAGAAGAAATGTTTGAAACAACTGTGATGGTACAATACAAACAGCTGGATGTTGTTTTGATATATTCATTACATTTTTTTATTGAGAAATAAATATGTAAAATTGTAAAATTTTGAGATTTTACTATTAAACAAATTCAAATTTATTACCACATAAACACACAAAAGTACCGAAAACTGGTACTGTTGAGTACCAATACCGATTCCAAGGTACCAGGCATCATTACCGTATTGGTTCAAATGTGAAAGGCGACCATCCCTACAGGTTCAAACATGTGTGTGGTGTCTTACAGCATATGGTACTGACCTCATATATTTAAAGGGAGGATTGAGAAATGTATGTAATATATCGACATTCTTGAGTAGAATCTGAACAGGAAACGAGTCAGGATTTCCAAGCAAAACAATAATCTCAAGCATACAGCCAAAGAAATTCTAACTGGTTTCAGAGACAGAAAAAGAAAGTAAAAGTGCTACAATAAGGCAGTCAGTCATCTGATTTATATCCAATTAAAAATCTAAAAGAACTGAAGATCAGAATGCAAGGAACCCCAGAACCCTCAAGATTTGAAGACAGTAGAAAATGGGTCAAAATTACACCTGAGCAATGCATGTGACTAGTTTCTCTATAAAGGAGACGCCTTGAACTTTCATCACAAAGAAAGGCTTATCCACAAAGTATTTAATACATTTCTGTAAGTGTGTTCAATCCTTATTCCCTATCATTCGAATTGCTTTACCCATATCGTAACTCTCGGACAAATTTGCTTTAATCTGTATGTTTGTGTGGATTACTTGCATTGTTGTTGAAGTGTTCAATATTTATTTTACCTACTTTATATTAACTGATTTATTTGGTCTCACTTATTCTTATGCCCTTAAGTACCAAATCCAGCCTCTTTGACAGTTACTGTATAATACATCTAAAAACACTGAAGAAAAACGTTTTGGACTTGTTAGAAAGTTTTGTATGAACAAAATCACATTTTATGCTGCGTTTTCTCTCCCTCTTGGCATGATTATCTGGATCACTACGGCTGCCAAGATTAGACAGACATTTTGAAGTACCTGTAGTCTTCCTATAGCATTGTGAGATTAAAGTGAACGAAGCCAACTGTGTTGCTGAAACATGTGCCAGCATTGCAGTGTTATTTTTACACAGAACAAAAGGGAGTTTGTCAAAACAGCATAGACTAACTAACTCTGATCTCCATGAAGAACATTAAGGGAAATTATGGAATGTATGTTTTATAGACTAATAACAATCACATCATGCTGTGCTTTAACAGAGTTGTTTATGCTGTCTTATGCAGTTCTCTTATGCAACGTGAACAGCACAGAGCTGTGGCAACAGACAAATACAGTCCATTACTCCAGCATCATCAGAAAACATTCCAGCAATACCACAGTCTGACTCAACATCTCTGTTGCTGTTCGACTCGCCTTCAGATTCCCATCATACCATAGATCACAGGCAGATGTTCTGTATTATCACTTCTGTCTGTAGCTTCAATCTTTATCACTCTGAGGAGCTGGTCAAACATCACACAGCTATTTCATGTGCAAAGATAACACATTTTACAAAAACTGCTGGTTAAAAAACTGCTGGTTTTAGGGTTAAACACATATTTTGGTATGGAAACTCTTTAATGTGATGAGTTCTTTAAAGAATGAACATAGTCTCAGAATAAATATTTTCTTCCCAATCTCTTTTCAAGTGAAACTAGGCAGTCAGCATTATATCATAAATTTAATTGCAAAATTTTCTTGTTAAGTGAAACATCAGCTCCTATTTAGGCATAAGGCTGGGCAACAGTAAAAACTTGGATACTCATATAAAATAATGATGTAGAATATCATCTGAAGTTATTGGGCCTTATTCATGCCTTAAATTAAAATATAGCTGACCATAAATATGTATAAGAATCTTTCTAATGTCACTGTACTGTGAAAACAAAATGCTTCTGTAATTTGCCCATTTTGATATACATAAAACACTGCACAGCGGTAAAATAAAAACAAAATCAAATCTGACTTTATTTGGTTAAAGGTCTTTGGTCTTTGAAGTTTTAATTTTTTTTTGTCAGAAATAATTTAAAGTCGAGATGCACAAATCGGTCAGACAGAGATCGGAATCAGACAAATTTCCCTTGATCATAACTGATCGGTAGTCAGCAGGCCGTATTTATTACATGCATCACAACTAAGAACTCCCACCATTTTCAGTTTATAAACACAACAACCAACTGCATGTCCATTGATGCACATTTTTAGCAACATAATGCAATGGGAATAATGTTGTTTTTCCTTTTATGTACTTAATGTCCTATCGTTTGTTCGTCTAATATTAGGAACCTTCAGAGATGCTGTATGATGTTCACTACTTGGATTCAGATTGCGCATGCAAATGAACGCACGGTTATTTTCATCATAGTTTCTTTCATGCTATCTTGACAACAAAATAAACAAAAAATGGGAATGTCTGTTTGCCTATTTCCACCTGAATTATTTGAAAATGTTCAACATTTACCCCACCAATGAAAGACTGGTAACAGCATTATTTAACAAAAGAGAGTCTCATCCATCACCGTTTTGACAACATATGACAGGCCCACAATAGGGTCTCAGTAATCCGTCAGAATACTCCTAAACAATGAGACATGACAGAGAGTAAAGAGGATATAATTTCCAGCACTCATGAATAAAGAGATGTAAACACTGTCTATTGTGAGTGGAAATTACAGTGTAGCACACACACGCTGCCTGACTCTCCTGTTTGTCTGTTTTTATAGGAAGAAAAAGATGTGAGGGGAAAAAAACGTGACTGGGGGATTGCCTCTGAGGAATGGAGCCGTGACAGTCACACACCAACAGCCGCTACAGATTAATTCCCTTCAGCAACAACCCCTGCCCTCACCTGCTGCAACATGCTCTGCCAGGCCTCCAATCTACCAGCAAATTCCTTCCGCTCAGAGCCGTGAGGTGGAGGGTGAGGACGACGGAGGGGTTTGTGGGCTTGACGTTGCAATTGTGATGTTGTGTAATTGACAGGTATGATCACATCCAGTGTCTGACACCACCCAGTACCCTACTGCACTGGGACAACAAACGCATGCTGCCTCTTGGTGCATGAAAATACCTGCCAGCTTGACGGTATTATTCAGAATAGACAGAGCTATTCGTGTGGTTAAATACATGATGTGTGCAGAGTAAAATCAATCCCATCTGTGTGGAAAACACATGATAAAAGACAATTACAATATAAACTTAAAATCTTTGTTGTAATCGGAGTGTATTGTGAACTCAGTGTTGAGATTTAAAAAAAGTATCTATGAAGATCCAAATAAAATTCAACCTGATTTATTTTGCATAATGAGAAGAAAGAAAATCGGATCAACACCCAATAAGCATCTTGTTGTGATGGTGGGGAATGAGATGCAGCGCTGCTTTAAAAACAGCTGCCCTAAAGCAAACTGCAGCACACAGCTGACTGTCTGCTCTGCTTCCTAATCCAAGATTGTAACACATCTAGAAATAATTTTTTGTAAACTTTGATTTTCTTTTTACATTTTTAACTATTTTAAATTGGCTGTGTTTTATTTTTAGATTTAGATTTACAGTTTAGAGTACAAAACATGAATTAGATGTACAAGTTTGAATTTATTGTGGCTTTTTTTTAATCACAGTGGTGGACTGGTGACCTGTCCAGGGTGTACTGCGTTCTGGAGATAGGAACCAGCTAGAACCTTAATGTTAGTCTACTAGTCTACTTATTGATTCCAAAATCAGTTTTGATGTTTGAATCATTGTTTAGTTGGAACACAAAACTGTGCCAGACTTAAATTGTCACCCTCAAACAAAAGGAAATTATTTACAATGACCAGAACATTCCAGGCACCACCAAGCTCAAGTATATCATGAATTGAAAGCTACAGGAACATCAGTGATAATGTCCACAGTGAAGCAAATTTCACATCACCATTGACTGAGAGGCTGCTATTCAACGAAAAGCCCCCCTGCTCCAAACTCAACATCTTCAAACATGACAAAAATGTCCAAAGTCACAAGCACACAAGTCACATGCCTTGTAGAAAAACATTTTAGTCAGTGACAAAGTTGTTGAGAAGGACAAGTCAGGTTGGGGTTATAAAAGATATCTAAATCTTTGATGTTCCCCCAGAGCATTATCAAATCCATCATCTTCTAATGGAAAGCACAATACCACAACAAACCTTCCAAGAGAGTGCTGCCCACCAAAAGTCACAGACCTGGCAAGGACTGTCATATTAGCTGAGATTTTCCTGACCCACATGCAGAATCAATCTAGGACACTGGTAAGTTTCAAAAGTTTAATTATCTCAAGGAAAACTGTCTCTTTAATTCTCTCAAAGGATGCAGTCTCTGGTCGTAGAGTCCAGACTCTCAGGCTTGCCATCTCCAGGTAGTTGATCTCGGGGGGGGGTCTTGGGCACAACCTGTGGCCCAGCGATCCAGAGGGTCAGAAAGTGTGCTCCCAGTGAAAGTTGGAGAGTGGGCAGGCTGGAGGATAGTTGGAGCTTGCAGAAGCAGCCGGTAGACGAGGTCCTGGGTTTCTGTCCGAAGGTGAAGGAAGTGAATCCAGGGTTGTGATCCACACGACCTGAGAGCAGCAAAGACACCAGCTTGGTTACTTCAATGTTTGCACAAAACTTACAAAGTTTCAGCCATGAAGTAGGAAACTGGTATCTCGGAGGCTTGAGTTACCACTCAACATGGAGCATCAGGCGAAGAATGCTTGTCGTGCAGCTCCTTAAAAACGCTCCAGCCCACGATTGGATACAGGCCTGTATCCAATCTTGGACACAGTCTGCACACCACGCCCACCAGCAAAACCTCTCCGGGAAGACAGGACGATTACACAGAGTAGCAAAACAGATAGTGACAAGGATGGCATTAATTAGAGAAGCAGCACAGAGACCACAGGTAATCCTGAAGCAGTTACAGAGTTCCACAGCAGAGACTGGAGTATCTGTCCCTAGAACCACAATAAGCCGTCCACTCCATAGGGCTGGACTTTATTTAAGAGTGGCCAAAAAAAAAGCCATTACTTGTTGGAACGCACATTTTGAGTTTGCCAAAAGGCATGTGTGCGCTGGTCAGATGAGACTAAAATTGAACCTTCAGCCACAAAGAAAGCGCTATGTTTCACGCAAGCCCAACACATCCACCACCCCAAGATCCCCATGAACTGTTATTCAGCAGCAGGGCCCGGAAAACTGGTCCTAGTCGAGGGAAAGATGGATGGTGCTAAATACATTGATATTCTTGAGCAAAAATCTGTCAGTCTGCCTGTGATTTAAGACTGAGACGGTGGTTCCCCTTCAAGCAGGACAATGATCCGAAGCCTGCTACTAAAGCAACTCTTGAGTGGTTTAAGGGGAAACGTTTAAAAGTGTTGGAGTCGTCTAGTCAAAGCCTGGTAGAATATTAAATAAAAGAGCAGAAAGTAAGCTTAGCAAAATTGTTTTAGGAGATGTAAAGTTCAAAGAATTTATTTGAAAAGAGATAGCATTTGCCAAAAAGGAGCAGTATGAAGAACCTACATGATATTTCATTATTATATCCTTCAACATTTGTACAAAGCTGCACATACACTCAAAGTAAATTGGAAATCTCCATTTGTGAAGCGAGTCCTGTCTCCTCATTCATCTCTCTATCTTTGAAATGTCTTTTAACAGAGCAGAAGTCAGTAATTGAATTTAGTTTTCTAATCTCCATTCTCCATTATGCATTGATTTTTTCTCTGCACCTGGGGCCAACACAATCGTCTTTTTTTCTTATCTGACCGTGAGTACATTTGCGTTTCCCCGGTGGGGGTTAAGATAATCCCCTTCTACCAGACGCATCAGACCCACACACAAATTTATGGAAGATCCCCGGAGACAACAGTGTGCCAGACGGTGCCCCTAGCTACCTGCCAGCAATGTAAAGCAGATGGATGAAGGAGTGAACCCAGACACAAAAACAAGACTCAAAGACTACATAACATTTAAATATTTCTAATGCTTACTTAATATTATTCATCCTCATTAAGGTGGCTGCTAAAGAGCATTGAGATGGATCCACGGTGCAGACAAAAAAATTAAAAAAAGGAAGTGCAGTGAATTCAAAAAAGCACAGCTATCCTCATACATCTCAATACAGCAGGAAGGATGAGCAATTTGTCATGGCTTGAAAGCTGAGAAAACTAAATGTAAAAGAAGCTTTTATCATTTCATGAATGAAAACAGGGAAAAAAACTCAGAATGAAAGAAGTCTTGTGAATAATCAATTTATCTAATTTGCATGGAAGTCTCTAACTCAGTCTGGTTTTATTTGAAAGAAACCATTATGAATGGAGCGCATCATAGGAAAGAGGAATTTAAAATGGACTCAAAGTAAAGCAATGAAGGCTGTGCAATCTATCTTATGTGCAATGCATGTGTTCTGATCTGATATGAAACGGGAACAGTAGCAGCATGTTTCAGCACACAGCTCACTGGGCAACAATGAAGAGTCAAATACCTGAGGAACAAGATAGAGACCCCACAAAGATAAAGACAATCATCACACAGCTCTGAGTGACTTGAGAAAATGAATGTATAATGTATGAGACAGGGTAATTAAAAAATGTTTATACAGATTTGCTTTTTTTGGGCTTACGAATAAAAAGAGAAAACTATGTTAAACAGGTCTTGGATATACCTATTTACTCGCAAAAGAAATAGGTATATAGAAGATATGTACATACATATACAAGAAAAAGGATGTTTTATCTAAAATAAAATAATTAAAAACTATTAACATTGTATTTCAGTGAAAAACATTACTGACTTATAACAGTTTATCTACTTAAAATATAAGCTACAAGATGCCTCAGGCCATCATCGTTTTAAATGGCTAACCTTTAAATATTCTTATTGTGCATCTATCTATGCTATTTTGTATCTATACATTATTTACTTATTCATTTTTCACATTACAACAACAAACATAATGTGTTTTGGGGGGCTTTTATGTGATAGATCAAAACAAAGCAACATCTGATTGTCAAGTGGAAGAAAAAAATGATTCATATGTTTTCACAAATAAATATCTGAAAAGTTTGGGGGCATTTGTATCTAGCCCCCTTTACTCTAATGTTCCTATAAAAAATGCTCAGCCATTATTTAATAATTAGGTGACAGAAGTCATTTAATTAGTAAATAGTGTCCACCTGTGTGTGATCTAAGCTACATCACAACTGCAGACCCAACGAGACATGGCTGTCCTCCTAAACTAACAAGTCTGCTCCAGGGGAGGATTAATCAGAGCAGCAGCCAAGAGGCCCATGGTTACTTTGGAGGACCTGCAAAGTTTAACAGCTCAGGTGGCAGCATCTATTGACCAGGCAACATTTAGCTATTCACTCCACAAATCTGGCCTTTATGTAAGAGTGTCAAGAAAAGGCCATTGTTAAAAGAAAGTAATGTCCAGCTGGTCAAGTGGGACCTAGAGAAAAACTAAAACTGCACATCCATCTGCATGATGAAATTATGGTGATGGCAGCATCATCCTGTGATTCAGCAGGGACAGGGAAGGGGGGCGGCGTTGATGGGAAGATGGATTCAGCTTAAACAGAGACGTTTTTGAAGAAAACCAAGATGAAGGTTCACTTCCAGCAGGACAACAACTCTATACAGCCAAAGCTACAATGGAACGATTCAGATCAACAGCTGTTAGAGTGGTCCTGTTAAAGTCCAGACATAAGACTTACTAAGGATCTGTGACAAGATTTAAAAGTTGATGTTAGCAGACACTCAGACTGAGGTTAAGCTATTTAAGAGAAAAGAATAGGCAAAATTTTCCATCTCTAAATGTGCAAGTGAGATATACTTGCACATTGGTGCTAGTTGAGATATACCCCAAAAGACTTGCAGTGGTAACTGTAGCAAAAGTTGGTTCTACAGAGTAATGACTCATGAGGGCTGTATAGAAAAACATGCTACATTTTTTGGATTTTGAATTATAAAAAGCTTTGGAAACCATGTATCCTTTAACCTCCACCAACTGCACAGTTATATGTCGGTCTATCACATAAAATATGTTGAACTGTGTCTGTAATGTGAAAATGTAGAAAAGTTTAAGCAGTATGAATAGTTCTGCAAGGGATAATAGTACATTTCATATTGGCCGATCAAACACAATCCCTGGCTCTAAGATGATAAAAAAAAAAGATTTAAAAAAAGGTGGAGTATAAATATTTGTGCAAGGCAATGTATATTCTTCTCCATTTGCAGTGTTGCACTGAACTAAATAATAGACAGACCTATTTGCATTAGGGAACTTATTTGCCATATTGGGCACAGTGCTTGTGTTAAAAATCTGTAAATGTTCCGTAAATAAGACTCAGCTGTATATTTTTATTCTTTACTTTTCATTGTACCACTTGAGAAACTCCAACTAGAACCAAATCTGTGGGTTCTACACTTGGCCAAAAAAAAAGAAAAAAAAAGAGATTAGAAGTAAAATTGTTGCACTATGAAACTAATCAAAGTCAACCAGGAAAATTGTCTGCCATGACATAACTGAAATACACTGATGTAATATTCTAACATCTTGAACATGACATTCCGGTTGTTTATTTGTTTCCATGTATATCATGTGTATGTATGTATGTGTGTGTGTGTGTATACAACTTTACACTATACACCGTCTTCAAGAGCTGCTATTTTTAAATTTCGTGATGCTTTTTGTACAATGACAATAAAGGGATTCTGTTTCTGATTCTATGTGAGAATTAAATATACACAAACATACATACATGCACATATACAAACACACACACATACACATAATATAGATAGAAGCAAATAATAAAGAAACAACTGGAATGTCATGATCAAGATGAAAGAATATTACACTTGTCTGTATTGATATTGCAGTAAGAAAATTAAAATGATAATTATTTAGGTTTCAGATGAATTTGCAGTGTTCAGGGCAACAACAGCTTTTAGATAGACATTTTTTTATTTAATTTGACCAGTGTATTTCAGTTATTATGTCATAGCAGACAATTTTCCTGGTTGATGTTGATTAGTTTCATAGTGCAACGATTTTACTTCTAATCTTAATTAAATTTAATAATAAAATATTTTTTTTTTTTTTTGGCCAAGTGTAGAACCCACAAATTTGGTTCTAGTTGGAGTCTATCAAGTGCTACAATGAAAAGTAAAGAATAAAAATATGCAGCTGAGTCTTCTTAACGGAGCATTTACTGATTTTTAACAATGTGCCAAATATGGCAAATAGGTTCCCTAATGCAAACAGATCTGTCTATTATTTAGTTTAGTGCAATACTGCGAATGGAGAAGAATATACATTGCCTTGCACAAATATTTATACTCCACTTTTTTTTTCCTCTTTTTTTTAAGTAAAAGCTTAAAGTGAACCGCTTCTGTAGTGACTAATAACAGACAGTAGAGGGCGACAACGCACCACGATACCAACACTTCGCGTTATTTGTACTCCGTGACTGAAGATGGCAGCAGCAGGAACAGGAAATGAAAACATTTCCCCTGTTAGGTAAGCGAGTGTTATTCAACATTAGTTAGAAATGACTTGCTTCAAGAGAATATTTTCCCCAAACCGCCGTATTGAAGTCGGGCGGCTTATTGGACTCGCTCTTACCTCCGGCAGATGTTTCCATGCGGAAGTAGTAAGAACTAATGTTATTTAAAAATAAAACTCCAGATTGTTGCAGAATATCAAAATCATCTCATCATGTCTGTTTCCTGACCTCAGTGGACCTCCTGTTCACCCCACAGGTCAGACCCGAATCCAGCGGACTGGCCATAATTCATCACAGCATGTACGTGTGCGAGCTTCCAGCCAATCACAGGTTCCCAATGGCCAAGTTCCCCCGAGTTTTACACTTCTTACTTCAGGACCAAGTCATCACCGAGAAACAGGTGAGTAAGACAAGTACATAAAACCTTATTAGATTTTTTAATTTTTTCTCTGCAAACATATATTTTTAAAAGGACAACTAGTTTTTGTACATATTCTCAAGCAGTGGGTTACCAGGCTTTTTGGACGTATTTTATCATTTTCTTTAGGAACTGGCAGCTTTTCCCACTTATTTTCAGGTTTATTCAATGTACTGACCTTTTGTGGAACATGTTGGCGTTTGGGGAGAAAAAGTTACCCAAACCTAAGTGGGAAGTACATAAAAGATGTGTAGACATTTCAGGAAATCTGGTAAAGAACCACAGTTAAAATCTAACCTAAAGTTCTGTGTTCCTAATCCCTCATTGGCAACCACCAAACATTTAAAATAATTTTTTGGCAGTTTTATTTAACTTTCCATCAACTCTGACCATCTTTTCTGTCCCTGCTGAAGAAAAGGATACCCACAACATGATGCTGCCACCACCATGTTTCACCGTTGGGATAGCATGTTCAGGGTGTGACGTGCAGTGTTAGTTTTCTGCCTACAGCCTTTTTTTTGTGAAAGTTCGGGTTTTGGTTTCATATTCATTCCCCAACTTTCTTGGTTATAAAATGGTTTCTTTATTCTGTTAAGGAAATGTGGTTCTATGACTCTAACAAATAGTAGCCAGTATTTTGGTTTCATCAAGAGTCCTAACCTGGTCAGTGGTGCGTGGCATAGCAGTAGAGCGCGTGACCCATATATGGATGCTTTAGTCTTGATGCTGCTGTCACGGGGTTCGAGTCCTGACTACGGAGATTTGTGCTGCATGTCTTCCCCCTCTCTCAACCCTACTTCCTGTCTGCATAATTGAGAAAAATAACAAAAACAAAGGCCACTAGTGCCACAAAATAAATCTTCTAAAAAATGCCCAAACGGGGCACAGTGTAGTACAAGGTTTTCAGGTGATAAATACAGGTAAATTATGCAACTAATTTTTCAACCATTTATCTCCATATATAATGAAAGATACTTAACCACAACATAAAATAAACTATTGGTCTTTGGCATTCAATGGTGTATGAATAAGCGAAGAGGTGAGTTGACCTAAAGCCTTCATTCTTTTTCTAGTTCACAATTATGAGCTGTTTTGTGTTGCTCCATCAGATTAAAAAAACAGGAAAATACATGGAAGTTTCTGGTTGGAACATAGCAGAATGTGAAAGAGCTCAAGGGATATTAATACTTTGCAAGCCAATGTCCATTGATTGTTGGAGAAAAATTGCAACAACCTAAAATGAGTAAAACAGGTGCAATTTCCTGTTAATGTTAATCTACTTCCTTACAGTAGGTGTGGGTTCCTGAGATTGCCTCTAAGGAGTTGCTCAGCGGCGTGCATACTGAGGGTTACCTGAACAACTTTATAAGTGGGAGAATAGATGAGAAAGAACAGCGGAGGACGGGCTTTCCTTGGAGCAAGGGCATTGTGCGTCGGTGTCGATACGAAACAGGTAAGAGGGACAAGCTTTGAGCAGGAGATCTGACTACCTAGTCAGATTGTACAGAAAAGGTAACACCCACACTGCTTCTCGTTAAAGGTGGGACTGTTCTTGCTGCTGAAGTCGCTCTGCAGAGGGGTCTGGCATGCAGCACGGCGGGGGGAACCCATCATGCTTTTCCCAGCTACGGCTCGGGGTTTTGTCTCCTCAATGATTTAGCAGTTGCAGGCAAATACCTCATGAACAGCTCATCAAGGAATAGAAAGGTTCTAATCGTGGATTTAGATGTTCATCAGGTGAAGCTTAACTAAGTCATTTTGAGTTAACACTAGCACTCATTTTCATTTCTAGGATCAACTTTCACTTAACTCCTATGTTTTGTGTCCTGCAGGGTGACGGCACTGCTTTTATATTTAAAGACGAGCCGTCTGTGTTTACATTTTCAGTGCATTGTGGGAAAAATTTCCCTCTCCACAAACAACAGAGTGACCTGGATATCAGCATTGAGGACGGGCTGGAAGATAAGGAATACCTCTTTACTGGCATGTTCACAACGATAATCATGAATTCTGCATGTGTCCAACACATTTCTGTAGTAATACAGAAAATCTGTAATGGTTCTGAAATTGTAGTTTTTTTCTTCAGACCCAAAAAGCAGATTTATCATTGTAACATAAAAGTATTGAATTTGTTTATTTGTATTAATAGTTTGAATAAATTACATTTTAGCTACTTGATTCTGTCATCAACAGTAGCAGACCACCTTCCCTGGCTGATGGAGAGTTTCCGTCCAGACCTGGTTCTGTACGATGCCGGTATTGATCCACATTGGGAAGATGAACTTGGAAGACTCCGACTGACAGACCAAGGTGAGTTTTTCGTCTGGCATTCAGGCATTTTATCTACACACTGAAGCTGTTGTAACATTTACACTGCCGTGAAGAAAATGTTCCAGAAGGAAGTCAAGTGAGAACAAAAAGTAGGCTGCAGTTGGTCGAACAAATTCTGAAAACAGCTCCGCAGTAAAATGTTTGAAGCATCAGAAGGTGAGATAACACGCAAAGGTAGCTGGGAATCTCTATTATGGATAATAAAACACATTTGGAATTGCATTAACAAACCATGCAGCTTCTTCAGCAAAGATTGCATCATGAGCGCTACTGACAGATGCTGCTCTGGCACTCATTTCTGCATATACTGAGCTGCGAGAGCCCATTTTCTCCTGTAAAAAATCCACTGCTCGGAGGTACAAAAATAAACAGCAAATGCTGAAAAGGCTGAACCAAATTATCCACACACTGTGTATTGCTCAAGTTTGGAAGGTAGAGGTCCAGCAATCAGTCTTTTTGGTTGTTTTTGTGAAGCTGTGACCTGCCGATATCACTTCTATCTTCAAGAAGTTTAGTATAGGAGAGATTTAAAAACGGCATTGGAATACATTTTTTTCAAGCCTTCCTTCCGTGATCGGTCATTAATTATTTATCCTGGGAGCAACTAGGAGCGACTTCACGCCATGTGTGAGAGAAAGCAGTCGCTGTAAAACCAGATTTTACTCATTTGAAACAAAGACATAATGATTCCAGAGTTAACAGGCTTTAGCATCTTAGGTTAGCAAACAATTAGCACTGTTAGCATTGCTAACTGTAAACAGCAGTGTGTATTCCATAGAGAAGGTAGACCTTTGAATCAACAGATAGAACAAAGCAACATAATACGTTCAGTCTTCCTGCTTTGGCTCGATTTGGTCCTTTCTCTGGTATGTAGGAACCAAAACTGCAAACAAATAAAATATGCACCATGTTTTCTGTTCAAATGAAGAGTGTTGCTGTTAGAGCAAACTGTTAGCGCATGCAAAGGGTGTGTTCATTAACTGGAAAAACATCAGATTTTTCAGTCTATGACTTGCCAATTGGTTGGCACGGTTGGTCAAGGTGAAAATCATCTCATTTCAGTCACCAGCCAATTTTTCGGTGCATGGCTGTTAAAAAGAGGCTGTAATATTTCTTCTAGGGCTCTACCAGAGGGATTTTTATGTGATGAAGACTGTGGTAAGCAGAGGTGTTCCTATCGCTACTGTTATCGGTGGGGGATACTCTAAAGACATCGACAAGCTGGCCCGCAGGCACTCCATTGTCCACAGAGCGGCTACTCAGGTAAAAGAAATTCAGTTGCTTAACCACATCCCTTCAGTCCGGACATCATTTTGAAGTTGGAGGGATTATTGCATTTGTCTTCTCCCTGTTTCAGGTTTGGCGGGAGTGTGGAATGTAAAGCCATGTCCTGAACTAAGTGGATCCTCAGAACTGTGACCTTCAGAACCCAAAAGTTGGGAAAGCAGCAAATGTATTTGTTAACTGCTGTGGAGTTTAGATGAAGCAGTCTACCTGTAATAAAATGTGCACTTTTTTAATTAAATGAAGTGCAACAAACATAAAAAATCGCTCTTTTCTTTTTTAAGTCTTGGAAAAAATAGCCTTGTACTTTCACTAAAGCTTTTTTGACTTAGGGAAAAATTCCAAATATGCTTTTCATGCATTGGTCCTGAATTAATAACTACCTTTAATAGTCTAAACAGTTAGTTTTCCAGAACATTCAAATTTACGCTCATGTCCCTCCAAAAAAATCCAGATTACACTTTCCTGTAAACCTTTTAAAAAGATGGACCAGACTCTATATCTGATTAATGGGAAACGATAACTGTGGAGAACGAATGATGGCAATAAAATGGCAGTAATGGCAAAGACGTGTTGACACATTTTTGAACTTTAAGTGGTGAAAATATACAGATGAATCATGACCCAAAACAAAGGTTTAAAGCAATTCTAACACTAGTTGCTCCAGTTGCAAAATAAAGGCTGGCTTAGGATCAGAAAGGAAACTCAGAAATGGGATGTCCAAGAACCCGACGGTTTTCAATAGCATTTTTTTGCTTCATTTGAATTCCATAGCATTTTAATTTCCAATTTTTCACTTTTTAGACCCTGCAGAATTAAGCATAATATCTTAATATATAAAGCAAAAGTAAAGTAAAAATATTGAAAGGAGAACTATTCTGGACTTTCAAAAAAGGACAATACTCTACAAAATAAAAGCCTTCATGTTTCACACAGCAGATAATTGCAGTATTGGGCTTAATACTACTGCTGGGACTCAACCAGTGTTGGAAATGGGACTATGTTGGCCTATTAAAATAAAGCTTACTGAAACTTTCAAAATAAAAGCTTCCATCTTCCATTGATTTGTTTTTTAAGCTGATAATAGCACACACAATAATTTTAGAATAGCATATTACTAACAGACCTAAGTCAGTCCTTAAAACACAACCATGCTGGACTTTCAAAGTAAGCAGGGAAGCTGGTGCCTATCTCCAGCAGTCTACAGGCAGGGTACACCCTGGACAGTTTGCCAGTCCATTGCTGGGCAACACACAAACAACCATGCACACACGCATTCATACACCTAAGGGCAATTTAGAGTGACCAATTAACCTAATAGGCATGTCTTTGGACTGTGGGAGGAAGCCAGAGTACCCGGTGAGAACCCACGCATGCACGGGGAGAACATGCAAACTCCATGCAGAAAGACCCCCGGCCGGGAATCGAACCCAGGCCCTTCTTGCTGCAAGGCAACAGTGCTACCAACTGTGCCACCGTGCAGCCCTATCCGTTACTCATTTAAGTAAAATGTCTTGTTAAGAAGGTATTCTCTTTTTCAAGACAGACCTGGCTCAAAGGCAGTAAAACATTTAACGAATAAAATACAGGGCTTCTAAACAATATACAATTAATATTCAGCGGAAGCAGCTGAACAGCCAAACAATGCTCAGCTGGAACAGCATCAAACAGTTTTGGACTCTGGAAGGAAGCCGGAGTACCCGGAGAGAACGCACGCATGCATGGGTAGAACATGTATACTCCATGCAGAAAGACCCCAAGACGGTAGTCGAACACAGGACCTTCTTGCAGCACGGCAACATTGCTACCAACTGCGTCACCATGCAGCCGTTCTGGGAACAAATATTTGTAAAATATCTGTGGTATTATCTTACACAAAATCAAGAGGTAACAGCCAAAGTAGAGACGTGTATAGAAAAGTTAGAGTAGCGATGGCTGAAGGCATACAATGGTAATAAAACATTAATTAACCAGTAATAAAACACGAAGCACAATAGTCAATTTGACAGTATCCAGCTTATGTAGGGACTGGTCAGGAGCGTTCAAAAAGTGCAGCTGATTAAACTTTAATCCAAACAAGTCAAAAAGGATTGCAGAAACCAACTGTTTCCTTACCTGGACTGAGAAACAAGATTTATTTCTAAAACAGAAACTTAGTTTAACTTTCAACTCAGAAGCAAATCTTTCAGTCTGAGTTTTAAAAGGCCAGTTGTGATCAGTAACGATACTTAAAAACCTCTCAATGGCTTGATAAGGTTCAATTTTAGGAAGTTTAAACAATTCTGCCATTTGATAATCTCATGGACTTAGTTCTTCCTGGATTTAATATCATCTTAAATGGTGCTAAGTGTAACATCCATGACAGGCTTTTTAGAAATTACAGGGTTTAAAATACTGACTGGGAGTGTCATCTGCATAAAAATGGAATTATATTGGATATTTATGAGTGAATTGTATGTGATTGTTTTCGTTCATGTGTTAAAATAATGTTTTTTCAATAATTGAAACACAACACTTTTGACAAAATTATTTAATGAGGGAAAAATTATTCAAATCATGAGATACTGAGGTACCTGTAACACGTAAAAAGTTGGTCCACACACACTTTATTAAAAAGAAATGCATTCTTCTTGGCACAATGAGTACAGATAAGCACAAAGTTAAACACAAGTGTCACTTTTCTATGCCATATACTGACATGAAGCAGTGACATATTAGTGTTACAGTGCAATGTTTCATTCACAGTAAATGAGGCAGTTTATTTGCTGAAACACACTACTGGTATTTCAGCTTGTTACAAGACATTATGCAGCTGTTCCTGATATTAACATCAAACACTCAAACAGGAAACAGCAGTATTTTAGAAGATGTTCTGAACAGTTCAGAGCACTAATTGTAAAATAAATGACTTACAGTGCCTTGCAAAAGTATTCATACCACATGAACTTATACACATTTCTTCTAGATTACAAGCACATACTTCAACATATTTTATTTAGGATTTTATGTGATAAACCAATGCAAAGTAGTGCATGTTTTTCAAAATAAAATATTACTTGTGGCTTGCATTTGCATTCACCCCCATTTAATTATATACTCCTAAGTAAAATCCAGGTAGCCTATTAACTTAAGAGTTACATATTTAATAAACACTTTCCACCTGTGTGTAGTTTAATCTCAGTATAAATACACCTTTGTGAAGGCATCACGGGTTGGTTAGAGAACATTAATAAACAGTCTCATGAAGACTAAAAAAACACCGGGCAGGAACAGATTAAGTTCTGAAGATGTTTCTAAGCAGGATTAGGTAATAAAACAGTATCCCAAAACTAAACATCTCACAATGCACTGAAAACATTATCCCAGTGGTGAAAGATGGTGGTGGCAGAATCATGCTGTGGGGATGCCAAATTTTTCAGATTTTTGTTTATTTTTCACATAGAAAATTCAAACAATGCATCATATTTCTTTTACTTCAAAATTATGCACTACTACCACATAAAATGTCCAATCAAATACATCCAAGGCTGTGGTAGTAATATGACAAAACAAGAAAAAGTAATATTAATAATTTTGTAAGGAACTGTATGAGCTGTTTAGTAAACAAATAAAGAACACTAACGGATGCCGGCTGTGCGTTTAGCTCTACATACTCAGGTAATAACCACGTTTTCATAAAACAGGCAGACATTAAGAGATTTTCATAGATCTAAAATTATTAAAATACCAAAACCAATGGAAGTTTCTACTGTCGGTCAGTCTTTCTTATGTTGCTTTGGCTTTTAAGCCCCAAAAAGGAAACAGTGCATTCATCAACATCTCCCTTTGCGGACAAGTCCTTTATAAAAGAGTTTAAATAAATAGAAAAAGAAAACTCAAGATGGGATATAATAGTACTGATTCTGTCCTCTTGCTTTCATACAGAATAAATACTTAAAAATTAAATTTTTTTTAATATACAGCAGGCCATCGTAGCACACCGTTATCCTCCTAGCTGAAACATTTAACTGAATGCATCTTAATCAGTGCTAATAAAAATGTAAAATCGTACCTTTCTCAGTAGAGAAATTCAGCTGGGTGTCAGAACACTGACAGTAGCTGCACATTTAAAGACATTTTCCTCCCTAGAATGTCCAATGTTAATGTGTGTGGTGTAGTGCAAAAATATGGGCCGAAGACTATGAGTTAAAATCAAATTTTCCATACCTGAACCTTCTCTGCCACCACACACCAGTTGGCGTGGTCAAAGTAGCTGTGTATCACATGGAGCTCTTCAACGTGATGCTCTATCAGCTCTGCCAGCTCTCCCTCTCTGAAGACATGATAGTACCTCAAACAGGAAGCTTCCACCTGCTCCTCACTCCCCTCAGGACTCTGTCTGCCTTCCTGCTGCTCTGTTCCTATGGGCTCCCTGGCGCTTTGATCTTCAGACTGCTTCAGATGCTCCTGCTGCAAGGAGATAAGATCTGGCAGAGCAAGTGAGCCACACTCCTGCACTAAAGATACTGAGACGCCTTGATTTTCTTTGCCTTTATTGTTAGTTGGGTTACTAGGTCCTCCTGAATCATTCTGACCTTTTTGCAAGTCTACGTCCGAGTCAAAAACGTCCTCCTCTGATCCAATGACAGATGGAGGGGAAAAGAAGCTTGAGACCTGCTTGATGAGGCCTCGTCCTCTCGCCCGCTGGTTGGCCTTGTTTCCCTCGCTTTCACCTGTGGCTGATGATAACTGTCTCAGGTCTCTGGAGGACGGCCAAGAGATGGCTAAGCTTCCAAAGTCAAACACAGAATCCAGAGACCTGGAGAAGAACCACAGTCTCTGTGTCCTTTGCTGCGGCACCATCTGGGTCATGTCTTCTTCATCTGCCACAGAGGATGTGCTTCTAACCTTCCTGTGATTTTCAGTGTTGTCTATGACTTCACTCACGCTCTGTGCTGTAACTCGTCTTCTGGGTTTGGCATCCTCTCTGTTGAAGCTGGAGGCCAAATGAGGGTTTGGGTTCCATGGAACGAAGATATCCTGCTTCTCGAATTTCCGCCGTTTCTGCTCCATGGCCCATACGTAGATCATGATGCGTCCGCCAACCCGCAAAGTGCGAGCCATCTCCTTTATTGCCCGAATACGACGTTCTTTGGTGGAAAAATGATGAATGACTGCAAAACACAGATATTTTCAGAATATAGAAGAATGGAGGGTGCATATTTACAGTGCTTGGCAAAAGTTTTCACACCCCTAGAGGTCTTTCACATATTGTCTCCTTACAACCACAAATCTGTTTTACTAACCACAAAGTAGATAATTAATATAAATTAATATAAAGTTAAAAAAACTGATACTTGATTTTCAACATCTTTCATTAATTAAAAAACGGAAAAGTGTAGTGTGCCTTTGTAATTATCCCTCAAATCACTGTGTCTGGAGAACCACCTTTTGGGGTATGTCGACTAATTTTGCACATCTTGATGTTAAAATCTTTGCCCATTTTTCTTCACAAAATAGCTCAAGCTCAGCCAGATTCCAGGGTTCTCGCCAACGGGCCGCTACGCTGAAAGTTGTCACCATTACGCTGAAATTAGGTCGATACGCTCATTTTTTATGAGCGTCTCAGCCCTTTGACTGACATGTGGGCTCCCTCCGTGACGTTTTTATGTCGGCTACTCCACATATGCTGAGTCTGTTCCCGCTTCCTTTTTCCCCTATGACCCTGTGCGACTTTTAACGGTAATAATATCGTGTCAGCTTCGAAGGGTAGGTATAAACGGCGTCATAGCACGGCGTTCTTCTCGTTAGCTGCTAAGCACAAATTGGGTGATGGTCATTCCACTAAATGACGGGCCTGCAGCCAGTACTAGCACTGTCAGTCATAGACAAGGACGTCCTTTCTGCTGTTGGAGGGCTTAGCAAACAGAAGAAAATGGAGGTCTGGCATCGATCCAGCATGGAATGAAGCCTTCCAGTGGCTGGAAATAACTGCCGATGAAGCTGGTAGGCCTTCACATTGGGTTATTTGTGCTCACTTTTGAACCTACAATTTTACTTAATGCCGCCTAGTCAGCAAATATAAATAAATAAACTCTTTTTCTCTGACTGTGTGCTGCCTCTGTACTGAACTATGTTAAAGTTGTGTGCAACAGGTGAATTAATTGCTAAAATCCACACAATAATAATGGCCCTCTAAGCTGCAAGCTAACCCTTCCAAACACCTTAAAATCCAATAGCTTTTAACAGCTTAAAAAATTGTTTTTCTTTAACAGTTCAGTTCTACAACATTACTGGCCAAGGGTATTAGGAGACACTGTGGAGGGCCTTAAAAACCAACTACATGGCTTAGGTCAGGGGTTCCCATACATTTCAGCCTGTGACCCCCCAAATAACAGCACCAGAACTGGTGACCCCCTAAAAATAAATATACTTGTTTCAGTCAGAATTTATTTCTTTAATAAATAAATATAGAGTGAAATGATTGATTGCTATAATTAATTATTTAATAATTTACTAAATAAATAAATGGTACAATTAAATAATTTAATAGAACATTTTATGGTATATTTATTCATTTCATGATATTTATTTATTTAATTTGGTCCATTTTGGCCCTTCATACACCTCAGAGGTCACATCACAATGATTCTGAAAATCATCTTGCGACTCCCCCACTTGGAGTCTTGCGACCCTCACTTTGGGAACCCCTGGCTTAAGTGGATGTCTTGAGAGGTTTTTTGTCGTCTTTCCATTTTTGGATGATGGATGGATGGATGAATGATGGCTTTTACTTTGGAGTATCAGAATAAAGGGGACCAAATACAAACACATGCCACACTTTTTTTGAAAACTAATAATTTTCCTTCCACTTCACACTTATACACTGGTCTGTTTTGATCTTTCACATAAAACCGCAATAAAATAAAAAAGTTCAAGGTGTAAATACTTTTACACAGCACTCAGATCATTATCTATCAGCACTGTACAGAGAGAATAAACTGTTACTGTGTGGTTGACTGCTCCGCTATCTGAGCATAATATTACACTGTTGTTGGAGGACACATGAATTATTTCACACTGTTGACTTGGCAACACATGGTGCTGTAAACTGATGTATATTATTAGAAGAGGTAATGAAATATACACCAAATGGTAGCTGCAGATGTTGAGCTCATGCATATGGAGTAATCAACAGCATGAGCCATCTTTAGCTGTGTATGTGTGTGTCAATTACCCGCTATAGAGAGCACAGCATCAAAGCAGCCGTCTCTGTAAGGCAAGCGCAGCCCATCGCACACCTGGACCTCGTGTCCTTGGCTCCAAGCAAAGTCCACCAGGGGGCGACAAACATCACACCCCAGCTTGAACACTTCCTTGTTGATGTGGAGATATTTGCCATTGCCACAACCTGTCAACATAAGATTACAAAGAAATAACACAATTAATATGAATGAACCTCCTTTAAATGATGTCAATATACCACAGAAAAGGACATTGTCAAAATAATCACGTCACCACATTTCCGAGATGTAACGGCTGGAGGTGTGACCCACCAATGTCAGCTACGATGCTCCCCGGAGGCAGGTCCAGCAGGAACTGTCGCACCTTTGGCCAGGCTTTGTAGCGGCTGTCATTGAAATATGGAGCAATCTTGTCATAGACATTGTGCACATGGTCCCTCTCCAGTTGACTGGCAGCCTCCTCCATCATGTTTGTCCGGGCTGCCTCCTGCAGCCTCACAGCTTCATGGCTTCATGGAACAAAATGATTCATTACAAAAATCAAATATAAGTTGGTATAGTACTCATTCCCGTTGAACCTCTTCACATTTTTGCCATATTAGAACCACACACTTCAATGTCATGTATTGGGATTTTATCTGAGAGATGGACACCAAAAAAGTGTGGTGTGCCTTTGTATTCAGTCCCCCTGCGTCAGTAATTTGTAGAACCACATTTGCACTGCAATTACAGCAGCAGGTCTTTTGGGGGTACATTTCTATCAGCTTTCCATCTAGAGACTAAACTTTTTGCCTCTTTTTCTTTGCAAAATAGCCCAAGCTCAGTCAGATTGGATAGAGAGAGTCTGTGAACATCAACTAATTAATATTGCCAAAGACTCCCATTCGGATATAGGTTTTGACTTTGACTAGGCTATCATACACATTAATATGCTTATAATGGAGTTCTGGTTTCATGTTTAGAGGAAGGTGAACCTCTCTCCCAGTTTTTTAAAGCCCTATAAACAGTCTTCTTCCAGAATTTCCTTGTATTTACCTCCATCAATTTTCTCATCAGCCAGCATAGCATTTTGAACAGGAAAAAAAGTTACGTATCTTTTTCATTCCACTTCACATATATGCCTAACAGTACTTTGTGTTAGTCTATCAGTTTAAATTCCACTAAAGTACAATGAATGTTTAGGTTTTGACGTGAAAAAAAATCCATGGGAACCCTTGGGAACAACGTGATGGTGTTTTTCACCACATGTTTGTCAAGGTCCAGCAAGGTCAGCTGGCAGTCTTAATCAGCAGACACACTCAAACATGTGTCAGGCAGCAGTGGTAATTTAATGCCAAGCGCTCTGCTGTGGGCCTCAAGGACCAGCAGCGTCAGGAAGCCATCTCATGTTCATAATGCAGTCCCCCAGATGTACATACACAGAAGTAATCTAATGAAGCAGCTCCACTTCCACTGCAATTATGGAAAATGTATGTTTTAAATACAGTAAACAATTATCTCTGGTAGTGTGTAAAGAAACATCATGAATCAATGTTGTGTAGTTTTGCTGCTGCAGGGAACCTTTGGTGTCACACATGGCAGGACATTTTATTCTGGGATTTTCATGTTTATATCGGCTTGTCATTGAGATTCTTATTGTACGATAAACCCTCCACTGCAAACCAATACTAAAACTTTCACAGATGGGGTATTCTTGATCTGTGTTATTATCAGTTCTCCCTGCAGACCACAGAGTTTATTAGAATGCAGCGCTTCGCTCCTGCAGTGCTGCTGCTACGGCGGCCTCAAGCAGAACGCTACAAAGAATTTAGATTCTTTCACAAAGGATTTCATATGTTAGGCAACAAATGTCACAAGATGCACTCGGTGTGGTTTTGATATTGTGATTGAATTACAGCCTCCATCATGGTGGCTATAATGACATAGAGCGGTTGGACAATGAAACTGAAACACCTGTCATTTTAGTGTGGGAGGTTTCATGGCTAAATTGGACCAGCCTGGTAGCCAGTCTTCATTGATTGCACATTGCACCAGTAAGAGCAGAGTGTGAAGGTTCAATTAGCAGGGTAAGAGCACAGTTTTGCTCAAAATATTGAAATGCACACAACATTATAGGTGACATACCAGAGTTCAAAAGAGGACAAATTGTTGGTGCACGTCTTGCTGGCGCATCTGTGACCAAGACAGCAAGTCTTTGTGATGTATCAAGAGCCGTGATATCCAGGGTAATGTCAGCATACCACCAAGAAGGACGAACCACATCCAACAGGATTAACTGTGGACGCAAGAGGAAGCTGTCTGAAAGGGATGTTCGGGTGCTGACCCGGATTGTATCCAAAAAACATAAAACCACGGCTGCCCAAATCACGGCAGAATTAAATGTGCACCTCAACTCTCCTGTTTCCACCAGAACTGTCCGTCGGGAGCTCCACGGGGTCAATATACACGGCCGGGCTGCTGTAGCCAAACCTTTGGTCACTCATGCCAATGCCAAACGTCGGTTTCAATGGTGCAAGGAGCACAAATCTTGGGCTGTGGACAATGTGAAACATGTATTGTTCTCTGATGAGTCCACCTTTACTGTTTTCCTCACATCTTGGAGAGTTACAGTGTGGAGAAGCCCCAAAGAAGTGTACCACCCAGACTGTTGCATGCCCAGAGTGAAGCATGGGGGTGGATCAGTGATGGTTTGGGCTGCCATATCATGGCATTCCCTTGGCCCAATACTTGTGCTAGATGGGCGAGTCACTGCCAAGGACTACTGAACCATTCTTGAGGACCATGTGCATCCAATGGTTCAAACATTGTATCCTGAAGACGGTGCCGTGTATCAGGATGACAATGCACCAATACACACAGCAAGACTGGTGAAAGATTGGTTTGATGAACATGAAAGTGAAGTTGAACATCTCCCATGGCCTGCACAGTCACCAGATCTAAATATTATTGAGCCACTTTGGGGTGTTTTGGAGGAGCGAGTCAGGAAACGTTTTCCTCCACCAGTATCACGTAGTGACCTGGCCACTATCCTGCAAGAAGAATGGCTTAAAATCCCTCTGACCACTGTGCAGGACTTGTATATGTCATTCCCGAGATGAATTGACGCTGTATTGGCCGCAAAAGGAGGCCCTACACCATACTAATAAATTATTGTGGTCTAAAACCAGGTGTTTCAGTTTCATTGTCCAACCCCTGTATATTTTGAATGTACAAAAGTCGTGTGTACATCGACGTTTTGAAACTTGGCCAATTTATTTACAGAAATATACAAATATTTTCTTAATTTAATGTATAGACTTTCTATAGTAGTACAACTATTGAATTAAGTCTAAATTTACAGAATAAAGGATGGTATAAATATGGAATGAAACTGAATATACTGAATTACATTTAAATAGAATGAAACTCTTGTTGGGCCCGGCTGTAGGAGAGAACAAGGACTGAACAACACACAGAGAAAAAAAAAGACAGAAAATACGACTAGCAGCCTGGACCTTGCTGTCTAAGCTCCTGCAGTAAGAATCTGAGTAACGATCCTCCAAGAAGAGACGGTGTTTCTCATTAAACGCCACCATCTTGGTAGTGTGCCACTCCATTCCATCAGTCACTGTGATGGCTAGTTAACGCAACATTAAGGACAAATTACGCAAAATATTGATTTCTAATTCAGCAAATGATTTTTGAAATGTTTAATATAAAACAGTGTTTTATTTACCCTTCTGATTTGCATTTTGAACTGGTTGTTTGAACACCTAGCAACTGTTGTTCTTTGGCCTCATTCCCAATTCCTCAAAACAAACCTTGGTTCTTAAACATACATGCTCACATTGAACTATCACTGCATCTTTTCATTACTTACTGGTTCCAGTTTTATTCCTGTTTATTTTTTTTCAAGTTTTCTTTTCAATTTTACTTAGTTTAGTTGAATGTTACCGGTCTAGTTAAAAAGTTGCTTGACTAAAGTATTAAACGTTAAAGAATTTTGTTAATAAATTCTTGTATTTCAGGGAGAAGTTATGTTTGTTTTGTAAATGTGTGCAGCGCATGTTGATTGAGAACACCAGAGCACAAATCCATCCCTTCATCTATTGTTCTATAATACCACACCCCACCAAGCAGGTTTTCATAAAACAACAACTGACAGAGACCGAGAGCCGTTTGGCTATTATTTCCTGATAATCAGGTGGTGCCCCAACTTGGTAACTTTAATAAAAACTTCTAATTTTGTTAACAATTTCCTTTGGCACCTATTAATAAATATTCATAGCGAAACCAAATCTATTGTTACACAACACTCTGAATATACAGAATAAAACAATCAAACATTATCACCATCGTAGTAGTTTGAAACCTATCTTCATTTGGATGTTTCTTCAACAAATATTAGTGATGAAGAAATTAATAAAGATGCAGCAATCTGAATTTTGTGGCCAACTTCTGATCTCCGGTTTCTGTAAGGCTTTTACCTGGTGATGCAGATTCTGGCCAATTTCTCTTTACGAACAATAACATAAAAAGACACAGGAAGAGCATTCCAATATTTTGATATAGTCTTCCTGCCATGAACGCTCATTAATGTTGTATTATATACATTATAAGCAGAGGCCATGTTATCCTGTGTATGTGAAAGAGCAATGACTGTAAATCAAGGTTTCACTATTAATTTAAAACAAAATGATTACAATGGTGACATTTTGAATTGCTTTCGGCATCTCAGCAATTAGCATGGATATCGCGGCTAGTATTACTAAAACTGTGGCCTCCGTGTGTTTTCCCTACAGAATGTAGACCTTTATCTTAACTCTTAAGATTTCCAACAGGCTGCAAGCATTCCCAAAAACAGAGTCTGAAAGCTGAAAAGGACAGAAGAGTGCTGTATTTCATTCAGCCTTCCTGTTACCTGATTTAGGTCCTGCTCTCTGTCATTCTTTCTTCCACCCTGAATGAAAGGGAGACATATCTCAAGATGTCTTAAACAATATGGTTTCCTTCTCCCATCTCTGTGCTTCGTCCGACTTCATTTTAAAGTTCTGGTTGATACTCAACTAACTTTGAGTCTTCTTCAGTCAATAGTAGCCTTCACACCAATGAGTGTTAACATCAGATCCCTCTGGTAGCTCTTAAGCGAAGTGCATTCATTGTTTGGAAAAAATATATTTTTAAGTTTCTTACCAGCTTGTTACAACTTATCAGGGCCGGACAAGGTAAAAATCACCTATTTCTGGTCAGCCGCCGATGTTTTGGTACAGTTCCAATTATTAACACCTTGTAACACAACACATTATTTAAAAATTAAGTTTTATACCATGGATGTAAATATTTTCTCTTTCCTTTGAGCTGATTTTTATTTTTTTGCTGTAAAGGACAAAATAATACCATTAACCACACACACACAAATGTTACTGCAGTGAAGCCAGCCTTGATGTGGATTACATACAATAAAATAATAAGAATAGAATACTTTAATTTCATTCATTCAAATCAAATTTAAATAAGCTGTTCCAAACTGAACAAAACCTAAATTCTTTATCGAAACAGCTGCTGTAAAGTCTCTCTGAGATATTGGCCACAACGCAATACTTGACAAGTTTTTGTTCTTTTTGCAATGACAGACATTTTCTGCAGATGCATCTGTCTGAGTACAGCCTCCATACGTTGAAGGATTGAGCAACACTGCACGTTAAAAATAAAACAGCTTCAACAGCTTCAAGAGGAAAGCTTCACTTGATATTCATGTCGTCTTTTTATTCACTGCAAAGTCATACCTTCTGGATGAACAATTTCAAGAACCTATCTAACTCTAATAAGTCGGTCAGTGAAGAAATATGCATCAATTTAATGTAAACGCAGCAGTGGAATCTAATGAACCATCTAATGCCAGACATTTTCCGCTTTAAATCTCCAAAAAGACAGTCCGATCTATTTTATAGTATGCAGTATTTCAGTGGACACAATAAGGATTATGGGAACAGGGTATACATGGGAAAGACTGAACTGAGACATATTAAATGTCTATTTTTGTCTATATAAACTGTCAGATCCATCCCCTCAGTGTGCATCAGGACGCTTGCCTATATGCGTCTCTCTCTCAGACCTATTTCTGGATTACTTACATCATCCCAGTAGAGTGGAAGTAAAACATCCACCATATGGCTTGAGTGCAGCCTCGTTTACTATGTTATCTCTGTTAAAATTCAAGTTCTTCCTTCTGCTCTGTAGACTGTGGTAGTCCTCAGCGAACATTATGTAACCAGCAGCTGGGAGGGCTACAGCACTGGCTCCGACTGACAATTGGAGCTAAAATTAAATCAAGAGAAAGATGCTATGCCTGACAGATACATAGTTGTTGGAAGAATTGGTGGGTAATTGTCAGTTAAAACACAAAAACAAAGTGTCATATAGATATATTTAGACACAACTGATAGCTTAAAAACCGTTTGGATTTAAACCCAATAACATTTTGGGTGTATATTGCAAGATCCGGATGGTAGACCAGAAATAAGTAGCTGATGTGCTGAAAAAAACTGGTTTTTAAAATGTAAATAATTAGTCTATTCAAGGGCACCAGGCAGGAGAGCCCAGTCCCTGCTAATGGAAAAATGTAATGAAATTTCAATCAATTATAAAAGCAGATTTTAAAAATAAATAGTTTGACATCATCATTAGGTTAATGTATTAAAGTTTCTAGATTGGATTTTCCGTCAGTTTAATTAAAAGACATCAACGCCAAATGCTCCAATCTCTACATATATATTTCTAAATATTTCACCTTAAACACAACTGAATTCATACTCTGCATTAATTGTTTACATAGTTAAAAAAATGAACTACAGTGTTAAATTCGCTTACTGTTGTTGAGGTGTAATTATCCGCCCCTATCCTCAGGTTGCCGGAGTTAAACTTCCCTCAGTGCACCAGGCGATGGATCTAAATGTTCGACCCGTCATGTTGATGGGAGGCAGGTGCTGCTCACAGAGACACCGGGAACATTCTGAACGGCGTGGGGAGAACGGCTGGAGCGAACCAAAAATCTAAGGAAACACCTCCAGTCGGTGTGTGTGACCGCCTGGAGGGCAACCGCAGCACGGCATCATAATCATATCCATAGCATGTTGGGCTCTACACGAGTCAAGGCGGTAAGAGTGTAAAACAACAATTCCTGTGGTGCATTTCAAAATAAATTTATATTACCGCCAAGGTAGAAAATCTACAAAAATGAGATTGGTTTTCATTTGATTTTCGGTTTTAAGCACTATATGGTCCTTAAATAAAATACTACTGGTTCCATCCATGCATTTCATTTCATCTGGGATTGGGTCAAAGTAACAGGTGCAGGAGGGACATTCAGACATCCCTCACCACTGCTCATCATTCAATCCTGTGAGCCTTTTGGCTAGAATCGGTGGTTCTTCCTTCAAAAAAGTGGAATGTTATTGGTATATTTTTAAGAAATAAGTAGTAGTAGAAAGAGAAAGAGAAAGAGAAAGAGAAAGAGAAAGAGAAATAGAAAGTTGAAATAAGTAGGCTGGGGACTCGGAGTTGGACTCTTTCATCACCCAGGCTGAAGTCACCGAGGTGGTTAAAAAGCTCCACGGTGGCAGGGCTTCAGGGGTGGAGGAGATCCGCCCTGAGTACCTCAAGTCTCTGGATGTTGTGGGGCTGTCATAGTTGACTCGCCTCTTCAACATTGCGTGGTGGTCGGGGACAGTGCCTCTGGACTGGCAGGCTGGGGTGTTGGTCCCCCTTCATAAGAAGGGTGACCGGAGGGTGTGTTCCAACTACAGGGAGATCACACTCCTCAGCCTCCCTGGTAAGGCCTACGCCAGGGTATTGGAGAGGAGAGTCCGGCCGATAGTCGAACTTCGGCTTCAGGAGGAGCAGTGTGGTTTTCATCCCAGCCGTGGAACACTGGACCAGCTCTATACCCTCTACAGGGTACTCGAGGGTTCTTGGGAGTTTGCCCAACTGCTCCACATGTGTTTTGTGGACCTGGAGAAGGCATTCGACTGTGTCCCTCGTGATGCCCTGTGGGGGGTGCTCCAGGAGTATGGAATCGGGGGCCCTTTACTAGGGGCCATCCGGTCTCTGTACAAGCGGAGCAAGAGTTTGGTTCGCATTGCCGGCACTAAGTCGGACCTGTTCCCGGTGCATGTTGGACTCCGGCAGGGCTGCCCTTTGTCACCGGTCCTTTTCATAACTTTTATGGACAGGATTTCTAGGCGCAGCCAAGGGCTGGAGGGGGTCTGGTTTGGGGACCAGAGGATTTCGTCTCTTCTTTTTGCAGATGACGTGGTCCTGCTGGCCCCCTCTAGCCAAGACCTACAGCATGCGCTGGGGGGGTTCGCAGCCGAGTGTGAAGCGGCTGGGATGAGGATCAGCTCCTCCAAGTCCGAGGCCATAGTTCTCGACCGGGAAAGGGTGGCCTGTCCTCTTTAGGTTGGAGGGAAGTTCCTGCCTCAAGTGGAGGAGTTCAAGTATCTCGTGGGATCTTGTTCACGAGTGAGGGAAGAATGGAGCGGGAGATCGACAGACGGATCGGTGCGGCTGCCGCAGTAATGGGGGCGCTGTGCCGGTCTGTTGTGGTGAAGAGAGAGCTGAGCCAAAAAGCGAAGCTCTCGATTTACCGGTCGGTCTACGTTCCTACCCTCACCTATGGCCATGAACTTTGGGTCATGACCGAAAGAACGAGATCCCGGATACAAACGGCTGAAATGAGCTTCCTCCGTAGGGTGGCTGGGCACTCCCTTAGAGATAGGGTGAGGAACTCGGCCATCCGGGAGGGGTAGAGCCGCTGCTCCTCCACACCGAGAGGAGCCAGTTGAGGTGGCTCGGGCATCTATACCGGATGCCTCCTGGACGCCTTCCTCGGGAGGTGTTCCAGGCACGTCCCATCGGGACGAGGCCCAGGGGACAGCCCAGGACACGCTGGAGGGACTATGTCTCTCGGCTGGCCTGGGAATGCCTTGGGCTCCCCCAGGAGGAGCTAGAGGAGGTGTCTGGGGAGAGGGATGTCAGGGCGTCTCTGCTGAGTCTGCTGAGTCTGCTGCCCCTGCGACCCGGTCCCGACGACAAGTAGTAGTAGTAGAAAATAATAAGAAGTTTTGGTCAAAAATACTTTATACTTTGTCATTTTTTTAAGCGGAGCTCCACAGATATAGAGCACTATATATTAAATGTGTGTCGGACATCTCCCTTGCTAAAGGGAAAATGCATTGGTGGTGTTTGACACCTAATCAGTTTAGTTCTGTTTTCAGGTGTCACCTGGTAAAGAATCTGCCCTTGGCTGACATCCAGAGATCTGTTTTGTTTTGGCACACTTCAACTTGACCCATCCAATATGTGTGAAACGAAAGCAATGATTTGTGTGACACACCAGTATGCGGTTGTCTCAGGTTGTTTTTACTGTAAATCTTATGGCCAACTGGTGTTACAAACCATCTGTCATCACTACATCACACCATGGAGTGGCAAAGCTAGCTAACACTTAGGCCAGCTGACATGGGGCTGTGACCATACCTTGCTTGGCAGCTCAGAGCCAACACAGCAGTTGGTCGATTTCAACCCCCTCATAACCCTTTCAGAAAACACACATCCTGCAAAAAGGCATCCAAGTCATTGCTTTGAATGTTTTTTGGACGCAGATCAACAAAACAGTGGGCTGGACAACTTCTATGCCCCCTTTGCAAGTGGTAAAAAATGTTGGTTCCCATATTGTTTCAATAAAGTTACAAGTTATGCTTTTATTTTGAAGGCTAAAATAACGTTTCCTGTCTTGTTGAACTAAACGTGAGTCGGCTGATCAACTGTTGGTGTGTTCATAGATGACAAGCTGTGCGGTCGGGCACAGGGTTGTTATTGGCTGCTAGCCTCACGTGATAAACACAAAAAACAACGTGAAGGGCAGCTGACCGCTCACAAGAGCTTTATTTCATGCTTCATCACCGTTTTTAATCAGCCTGAATGGAGTTTAAAAAAAGATGGTAGCAGGAATAAACAACAGACCAGTTAAATTACTAAACAATTTAAATATGATTATTTAAATGTCTTTCTACCTTAAAAATCAGGTTCCTGATCTTGGAAACTCATGAAACAAGAATTATGCAAGAGGTAAGGTGTTTTTCAGTGGAAAAATAGTTGCAAATTTCCCTCCTACATTCAGTTTTTGTTGTCCTCTGGTGAGCCAGGTCTGATTATTTTGTCTGGCTTTCTTGTCCTTATGATCATTAGCAGCAGTAAGTGGTTCATCACTGCCATTCAGGGAGTACAAATCACTAATCACAGCTGTCTTACATAATCATCATTCTAAGCACGCTTGCTCTTTGCTGCTGCTGGCTTCCTCACATAATAATCCTGACTTCAACTGGCTTGAACATGTGTGCATGCAAACACACACGGATGCTTGTAGCACATACGCACCTGCATTACATTGTTTGATTTGTTCATTTTTTTTTACAGCTCTCTTGCCAGGAAGGAGCACAAATGTATTAGCCCCTCCACAGAAGACCTTTCCTGTTTCTGATTTCCTGTTGTTGA
The DNA here is from genome assembly GCA_036173005.1 of Crenichthys baileyi. Taxonomy (NCBI): domain Eukaryota; kingdom Metazoa; phylum Chordata; class Actinopteri; order Cyprinodontiformes; family Goodeidae; genus Crenichthys; species Crenichthys baileyi. Next base: position 168,271 of record JAHHUM010000671.1, read on the forward strand.
GCTGCATATTGTGTCACAGTCACACAAATGGTTGTGGTTGTACTTTTCTACGTGAGTCAACCCCTTGTGACCAAGTCTGGCCTATCAGAGGAATTAGGTTAAAAAAAAAGAGTGCAAAAAACAGAACACAGAGTCATTGTTGAAATCGTTGGATCAATGCAGGGGCAAATCCAACGCAAGCATCCTTGGAAAAATTCACTGATGGAAAGTTACCTTCAAAAAGGACTGTGGACCGGGGTTAGCAAATGCTATTCTTTTCATTAAAATCATAGACCTAAGTGAAATGCTCTTTCTGCGAAGGCCCCACATCTGAAAATCCATGTGTAAAGGTCAGCTTTGGGTTCTACATGAAAAGGAGCATTGAATAGGCTTAACACATGTGATAACTGCTCAAAGAAATAGTTCATTCATCAAAACAAAAGATTTGTAAAGGTCTGGCCAGACCAAAGTAAAAATGGGCCATCACGAGATTCCCACGGTATACTTTGCGTAACCTTCCCAGAAGTGTCTGACCTCATCTAGGAATTCACAATAGACACCATAGCAACACAATTTAAGGTTCATGATTTAACAATAAGAAATGCAACCATGGAAGACTTCCAGTCTGAAAACACTGCTGACCAGGAAGAACACAAAGGCTCTTCTTTCATTTGCCAAAGAAAAAAAAACATGTTGATAAAGGCTTTTAGGATAATATTTGGACTGACAAAGCCAAAGTGGAAGTTTCTGGAACATGTACGTCCCATTACATCTGCTGTAAAACTAACGGCATTTCAGAAAAAGAACATCATACCAACAGTCAAACAGAATGTCGGTAGAGTGATGGGCTTAGGCTGCTTTAGGATCTGGATAAGTTGCTGAAATTAACAGAAGCACCAATTCTGCTCTCTAACAGAAAATCCTGATGGAAAATGTCTAGCTGTCAGATGCTTAAACTCAATAGCATTTTGGTTATGCACCAGACTGTGATCCAAGGCACACCAGCAACTTCACATTAGAATGGCTAAAAACAATTGGAAATAATAATTATTCAATATTTTATGTGCTGCTGACTTGATATCTTGAGTCCCCTTCATTTTCCTGTTCCCTGTTAGCAACAGAGTTTCTCATTATAACATGGTCACAGGCTGTAATTCATGACACATCTCACAGGGTCTTTACTGCAGACACTGCTACTCTAAAGAGGCCTTCTAACAGCTCTAAAGATGTCACTGTGTCCTTAGGACTGCCTTCAATCACAAACATCTCTCAAAACCGCTTATGACTAACATACTATGAAATGTGAATATGTTAAATAAAGGTTAGTATCTGTGTAGGAAAAAGTAATGCCAAAACAATAAAATTATGGATTTAAAATAATTATGTGATGACCACCAAAATACAGGATGATTGTAGAAAATAAAAAATAAGCTTACAGAAGGGGTGTGGCTTAGAGCTGGCAGCCTTCACCTGCAGGGGATTTCCTTTTGGGGAATTTCTATGATCACTATGTGCATTCAGTGCTTTAAATACAAGCAAAGTTGCTGTGTGTCATTTTCAAGGATGTTCATATCTTCTTCAGATTCTGCTGAACTCATATTAGAGATCAGACTCTACTACAGGATCAAATGATATCTTCACTCAATGTGTACTCGCAGTCTGACCAGCTGTGCTGCATCCCACTTACTCCGCAATCTTGTACTTTTCTTTGTAGTTTATTAGGGTTGCGGGTTTGTTACTACCTTCTTCCAGTATGGGGGCTTTTAGTTGATCTCAAGGCATAATTAACTCATTGCTCATTCTTCTTTGAAATCAACACTAAATTGCCAAAAGTATTATGTTACCCATCCAAATCATTGAACTCAGGTGTTTGAATTGCTTCAGTGTAAAAAAAAGCAACTAGGTTAGCAACTAGGAAAAGCAACTAGTTAATTCCAGCATGGTCAGATGAAATCGGCAATAAATCCAGTGATCACATTTTCTCACAAATAAAAATCCCACAGTTCACTGTCAGTGGTATTATTACAAAGTAGAAATGATTTGGAACGACAAGAACTCAGCTATGAACTGGTGGGCCATGTCAAATCACCAAGCATAGTTAACAGATGCTGAAGGGCAGAGGTCAACAACGTTTTGCAGAGTCAATAGCCAATCTTAATGTGGTGTTCAGATTAGCTCATAAACAGTGCCAACAATGCTATAAGGTCAAAGTAAAAATAATCTGCAACATGATGCTCAATATGCAGAAAGCTGAAAACTATCCACAAACATCAAAGGGTTTCCTTAAAATAACAAACTAAAAGGAAACAAAAAACATAATTCACCCAGTACATCAGCCATGCAGTAAAAGAAGTCTGAAAGAACTATAATTTCGGGCTCTTCAACCAGAAGTGATTAGAAGAAAAAGAATGTCAACCTAACAGCACCTGTGTGCTGCTCTAATGAGCACCAGAGGGAACATGGTGACTCAGGCCTATTTCCTGAGAGACGCACTAGCCTTATACTGTCAGAAAAAAGGATTTACACTGAGACGTTTCATGTTGTATTATCATTTTAACTTGTGTCAGTTATACTTGAGTTATATAGCATTGGTCAGCAGAAATGACAACATAATCTGTTTCTATGGTTGTATCTGTAAACACTTTAGACCTAGAGTGTGTTCGTTATTTTTTCATTTTCATATTCCAAGCTAGAGTTTTACTTACTCTCATACGGGTATCATTTAAAAGTAATGTGGGCAATGCGATGAAGGTTCAGCAGACTAATCTTGACTTTTCATGAACTATTGTTTTAGTCTTCAGCTCAACAGCATTAAAGTAGGGACACATGGAGAGCACAGAGGCACTTTCTAACTTCCAGAATCCAGGAAATGCTGTTGGTTGGTTAAGGAAAATAGCTATAGGCTCCTTCCAACAACTGTGGATTGAGTCCTTCACTACTTAAATTTAAAGATAAGTAGCATTATAGCAGCATCCACACCTCTCTTAAATGCACAGTATATTTCAATAGATAGAGTTCATTTATTTCAGAAATTCAACTTGAAATGTGCAACTCTGCTATCATATTTAATTATTACACACATAAAGATGTATTTCATGCATTTATTCCTGATCATTTTGATGTCTATGGGGTACACCCGGAAAGTCACCAGTCTATCACAATGCAACACAGAGACACACACAGACTTAACCATGTATGCAGACAAACCCAAAATTCAAATATTAGAAAATTGAAATAATACATAAAACCAAATAATCATGGGGAAGACAGCTAACTTGACAGTTATCCAGCAGATTGTTCCTGAGACCTTCCACAAGGAGGGTAAACCAGAAAAGGTTATTGGCAAAGAAGCTGGCTGTTGACAGAGTGCTGTATCCAAGCCAAAACAAATAGTGGGAAGTTGAGTGGAAGAATGAAATGTAGTAGCAAAATGCGCACAAAACAGGGATAACCACAGCCTTGAGAGGATTGTGAAACAAAGCCCATTCAAGAATTTTGGAGAAATTCACAAGGTAGACTGCAGCTGAAGGCAGAGCTTTCAGAGCTGCCACACAGAGACATATTTAGGACATGGGCTGCAACTGTCACATTCCTAGTGGTCAATTTTCAGGTAAACGTATATTTTGCATTCATTTGGAAATCATGGTTCTGTAGTCTGGAGGAAGAGAGGTGTTAGCACAGAATCCAAGTAGGCTGAATTTTCCAGTTTCACTTTTTAAACTGAGTTACTGAAACCAATGAACTCTTCAATGATATAATTTATTGCTTGTACTGTATATAACCATACCAAACCAATCCAATCACAGGCAACTAATGTCAAGGATATATACAGGACAATTCAAGTGTAATTGGAACACCATACAATTAAAATACATACAATGCCAGTTGGTAAAGGGGTTATCTGGGCCACACTATGTCATTTTTCTGCCCAATTGTAACCCCAATTCCCAGTCAGGGAAAGTTTACATCAGCCTGCACTTTGCTTAGTCGGCAGGGCGAGTGTACAAGGGGAACCGACCTGACCTAATCTCAGTTGCAATTAAACAAACATGTCTGAATTGTTTGACCCAAATCTATCCGGATCCAGTCAGGTAGTGTGAACTGATCATCGACCCAACTGCAAACACGTATTTCCCACAATGAAAAAGAGAGGCTCGAACATGACATCAGAGGTGAGCAGTTTTGTTTTTTTTCCTTTTTTGTTCAAAACCTAATTTGTATCTATACAATATTATAAACATAGACACACAACAGCAGTGGGTATAATACAAGCCACAAACTAATTATAATCATATAGTGATAAAAAAACCCAGCAAAACAGATAGACACTCAAACATTTAAGATTAAAATACAGTAAATAATGAAGGGCCTTGTTGACATAAACCAAACAATTCACATGTTGCACTTAAAAGTAGTCAAACTTAAACAAACTCAAATAATATAATTTTATAATGAATTCAAAATATTTATTTATGCAGTCCTGCCCAAATGCTAAGCCAGCATTGAAAGTCATTCCAAAACCTACAAATAGCATCACTAGAAGCAAAAAATTTTCTAAACTCTCAACATGAGTATAATAAAAGACACAGTAAGCGCTATCCAAATCATATTCATTTCTGGGATAAACATTAAGTATTTTTAATTGTTTCGCTTTCATTTTATGGGGAGTTAAGTTATTATAGTGGGGGATTTTAACATTCATGTTGACACTGACATTGATAATTGGCAAACATTTTGGGGAAAACCTGGTCTGATCCGGAGAGACGGCATCCATCCCACTTTGGATGGAGCAGCTCTTCTTTCTAGGAATCTGGCCGAATTTATTAGTTCTCCAAACCTCTGACAACCCAGGGTTCAGACCAGGAAGCAGGGTCGTAGTTTAACACTCCTCTCTGCAGCTTCTCTACCGCTACCCACCCATTACCCTATTAAGACAGTGACAATTTGTGACAATCAGATTGATTTATTTTGCCTCACAGAAACCTGGCTGCAGCAAGAGGATTATGTTACTATAAATGAGTCAACTCCTACTAATTATTTAAAATTTTCACTTTCTCGAAAATTACGGGGCGAGGAGGGGGTAGCAAACCTTTTTCAGTCCGTTTATTGATTAGTCCCAAACCAATCAATTGCTACAACTTTTTGAATTTTTAATCCTTTTTTTTCCCTATCCAAATTGCAAAGCACTAAAACCACTTTTTTTTTTTGTTTTGTACCGTCCACCAGGTCCTTACGCTAATTTTTTAGATCAGTTTTCAGACCTTTTACTGATTTAGTGTTAAAAAAATACAAAAAAGTTTTTATAGGGGGGGTTTTTCTTATTTTGGGACACTGAAAGTGATAGCTTAAATATAGCCTTTAATGGTATCTTAGACTCAATGGCTTTACTCAAAACATTAACAACCTACCCACGTTTGTCTTCATTCTCTGGACCTTTGTGCTGACATATGGCATTGAGTGTAAAGACATAACAATATTTTCTCAAAAACCCTGTGCTGTCTGACCTTTTTTTAAAAACCTTTGATTTTTAATTTTAACCCCGAGTACTCCACACCTGAAAGAAAATTTCATTATAGTAGATCATTATCAGACAATGCTGTAACAACTTTAAAAAAATCTGTTACACTTTTAATTCCTCATTATCACAGAAAAAAAGAGTGGAGGGCAATAATTTTGTTTCTTCCCCTTCACAAATTGATTCTCTTGTTCAGAGTGTTACTTCATCATTACGTGGTGCATTAGACAATGCAGCCCCTTGAAAAAGAAGGAAATTTTCATAGGAGCAGGCTCCCTGGTTTTTAATTCAGATCTGCGTACCTTAAAGGGAAATTTTTAAAAAATTGGAGCAAAAAATGGCGCTCTACACACCTAGAGGATTCCTACTTAATCGGAAAAATGCCTACTGGTGTAAAAAAGACACTTCACCCAAGCTAGAAAACTTATTTCTCATCCTTAAAAAAGAGAAAAAGAATAATCCTAGGTTTCTCTTTAATACAGTTGCTAAACTTACACAGAGTCATAGCTCTGTTGAGCCATCCATTCCCTTAGCTCCAGCAAGACTTTAGGGATTCTTCCAAAATAAAATTGATTCTATTAAGAAGAAAATTTTGACATACTCCCAGAGATGATTTTTCATCCTCAACAAGTGAGACAACATTGGAAGTAACTGTAAACCTGATCTGTTTGGACTGTTTTGATCCTGTGGAGCTTCCAGAGTTATCAGAAATATTAGCTTCATCTAAACCTTAAATTGTATGTTGAGGCCCAAACCCCAAACCAAAATTATTTAAGGGGAAGTGCCCTCTGATTATAAGCCCCATTTAGATATGATTAATTTATCTTTAGTAAATGGGTATGTACCACAGGTTTTTAAGGTAGCTGTAATTAAACCTTTGCCTTAAAAACCCTCGCTTGATCGAGATGACTTAAAAAATTACAGGCCGAAATCCAATCTTCCATTCTTATCTAAAATTCTTGAGAAAATAGTTGCTAATCAAATGTGTGAGCATTTTACACAGCAATGACCTGTTTTGAAGACTTTCAGTCAGGGGTTTCAGAGGTCATCATAGCACTGAAAACAGCTCTGCTGAAAAGTCACTAATGATTTTTATTGCCTCAGATAATGGACTTGTGTCTGTACTGGTTCTGTTAGATTTTAGGGCTGCATTTGATACAGTCGATCATAATATTCTCTTAGAAAGGCTGGAATATGCTGTAGGGATCAGGGGAACAGCGCTAGGCTGGTTAAATCTTATTTGTCTGACAGATTCCAGTTTGTTCATGTAAATGATAAATCATCTTTAAACTCTAGGGTTAATTGTGGAGTACCACAGGGGTTCAGTACTTGGGCCAATTCTCTTTACTATATTGCTTCTAATAGGTAAAAATTATCAGGCAGCATAAAAAAAAATTTTCACTGTTACGCTGATGATACTCAGCTTTTCATCCCCTAAATCCTGATGAGCCCCAACCCTTAGATAGACTACAAGCATGTCTTGAAGACATAAAAAAATTGATGACTTTAAATTTCTGCTTCTAAATTCAGACAAGACAGAAGTTGTCATCTTTGGACCGGAGTCTTTAAAAAAAAAATGCTTAGTCAATCATTAAACCTGGAAGGCATTAAAAGACCTCCGATAATAAAGTAAAAAAACCTTGGGTTATTTTTTGACCAGGACATGTCATTTAAAACCCATATTAAACAGGTTTTCTAGGATTTTTCCTTTTTTTCATCTCCGGAAAATTGCCCAAAAATTAGAAATATCCTGTCCAGGAGTGACGCGAAAAACTAGTCCATGATTTTTTACTTCTAGGCTGGACTATTGTAATTCTTTATTATCAGGATGTCCACAAATGCAGTTTTAAAGCCTTCAGCTGATTCAAAATGCTGCAGCAAAAGTTCTGAGAAAATTAAAAAAGAGATCATACTTCCCCACTTTAGCTTCCCTTTTTGGCTCCCTGTTAAATCCAGAATAAATTTAAAATTTTTCCCCTCACATTAAAGCCCTTAATGATCTAGCTCCATCATACATCAGAGATCTGATTGTTCCATACGTTCTAACAGAGCACTTCGTTTCTCAGACTGCAGGTTTTTGGTGGTTCCTAGAGTCTCTAGAAGTAGAATGGGAGGCAGATCCTTTAGTTATCAGGCTCCTCCTGTGGGGAAACCAGCTCCCAGTTTACTCCGTGAGGCGGACACCCTGTCTACTTTTAAGGCTAGGCTTAAAAAATTCTTTCCTTTTGATAAAGTTTATAGTTAGAGTGGCTTAGGTTATCCTGAGCTATCTTCCTTATTTTAGCTCCGTCTTCTTCTCCCCTTTTTTGGATGGAGTAAGGGGGAGTCAGGTTTAGCCTAAACCGGCTCAGTTACGGTTGAGGTGGAAACACACCCTCCATTTCTGCTACCTGTATGACCCCCTCTCTTTCCAATGGTTATGGTCAATCTGACAGAGAGAGGTATCCCAATCGTTGTGGTTTTTAGTATAACAAGGCCATCAGGGGCTCTAGATGGACAAACTGTCTACTTTTAAGGCTAGGTTAAAACTTTCCTTTTTGATAAAGCTTATAGTTAGAGGGGCTTAGGTTATCCTGGGCTATCTCTGTAGTTATGCTGCTATAGGCTTAGGCTGCTGGAGGACATAATGACCACTTTCACCCTCTTCGCTACTTTTCTACGCTACTCTTCAATTTTGTATTTTTTGGTGTTATCTCAGCTTTTAACTTTGTTTCTCTCTCTTTTCTCTTCCTAGAAGCTACACCTGGCCTGACTCTGTCTACCTGTAACACCTGTCTGGAGAGGGAATCTCCAAGCTTCTGCTGGCAACAGCTTGGTGCTCACCCTCTGCCGATGATCCACATGGCCCTGTCTTTCAGTTTTAAACCCTTTTCTCTCTCCTATACCATGGCGACTGACTGAGCTTTTTACTGTGACTAACTCTCTGTGCTCTCTTCAGACTCTAAACTTGAAAACTGGCTCAGAGTTTATCTGTTCCTTCTTTCTAGTTGAAACGACTAAAGGAGCTACATCCATTAACATTTACTTTTCCCTTTCCCCTAGAAAGTACTCCTGGATCAGTGCTTCTTTGTTCTCTTTGTGTCTCTGCTCTGTTCTCTCTAACCCCCCGCGGTCGTGGCAGATGGCCGCTCACACTGAGCCTGGTTCTGCTGGAGGTTTCTTCCTGTTAAAAGGGAGTTTTTCCTCTCCACTGTCGCTACATGCATGCTCAGTATGAGGGATTGCTGCAAAGTCAACGCCAGTGACTGTCCACTGTCTCTACATGTTCATCCGGGAGGAGGGAATGCTGCAAGTCACTGACTGGATGCAATCTGCTGGGTTTCCTTTCCTTAGATAGAAAAATTTTTATCCAATTTGAATAAATAACAGAATCTGGCTGCACTGTTCAATGATTAAGATTAATTGGAATGTATGTACCTGACTTTTGTGAAGTGCCTTGAGACGACATGTGTTGTGAATTGGCGCTATATAAATAAACTGAATTGAATTGAATTGAATTGAATTGAAAGTGATAGCCTAAATATAGCCTTTAATGCTATCTTGGACTCAATTGGCTTTGCTCAAAACATTAACAAACCTACCCACCTTTGTCTTCATTCTCTGGACCTTGTGCTGACATATGGCATTGAGTGTAAAGACATAACAATATTTTCTCATAACCCTGTCCTGTCTGACCATTTCTTAATAACCTTTGAGTTTAATTTAACCGAGTACTCCACACCTGAAAGAAAATGTCATTATACTAGATCATTATCAGACGATGCTGTAACAACCTTTAAAGAATCTGTCCCACTTTTAATCTCCTCATTATCACAGAAAAGCACAGTGGAGAGCAATAATTCTGTTTCTGCCCCCTCCTTGGTTTAATTTAGATCTGCGTACTTTAAAGCACAATGTTTGAAAATTGGAGAGAAAATGGCGCTCTACACCACTAGAGGATTCCTACTTAATCTGGAAAAATAGACTACTGTTATATAAAAAGACACTTCGCCAAGCCAGAACAGCTTATTTCTCATCATTAATAGAAGAGAACAAGAATAATCCTAGGTTTCTCTTTAGTACAGTTGCTAAACTTACACAGAGTCATAGCTTTGTCGAGCCATCCATTCCCTTAGCTCTTAGCAGTCATGACTTTATGGGATTCTTTTTAAATAAAATTGATTCTATTAAAAATAAAATATTTGACATACTCCCGAAGATGATTACTTCATCCTCAGCAAGTGAGACAACATCGGAAATAACTGTAGAACCTGATCTGTGTTTGGACTGTTTTGATCCTGTGGAGCTTCCCGAGTTATCAGAAATCTTAGCTTCATCTAAACCTTCAACTTGTATGTTAGACCCAATCCCAACCAAATTATTTAAGGAAGTGTTCCCTCTGATTACCAGCCCCATTTTAGATATGATTAATCTATCTTTAGTAAATGGATATGTACCACAGGCTTTTAAGGTAGCTGTAATTAAACCTTTGCTTAAGAAACCTTCGCTTGATTGAGATGACTTGAAAAATTACAGACCTATCTTCCATTCTTATCTAAAATTCTTGAGAAAATAGTTGCCAATCAAATGTGTGAGCATTTACACAGCAATGACCTGTTTGAAGAGTTTCAGTCAGGCTTCAGAGCTCATCATAGCACTGAAACAGCTCTGCTGAAAGTCACTAATGATATTCTTATGGCCTCAGATAATGGACTTGTGTCTGTACTGGTTCTATTAGATCTCAGTGCTGCATTTGATACAGTCGACCATAATATTCTCTTAAAAAGGCTGGAATATGCTGCAGGGATCAGGGGAACAGCGCTAGGCTGGTTTAAATCTTATCTGTCTGACAGATTCCAGTTTGTTCATGTAAATAATAAATCATCTTTAAACTCCAGAGTTAATTGAGGCGTATCACAGGGTTTAGTACTTGGGCCAATTCTCTTTACTATATATATGCTTCCAATAGGTCTAATTATCAGGCAGCATAGGATACATTTTCACCGTTACGCTGATGATACTCAGCTTTACTTATCCATAAATCCTGATTTGAACTGGAGTCTTTAAAAAAGGAACTGCTTAGTCAATCACTTAATCTGGATGGCATTACATTGACCTCTGGTAATAAAGTAAAAAACCTTGGTGTTATTTTTGACCAGGACATGTCATTTAAATCCCATATTAAACAGGTTTCTAGGATTTCCTTCTTTCACCTCCGGAACATTGCCAAAATTAGAAATATCCTGTCCAGGATTGATGCTGAAAAACTAGTCCATGTACTGGTTACTTCAAGGCTGGACTATTGTAATTCTTTACTATCAGGATGTCCACAAAATGCGGTTAAAAGCCTTCAGCTGATTCAAAATGCTGCAGCAAGAGTTCTGATGAAAATTAAAGAGAGAGATCATATTTCTCCTATTTTAGCTTCCCTTCATTGGCTCCCTGTTAAATCCAGAATATAATTTAAAATTCTCCTCCTCACATATAAAGCCCTTAATGATCTAGCTCCATCATACATCAGAGATCTGATTGTTCCATATGTTCCTAACAGGGAACTTCATTCTCAGACTGCAGGTTTACTGGTGGTTCCTAGAGTCTCTAGAAGTAGAATGGGAGGCAGATCCTTTAGTTATCAGGCTCCTCTCCTGTGGAACCAACTCCCGGTTTTGGTCCGTGAGTAGAACACCCTGTCTACTTTTAAGGCTATGCTTAAAACTTTCCTTTTTGATAAAGCTTATAGTTAGAGTGGCTTAGTTTATCATGGAGGGAGCCTTCTTCCCTCCCTGTTGGATGGAGTAAGGGGGAGTCAGGTTTAGCCTAAACCGGCTCAGTTATGTTTGAGGTGCAAACACACCCTCCATTTCGGCTACCTGTATGACCCCTTCTCTTTTCCAGTGGTTACAATCAGTCTGACAGAGAGAGGTATCCCAATCCTTGTGGTTTTTAGTATAACAATGACCATCAGTGGGACCCTTTGTGGGGTGCCTGAACTGAAACTTTCGGTGTAGTTATGCTGTTATAGGCTTAGGCTGCTGGAGGACATAATGACCACTTTCACCCTCTTCGATACATTCTCACACTACTCTCCAATTTTGCATTATTAGCTGTTATTTCAGCTTTTAACTTTGTTCTCTCTCTTTTCTCTTCCTAGAAGCTACACCTGACCTGACTCTGTGTCTAACCCTGTGACACCTTTCTGGAAAGGGGCATCATCCGAGCTTCTGCTGGCAACAACTTAATGCTCACCCTCTACCGATGATCCACATGGCCCTGTCTTTTAGTGTTAAACCCTTTCTCTCTCCTATACATGGCGACTGACTGAGCTTTTACTGTAACTAATTATATGTGCTCTCTTTCAGACTCTAACCTTGAAAACTGGCTCAGAGTTTATCTGTTCTTTCTTTCTAGGTGAAACGATTAAAGGAGCTACATCCATTAACATTTACTTTTCCTTCCCATAGAAAGTACTCCTGGATCAGTGCTGCTCTGTTCTCTCTAACCCCCAGTCGGTCGTAGCAGATGGCCGCTCACACTGAGCCTGGTTCTGCTGAAGGTTTCTTCCTGTTAAAAGACTTTTTCCTCTCCACTGTCGCTACATGCATGCTCAGTATGAGGGAATGCTGCAAAGTCAACGCCAGTGACTGTACACTGTCTCTACATGCTCATCCGGGAGGAGGGAATGCTGCAAGTCACTGACTGGATGCAGTCTGCTGGGTTTCCTTATACAGAAAAACTTTTGATCCAATTTGAATAAATAACTAAATCTGACTGCACGGTTAGGACTAATTGGAATGTATGTACCTGACATTTGTGAAGTGCCTTGAGACAACATGTGTTGTGAATTGGTGCTATTTAAATAAAACTGAATTGAATTGAACCTAATTATGGTCTGCCAGAATAATGACACTGACTTATACTACTGCCACTTACTGGTGTGTCACCCTCCTAAGTCCCAGGCATTCAGTTGGCTTTAGCTGGTCTGATAATCCTGCAGTCTGTGAGCCCCCAGCAGGTGAAGTTGTTGTGTAGTGTGTTTGCGGCTTTAGTCTTGCAGTCGTGAAACAAAAATCAGCTGAAACCAGTCTGCTAGTGTGAAATCCAAACCTTTTCAAAATCAAAGACTGTCTGTGATAGTGGTGTAGTGTCCCCAGCTTAAGGAAGCCAAATCAATTACATGAAGTCAATAACTTTGGCCATCCCTCCTATTGAGCAAGCATTGGCCAATGGAGAGGAATGAATCCCTTTTATTAGGGAACCTTAAGCAGAAGGAGGTTCAGAATGAGCAGCCATCTGTTGCGATTAAGTTCTTTTTTTTTTTTTAAAAGGTATTGTATCTCGTAATTACTAACTGAAATAAAATTCCTGTAAAAATAACTTGCAAAATAAAAATACATTGGAGTCTGTGCATACCTTACACAAAAATTTATAGTAAACGGTAGATATCTTCTAATCTGATTCACACTGATACATGAGAATCATTTAATTGTACATAGACAATTTCTGACACTTCCTTCAGTAAAACAACAAAACACACACACATTATTAAGTCTGAAATATCAAACATGACATACAACAAAATATCTGATTTCCCCCTGAGGTAATACAATAAAAATAATGGATTCAAAAATATTTATTCATTTTACTTTCATATAAATGTACAATATACAAAGCAATAAATGAAAAACTGTAAATTACGAAAAGTAATATTTACATGAGTATAAAAGTCTTAATCTTTAGGTAAAATTAATCAGCGGTTTATTCCTTGTAAAAACTAACAAAAATGCATTTTCTTCCTAATCTGCGGCTGCTCTGGTTGACGTCTCTGATTGACATGAACCGGTTCTTGGGAACCCATGACAATGTCTATGGAGATGGGAAATGAAAAGCGATCCATCATCTGAGCAATTTTCTCCTGAGGAACACCATGTTTGTTCCTCCTGAAGGTAAAATAGTGCAGAGAGTTATGGATTAGAATGTGTTTCTGTTAAATCTAAACATTTCTACATATTAATAAAAAATATTTTAATTACTTCTCCAGTTCATAGGGATCAAATTTCCATCTGGTGTCAGGTTCACAAAAGTCCACTTCGTATCCTCTCTCCAAGGCCTGTAAAATAAATCTGAATTGTTTATTGAAGTATCAATCAGGCATCAGATTATGACCACCCAACTTGGAAAGGTCAGAAACAACAGAACTTGCAGACATCTAGTCAGGTGGTATTTGACCTGTATCTCGGGTTAGTTAACTATTTCACACACTCCTGTGTATCTGAATAAATTGCTGATGTCATTCAAATGAGGGAAGACAAGAATGGAGGGATCTTTTGTTAAATTGATTTTAACAAAACATTTCAGTTACTACAAGAAATTCATATAAAGGCCATTTATAAATTACATCAAAAAGGTATTCAATTCGCAATAAATTTAAAACCAATTTCTCTGCCCAGGAGGTACTACTCCACTGGAATGGATCTCAAATCAGTATTTCAACACATATTCATACAGTTCAGGCTATAATCTTTGTAAAAGTTCTATTAAGCAAAATATAAAATGTGCTTCCAGATTTTGCATATTCTTTTTTTTTTCTTGAGTACTGAGCATCATTTTTTACCAGTTTTATTACATGGTGCTGTATTTGTTTGCAGATTTATGTACTTTGCCCTACAGCCTGCAGCACAGCTGCACTGCACTTTTCATCCCTCAGGTTTGCACATAAATTGTAGTTCAGGTTGTAGACAGGATCATTCTCTCTCTCTGGAAAATACTGTTAAATTTATGAAACTTTAAAATCCAGCCACAAGTCAAAGTAGTCAGGAACTATAAAGTATTTATGACCTACTGGAAGCACAACATTATAGTAAAATTGTAACATGACAGCCCCTGTAAAGTCTGTATGTAGTGTATGTATGCCTTTGTCTACCTCACTATATACGTTTGCTCCATGGCAGCTCATTTCCTTCTTGGATATACTGAAATTGCCCTCGGTAAATTCTTAAAGTTTTTGTCTGGTTGAATTTAACATAATATACACACTTGTGCATTTTTAAGTTTTGAAACTATTATTCAACCAGCTAATGAAAGTCTGCTGCCTGCTATATGCTTCTTGCAGGAATTCTGTAAGCTTCAGTAAATTAAATGTATATTTAAATTTAAGACCTATGCAAATTGTGAAAAAACTTTGCTAAGTTACCTTATTAACTTACTTGATAACATACATTTAACTCATTTGATCATTTGAGCTGTTTAAATATATCTTTTGTCAACTTAGGGCAGAAGCAGCATCAGTGAAAGAGTTCCAGGGTTAAAAACAACTGCTAACAGAAAACAAAAACTCAAAGGCCTGTCACCCCTTGCCAAAAACATCTCGATGAGCTTTTGGGCCTGATGAGACAACTGTGGGACTTCTTGGAAGGCATGTGTTGTGGACCACCACCACCATGACTGACTGACTTTGCTGCTTCAGGACCTGCATTACTTGCTGTAATTGATGTGAATGTCACTCTCTATCAGAAAATCCTGAAGGAGAATGTCCAGCCATCAGTTTGTGACTTGAACCCACACAACGCGTGGCAGCGATGGTAACGAGACGGTCCTAGTGCACTTGAGTTATTCAGCAGGACAGTGATCTGAAGCACAGCAGCAGTCACACCTCTAAATGGATAAAAAAAAAACTACAAAAACAAAATGAGAGTTTTGGAGTGGTCTAGTCAAAGTTTGGACCTAAAGCTGACAGAGATACCATGGCTTGACCTTAAACTGCACGTTTGCTCAAAAACCCAGCAATGTGGCCGCATTAAAACAATTCTACAAATAGGAGTGTGCTAAAATTCTTCAAAAGCGATGTAAAAGACTCAGGCCCAGTTAGGTTTGGATAGCTTTCTCCCCTTAATGAATAAATGTATTATTTGAAAACTCCACTATGTCTTTACTTTGCCTATATTTGTCTTTTATTAAAATGTTTTGTAATTATTTAAAACATTTCAGTGAAACAAAAGAAAAGCAAAAAGAAATATGTCACGGGGTAGATACTCCTCCACAGCATTGTTACTCTAGTGTTTTTCCACCTAGGTCACCTCATTTCCAAGCCATCTTACAGTATATAGTAGGCTTCTTTCTGTTGTCATGGGAATGGTTAAACATCCTGCATTAACCTCCATCCAGATAGGGATTTCTGCTGCTGAGTTTTGTCACAGTGTACTAACAACCTTGTTTTTAGAAAGAACTAAAACACTTTTAATAAACAAATGCATCAGCAAAGAATGAACAAACATACTAAATTAAGTCAGATGAGAATAATTAAAATGTGAAACATCTCTGCATATTTAAAGCTGTTAAAGGACTAAAAGAAAGCACAATAAAAGCAAGACTTTAAGACCCCAAACATGGCAGATTATTTTCTTTTGAAAGAAGAAACTAAATGTTTTTTAATTTCACCTTTAAGAGCTCATAATGTTATGGCTAACTTCTGCATTTTTAATAAATAAATAAGATGCACCTTACCATTTTGACATATGGCTTCATTTCCCAGGCTTGGAGGTTTGTGTTGTCAATAATAATTGGAGACCGGCCATCTTGCAGGGCATCTTTAGCTGATATAAAATTCAACACAAACACCATACATCCATTTAAAGGATCCAGAAAAGACTGTATTGATTCAAGACGGCCTGAAATACTTGTGTGATTCCAATAACATTTTTCACTGAGCCATTAGATGCATTTACTGACACCTCACCTCTGCTCTGGTTCCATTCATGTGCTGCCCCTAGAAGGCCTGGATCATAGCGGTAGCCTTCTTTTTCAGCAAAGTAATCATCTGTGCTCAGAATTATTCCACTTGGGCCAGAGGAGAGTAGCTCTCTGTGAGAGTTGTTTATTTAAATGAAAAAATATATATTTATAAGCATAAGAAATTCATTAAAATAGCAAAAAACCAAACTGGTGACAATGATTACTCAAAGGTATACCTGGCTAGTGTGGTTTTTCCAGATCCTGGTAATCCCCTCATCAAGATCAGCACCAAACGGGACTGGTACTCACACCTCTCTTCGTAGGGTTGGTAGTGTGGCTGTTGTTCCCATGGTTTATTTTCTGACATAAATCTCTGAGGCCTGTCGTAGTCTTCAACACACCGCTGCCATTCTTCTCTTCGGTCTCCAGACCACTTAACAGGTACATTATTCATATCTGTGTCATAGAAACTCTGTTCATTCCACCCAAAGTGCTGCGGAGGGTTTTCATGAAAGCCCTGAGAGGAAGGGATGAACACGTTTGGAGTTGGAAACCTTGAAAATGGAGGAAGATGAAAATCCTTCTGATGCTGGTTTGTCATTCCTGAACTGTTTGGGTTTACCTCGATGTGTCCTGGTGTGCTTTGTGGATTTGAGTATGCAGACTGGTGTGATTGGTGAGGGAATGCTGGTCTGTGAAATCTAGGAAAAAGGGGTCCATTTGGTGGTAGAGTATAATCCCACTGGTTACCCACTGGCCTCTGCCTTTTGAGGTAGTATGGTTCATTTTGATGCCAGTGAGGCCAACAGGACTTAGTCGGTCCACTGTTGCTCTGGTAACTGTTTTCTGCAGAACCAGCCATGGAGAAAAATTTCCCATCAGGTACATCCTGAGAGTCTTTGCGGCTAGGTAGTTCAGGCAGGCTGTGGTTAGGCTGAGCATCTCTCTCTGGATTATCACCAAGACCATCTGGTGTATCAATCTTCTCAAGCTCTTTGTAAAAAATACTCAACGTGTCTTCAATGTCAGACTTGGCTGATTGTGTTTGTGGAGGAAATGCGGGACCAATGAAGGCTGTGCTGGTGAGTCCTACCTCCTTTAACACTTTTTCTCTTAAACTTTTGACAGGATCATTGCTGTCAACTTCAGAATTTTTTTCAGTTGAGTCGTTTCCACCCTTTTTAGTATTTCCTCCCTCACACGGATCTTCAGAGACTCTTGGAGGACTCTTGGAGAACAAATCAGGTTGAGACATCTACAAAACAACGTTTCAAATACGGGTGCATTTCACCAAGTTAGAATATCATCCAAAAGTTTCAATGCAATTCAAAAAGTGAAATTTCTATATTATAAAGATGAATCACACAGACTGATATATCCCATACACTTATTTCTGTTAAAAGCTAATGAAAACCCAGCATCCAGTTTCTCAGAAAACTATAATAACTCATACAAACAACAAAAAAGGATTTGTATACCAGAAATACTGCCCTTATTAAAAGTGCGCCCATGTACTGTACAGTATGTGACTTACTACTTGGGTTCTTTTGCTTGAATTACTCCATCAATGCAGTGTAGCATGGAGGTGATCGGTCTGTGGCTCTGCTGATGAGTTAAGGAACCCCACGTTGCAATTAATGTCAAGTGTCGGCCCTCTTATCTTCCTGTTGACAACACTCCCTAGATTCTCTTTGTGGTTAAGGTCAGACAACTTTGCCTGACAAACAAACACAGTGATACAATGTTCATTAAAGCACGTATTGGTCTTTTTAGCAGAGTGGACAAGAGCCAAATCCAGCTGGAAAATGGATTCAGCATCTCCGTGAAGCTTGCCAGCAGAGGGCAGTATGAAGGGCTGTCAAATTTCCAGGAATCAGAATCAGAATCAGAATCAGCTTTATTGCCAAGTTTGTACATACAAACAAGGACAGCAGCTTTAACTTTGGACTTGACAAAACACAGTCGACCAACAGCAACACATGACAAATCATCACTGACTACGGAAACTTCACACTGGACCTCAAACAACTTCAGTTTTGTGTCTTTTTACTGTTCCTCCAGACTCAGGAACTTGGATTTTCCAAATTAAATGGAAGAATCCGGTATATCTGGAGAAGGGGTATTAGGATCACTGAACAACGCTAGGGTCCTTTTTCTTCTTAGTCCAAGTAAGGCGCTTCTGACACCATCTTTGGTTCAGAAGTACCTTAAAACAAAGAAGGCAAAAGGTAGCAGCTCAGGGCCTGGATACCTGTGCGTGGTGGCTGTTGAAGTAGGGACTGCTTATTAACTTTTGAATCCTCTCAAGGCTGCAGTTATCCCTGTTGCTTATGAACATTTTCCCTTCACTAAACTTCCATTAACAGGCAGGTTCTGTAGCAATCACACTTTGTGGTTTAGCCTCCTTGAAGAGGATGCTAAGTCAGCGATCTTTACCATGATTGTTTTAGTAATAACATGCCATTTTAGTATTAAAAATTATTTTACCTTGCCATTAAGTTATATTCTAATTTTATGAGAAACTGGAATAGGGATTTTCATAAGCTGTACGCCAGAATCAACAAAACCATCGGAAAAGGAGGACACCAAAAATTAATCACACTGCCTGCATTGAAAATATTTGATATACTAGGTCTCTTTATAAATAATGATTATAAGTTATAAAGAATAATTATAACTGACATAAACTCTCTCATTAAATCTCATTTTCCGATGAGATCCTAATTTATTGAGATACACATGTACTTACTTCCGCCACAACCAAAAACAAATAAAACCAAAGAACAAAAAATAAAACATTGTACCTGTACAAGACAACGGCAAACAATCTGGATTTATAATTAATTACGCCGCTAAACATTTACTCAAATCTCCTTATCAGAAGGAATTGGCTAATGTCGAAACTAACAGAAACCAGTTACTCATAAGCTGCGGAAGTGCAACACGAGTTAACACAATGGACAGAAGGCAAATAAAACTGGAATAATACCTCAAAGTAAACACTTGGCTAGATTTCGCTTTTCGGGTTACTTACCTTACACATTCAGAACACCCAAATGTTGCCAAACGTTTCAACAACAGTCGAAACCCCTTATCGACATCACTTATGTCCTAGGTTGTGTTTACGGAAGTGACGCCAATCTTACGTCCGCCCAATTAACGCGGGACAATGTTTGCGTGAGCGCCCCCTGCAGGGCAGAATGAGGACACTGGCTGAATATTATTAAAATGTGCCCAACTAACTGGTTAAAAAGGGAAAGTGGGCTCTCGAATGTTTGTAAACTTGCCGGTTTGTAAACTCTGAGGTTTCCTAGTACCACTTTACTTACACATTTTAAAACACTACTTGGTATTAATTTTCTACAAGCTAATGGAATCAAACACTAACATATCAACAAGACTTGATGACTGCTATGCTCAGGGCTGACTTATTAATACAAGCTAATCATGCATTTACAGGGGTTGGACAATGAAAATGAAACACCTGTCATTTTAGTGTGGGAGGTTTCATGGCTAAATTGGACCAGCCTGGTAGCCAGTCTTCATTGATTGCACATTGCACCAGTAAGAGCAGAGTGTGAAGGTTCAATTAGCAGGGTAAGAGCACAGTTTTGCTCAAAATATTGAAATGCACACAACATTATGGGTGACATACCAGAGTTCAAAAGAGGACAAATTGTTGGTGCACGTCTTGCTGGCGCATCTGTGACCAAGACAGCAAGTCTTTGTGATGTATCAAGAGCCAAGGTATCCAGGGTAATGTCAGCATACCACCAAGAAGGATGAACCACATCCAACAGGATTAACTGTGGACGCAAGAGGAAGCTGTCTGAAAGGGATGTTCGGGTGCTAACCCGGATTGTATCCAAAAACATAAAACCACGGCTGCCCAAATCACGGCAGAATTAAATGTGCACCTCAACTCCCCTGTTTCCACCAGAACTGTCCGTCGGGA
This sequence comes from Crenichthys baileyi, assembly GCA_036173005.1. Taxonomy (NCBI): domain Eukaryota; kingdom Metazoa; phylum Chordata; class Actinopteri; order Cyprinodontiformes; family Goodeidae; genus Crenichthys; species Crenichthys baileyi. The sequence goes on from JAHHUM010000671.1 coordinate 188,427, forward strand.
GCTCCACAGGGTCAATATACACGCCCAGGCTGCTATAGCCAAACTCATGCCAATTTCAAACGTCGGTTTCAATGGTGCAAGGAGCGCAAATCTTGGGCTGTGGACAAAGTGAAACATGTATTGTTCTCTGATGAGTCCACCTTTACTGTTTTCCCCACATCCGGGAGAGTTACGGTGTGGAGAAGCCCCAAAGAAGCGTACCACCCAGACTGTTGCATGCCCAGAGTGAAGCATGGGGGTGGATCAGAGATGGTTTGAGCTGCCATATCATGGCATTCCCTTGGCCCAATACTTGTGCTAGATGGGTGCATCACTGCCAAGGACTACCGAACCATTCTTGAGGACCATGCGCATCCAATGGTTCAAACATTGTATCCTGAAGGCGGTGCCGTGTATCAGGATGACAATGCACCAATACACACAGCAAGACTGGTGAAAGATTGGTTTGATGAACATGAAAGTGAAGTTGAACATCTTCCATGGCCTGCACAGTCACCAGATCTAAATATTATTGAGCCACTTTGGGGTGTTTTGGAGGAGCGAGTCAGGAAACGTTTTTCTCCACCAGTATCACGTAGTGACCTGGCCACTATCCTGCAAGAAGAATGGCTTAAAATCCCTCTGACCACTGTGCAGGACTTGTATATGTCATTCCCAAGACGAACTGACGCTGCATTGGCCGCAAAAGGAGGCCCTACACCATACTAATAAATTATCGTGGTCTAAAACCAGGTGTTTCAGTTTCATTGTCCAAGCCCTGTAGATGGTTTTCTTAAATATTAGCAAAATGTCCAATAAAGGAGGTTATATTGTACTTTGTGTATGAATGATTTGATAAGATACAAGTGCAAATATAGTGTAAACACGGTTGTTGCTAAATCTTATATGTAAGGCCATATTGAATTATGAGGTTGTTGCAGTTAATTGATATTCCTATCAGGAATTCTGACTTTACTGTTCCAACTTATTAAACTTGGAAATTTCAAAATTTCAGTAAAAATGGATCGCCTAATTACACAGGGTGCTTCCATCAGCATTTACTGTGGTGGGACAGAAAATTCACAGCACTTGTTTGGCACACTGGCAAATAATAAATTGGCACTGCATGAGTAGCTGAAGGTGGCAATTTTATTGTGTTCCATTTTTATTCATATTTATTCTGCAATCCCACTTTAAAGAAAAATGGAACACATTATAAGAAGCCCAATAAAGCAGAAAAATACCAATGTGCTTAAATAACTCGTCCTCTTGGGCGTTGATTTATAGTAGCTCATGACATCTGTTGATGTTTACCTTGCAAACAATTTATTGTACCACTAAAAGCAGCCCAAGTACCACCAGTGGTACTTGTATCACAATCTTTTAGCCAAAAAGGAGCAGCCCAGTCCACATTACAGATCTTTCGAAAACTAAAGAAGAATTTCACTCATAGTTCACCTGAGAGTCAACTAGAGAGACAAGTGAAGAAGTGATAACATGAATGTACTGTGAAAAGCGATTTCCATACTTTAATATGTTTAAGAACATGACAAATACAACCACAGGATACATGTTCTAAGCAGCTTTCAGTTTTTTACAGTCATACATTTGTACAGTGTTTAAAAAATTGTCCTGTTGTTAACTGACAAGTAAAAACTAAAATAAACTGCCAACATGCAATGCCTGAGTATCAATCATTGCCAGTTCCTCATCATTCACCCACTCATCCTCCACCAGAGAATCAGCTGGTTTTGGTGCAGCAGTCTGTACAGGTTTTAAAGTGCTAGTTGTCCCAGACCTCCGAGGGGGGTTGAATGTTTTATTTACACAAGGTGGAACTACTGAGCCCAGGGGAGAAACAGGCGGTGGAGACGGGATGCGAGAAAGATAATCCAAAGCCGTTTTTCTTTTCAGGCTTTTAGGATCTTTTTCTGCTGAAGATTTTGCTGCAGGACGGTTACTGCTGACAGGTGTAAATGATCCAAGGCTTCTAACTGGTTTCTGAAAGGTCACCTGCATGAAACAATGTTTTTTTAATAGGTATGAAGGTACATTTTATGAAGTTAGAAATACCAATTTCTATGTATTGTATGAGAGATCCACACAAAGAAAAGCTGAATTGTAATTAGGTGTAACTAATATCCTTCAGAAGTCATCAAACCAGAAGATGGAGTTAACCTACCTATATTTGTTTCTCAGTATAAATACAGCTATGATGTGAAGACCTTATCCTAATCCATCACTGAAATAAAGCCATGAGATCCTGTTGGCAGCTTGCCTTATGCCTGGTTCACACGACAGGATTTTCAAATTTTCAGCTGATTTTCTAAACCTGAGAGACCCCACATGTAAAGATAAAAAAAATCGTAGATATAACAGGTTTTGTCCTACAGTGTGTGGTGTCCAGCTACACCACACACACACACAGATTTCACTCACAAACATTCAGATCTTAGACGGGAACTCTCACAAAACCTCTCGAGATCAAACATGAGTTCAGAGTAATTCCCTTCCGTGTTTCTGTCATCTCTCTGTCTGATTGGCTACAAGTTACGTTCAACAGGCCTTGGTGCTCATTTGTCCTCTGGGAAGACCCCACACAGTAGGATATCAGGCCAAGACAATCAAACCTCTTGAATATCCCCCATTTGAGATCTTAGCGATCCCGATGTCCTTCCGAGCAGACTAGATCACTCTTAACACACCACACACGGCATGTTGGCTAAAAACCGGCATAGAAATCCTGCCTGCTGTTATGTGTGTTGAGATTATTAACACAGTACCCTGAACACATCTTGCCGACTATGAAACATGGTGGGGGCAGCATCATGCTGTAAAAATCAACTCACACTTGTCTTTGAGTCTTGTCTTCTATCTGTTGCAGAGACTGGTGTTTGTGGTTGCGAAGATGGAGAGCAGACCGAGTTCATGCCATCAGACTTGACTATATGCGCCAGTTTTTCCTCAGCAGTTAGAAAGAAGTTGTCTTGACACTAAAAACACAAAAACATCAACGACATCAGAACAACTCGATACTTACAGGAAGGCGATGAAAATAAAAATGAGAAAGCTTGACAGATAAGATATTTTGAATGATTTGGGTGCAAGAACATCTACAGAAACAGAAAACAGTTTGTGAAGCATGTCAGCTTAAGTGGGGAGTTTAAGTTTCTAGCACCGTACCTGGACCAAGTTTTTGAGTTGGTAAAATGATTCCTGTAGATGAATCTCCTTGGGGTTTGTAGAGAAGGCAGTCAGATCTCCAGCATACACAACAGGAGTGGGGTATATAGACTGGCCTCTGAGCTGCAGGTTGCTCAGTGCCAACAGGACACGTGGTTTAAGCACATCTTCAAGGCCGGCCTGAGACAAGCTGCAGAAACAGCGCACTTTCACAAAATTCAGTTTCCCATCAACCAAATAAAATGCAGGAGAGGAACCTGTGTACAGATATGCAGAACACTTTCAGTAAACAATAAAGCCAAGAGCAAAAAAATAATGAACACACACACTAACCCTGTTGATCTATAACACTGATGACATATCCTATGAGATCAACATCTCCACACAGGGGCTTGAATTCCTCATTTTGAAGATCTACAAAGTTTGTGGAGACTCTTTGCTGGAAACGCGATGACAGCCATTCTTGGGACGCCTGAGTGCAAAATTTACTCAACTGTTGGAAAATGTTTCCTTTATCATATAAGGTATACATTGTCTTTGAGTCTTACCTGAAGTTCCTGGAACTGTGTTTTCTTTGTCCCGGTCAGCTGAACAGGTTCAACGCTGCTACGTTTTTTCCCATCAGACGCAACAAGGTTATACACTTTGAATCGACAACCTTCCTTCAGTAAAGACTGAAGATCTGAAGAAGGCCGCCAAAGGTTTAACTGATAAACTACAAGAGAAACAAATGAAGCAAACAATAATAAGAGCAAGTTTAAGTGACAATTAAAAAATATAAAACACCACAACAAGACAGACCACAGCTGGACTGGACTCTTGAGTCAGCAATGCAGAGTCTCCATACAGGTGTCACGTCTCTTTTTGGACAGCTCTTTTCATGTTCCTCTGCCTCCAGGGCACGACGATATCTGTCCTGCAGCTCAGCCTGCTTCTTCTCCATCCGTGAACACCGGTAGGTCCGAAGAGTCTCCAGCTGTTGTTCATTTAAATGAGTCTAAGACACAAATATAGACAATTTGTTAGAAATATTCATTAGAGAAGCAAACTAGAACACGTAAACTGAAGTCCACATTACCTCCAGGTCAGCAGGGTCATCTCCGACTGCTTCATACAATTCTTCCCCGTCCTGCAAGTTCCCAATATCCTGCTTGCTGATTGTTTGCCTTCTGCGCTGAGGTTTGATATTCCCTGAAGGTGAAAACTTGTTAAAGCTTCTCTATATTGACATTTGCTATTACAAGTGGAATTTGGAGCTTTTACCTTCCTCCTCTTTTTCAAATTCAGCTTGAACCTTGGCAAACAGCATCTCTATTGCTTTTTGTTTGTGGCTGTTGAAGCGTCTCGCCTCCTTCTCTTCTGCCCGAGCGGACCGAAACACAACACCTCCATCTGATTTCCTCTCCATCCACTGGGAAGATAAAACAGATACCGTCAGAAGGCTGAATGTCTATGGAGCCTCCATAAATATGAGTGGAACTATACAAACACATTTATCTACACACCTGAATGGGGTAGCTCCTAAGTATGATAATATCAACACATCCCACTGGCCCACCATTACTATATAAGCAGGAGATCGGAAGCAGAAATGGTCGTGGATCTCTGTGAAATCCCAGCTTAGTGTCCCACCGTGCACGCCTAGTGCTATTGGCACATATCTAAAGAAACAGACAAACTGCATGATGTGTCGTTTCAGTGTGGAGAGAATGAAAAACCTGTAGCTTCCTCCTTTAGGTACCTTCAACATGAGAGAATCCGGTGCCTCCAAAGGGGAGCAAGCGTCTTGGGATCCCACCAGTTGAGCTCCATGGATTATCAATTTGCCACCAACAGCAAGCTGACCTTTGTGAAGCATTGCAGTCAAAGGTTCATCCAGCTGTGCTTTGATGGCATACCAACCATCTGTAAGCTGGATGACTGCAAATTGAGTTTCCACTTTGGTTTCAGCACTTTTTGGTGTCTTGGTGTAGCTGCGGCTTTGTACATTTAGGGAGTGACCTCTGGAGACGATCTCACAGACACACAGAACAAGAGTTTTGGCAGGTGTGTCGTCCCTTTCCATGATCTTCCTCAGAGCTGGCCTGCGGCTGTGGTCCACCTCTACATCATATCTAATAACATGAAAGCGTTAAATACTTCTCCAAACTCAGATTTTCTGACCAAATTCCACAACTCATTACACAACACACACCTCAACAACTTCCAATGTGGGTCAATTTCACAGATTTTCTTTCCTGATATTTGACACTGCATACTATTTTGAAGAATATGGTGGTATTTTGTTAGTACAAATTCCCTCCAAAACAGGAGTTTCCATAATTTAAGACCCACATAAAGCAGACCCGGTTAAAGAACCAAAGGTGCATTTTAAAAACTCTGATCTTACAGGGTCTACAGACCATAAAAAAGCAGAGAAATGGCTTTTTTTTATTTGAGTAAACATTTATCGGTCAGTCTTCAGTCACCAATTCAAAGCTTAAAACAGAGCGTTTGAGAGAGAGAATCTAAGTCATATAGTATGTCATCTAAAAAAAAACGATGTAAAAAACCCTTTATATTTCAGCCATCTAATTTTATGTTTTTTTAAACATTTTTTCTTACTTATTTTATTCTTTGTTCAAATATTTTGCAAGATCAGAACGGAACAGGATATCTAAAGCCAACAGCATCATCGAATAAGTATTTTCTGATATTTTATATGACTGTAAATTACTTAGAGCTTTAGCAACAGACAAGTTATTACAAAAACGGAGATTAACAATTTAAATTTGACTGATTAGTACTTTTTATAACCAAATGTAAATATTCATGACTATTTTCATTATCGTGTAATAAAGAAGCTTTAATTTATACCAATAAACAAACTAATGTGTGGCATAGTAGTTTTTATTATGATTAAATGATTACAACCTAGCTACTGTAAAAGTACGTAGATGCAGAGACTACTTAAACCTACCTGTACTTCAGCTGTAGGAGAACCTGATCTGGGGTGAGGCAGAGGCTGCCAATCGTTTCTGGAAAAGATTTTTCCATAGAGGCCTGCTTCCACACAATCCACTTGTAGTGATTGTACACCCACTGCTGGCTGATCAGTTTAGGATCTACACCAGAAGTATCACATAATGCTCTGTGGAAGATAGTTCAGCTAATTGAACAAGCAGGGAGCAAAGATGGGAGGCTTTTCCCAACGTGACAATAAGTGTAAAAACAGTTTCATTTAATTAATACTTATAGAATTCCTCTTTTCCTGCTGTCCAGTGATTGCTGGGGATCAACCAGCCTCCGTCAGCGAGCTGAACACCACCTCCATCTGCTAATGTTTCCTGTTTGACGAACTGCAGCAAATTGAAGCGAAATGATTCAGCGTTCCCACAGGTGATCTCTGGAACATGCTTATGGACTCCCCACTCATACAGCTGAAACAGAAGAACATATATGTTATGGGTTGTTGACAGCACACGATACAACTTGTAAGAAGGCTCAGGCGGTGTCTTGAGTTTTGGCCTTGCCTCTTGTGCAGAGTATCTTCCTGGGTTACGTCCATTTAATGCAACTTTTAATGGGATCCTCTCCACCCCTGAGGTTTTTGTCAGAAATAAATTCCCAGGTAGCGGTCGAATGGTCTGGCGCTTCTTTTTCCTGATCCTCATGTCCTGCATATCCCGGGCCAGCTCAATGTTCTGAGTCATGTCTGTTAACAGAGATTTCATTATTCCACCAAGTAGAGCCTTGTAATTGGAGTTCAGTTAAAACGGTCACTATACCTTGGCTTCTAGAAAGCCTGTCATCCACAGGTAACATTTCCGTAGAGCTGACTGGCCTCACATTTACGGGAACACTTTGATTAATCACAATATCAGTGATTGAAGAATTGACTGAAGGGATAACATCTGTAGAGCTTTGAGAGTTTTTAGTAAGTGGTGCATCTTTGTTGCTGTTAGACTCCAATAATAAGGAACGATGTTGCTTATTGGCCTCCTGTTGGTCAAGGGAGCCCTCTTGTAGGACAACCCTTTGTTTTTTAAACGGTGGAACAAACGCAGGTGCTCTTTTGCGGTCTTCGGCCTCTGGATTCTTAGGAATATCTCTCTTTGAGTTTTTGATAAAGGGTGGAACAAATGCCGGCATCTTGGAAGGTGCGGATCTTCCACCTCCTGGGTCTGAACGATGTGTTTGTGTTGACCTTTGTAATCTTGCGTCCACCAAGCTTTTTGCATCCCCACAGAAAACAACAATACATCACAGGGTGCTGTTCAAAATCCACCAGCTATTTGAAAACACATCTTGAAACAACTCCAACAACTTACCTGTGTGGCTTTGTGACATTTGGATGATGAGAGGCACTGTACTTGAAAACTCCCCTGTCCATTAAACCTTAATGAAACAGGAAAAATGACATTCAAAATGTTTAAAGATATTTCGTTTTAGACAACCAACAGAAGCAAAAGAGATTTACCATTTGGACAACTTTTTACAGGATGGAGTCCTGAACTTCTTGGACCATCAGTGGTTCTGGCAAACTCTTCCAGTAGTCTTCTTTTAGAAGGGGGCTGAGCTACATTGAATTATTCCAAAAACAATCTTAGATATTTCCACAAGAGTGGAACAACAGCTCAGCAAAGATCATACCAAAGATTTTCAATTTAATGAACTACAAATAAGAAATTATATTCAATAACAGTAGTACTTTTTATTAAACCAAACATGTAGTCGAGCAATAACAAATAAGTTTTTCCTAAATTTTAGCAAAAAAAAGAAAATCTGTTATAGCATAATGATTAAAATATAACGATTTATTTAGTTTAAAACAAAACTAAATAAAGATTTAAGGTGTAATACTGACCAGTTACATCTTCAGCACTTCTCCTTTTCCTCCTTTTGTCCTCTTCAGTAGATTTGCCGTTTGATTTTTGGTCTTCTGGCAGTTGGAAACGTTCTGCAGTTGTCAACAGAGTTCGGCCAACTAGAACTTCATCTTCTAGTAAGGCCTTTGTGCAATCCAAAGCTTCCTGGGCAAAAAACCTGTGCTGGGTTTCTGTGCAGCCAGTGAGGTTTAATGACTGAAGTTCTGGGTCTGAAGACTCATTTGTTTCTGTAACTTCGGATGTCTTGATGCTGTTTCTGGAACTTAAATCACAAACCAACAAGCGTGACTTTACTTCCTCATGGCTGTCACTCCTGCTGTCTGCAACTGAAAGAAACGACTTAACTCCAGAGTGGTTCTTTCTATTCGCACTTGTTAGAGAAGACTTGAGGGTTGAGGTTCTTTCAGGATTTTTTACATTTGATAATTCTGGATTTACAGGAGTTTGTAGGTTTGCTGATCTTGAGAATGAATATTGGCCTTCCCATTTAGCAGGCTCTCTCAAAAGATTATTTGCTTTCAAAAGGCTTTTCTCGGACATGTGAACATTTTCTTCACCTGTGTGTGGAAGAGCGGCATTCAGACTGATGTCGCCAAAGACAGTCTTTGCTTTCTGTAAGGCCTTAGATGAAAATGCCACAGGTTTGCCGCTTGCTGCAAAAAACCCACCATTGGTGAGACCTGGATCTGTAACCGGAGCCTCAGAAAGCGGCAATGAAACACAAGTCCTATCCTCATCTGCCTTGTTTTCACTCAGCAGAAGTTTTGATTTTGACAGAGCTTCACATGAAACAGTAACTGTTTTCCCACTGGCTGTCTGAAATCCACCGTTCAGCATTGGCAAAGAGCTGCCTTTGTTTTGTTTTGCTTTGATGGAACCATTTTTAGGCTCTTCATAAATACTGCCCGTTTCTCTTTCATTTGGTTTGGACATGTTTCCCTTTATGCTGCCACTTTCAGTAACAGGTATTTTGTTAGTTTGTTCTGATAATATTTCACAGTTACCTTCCATGGTCCAGCCTTCCTCTTTTTTAAAAAAGTCATCTGCATCTTGCATTGCTTTTGTTAAAGCTAAATCATCAAGCTCCTTAAAGAGGAATTTTGCCTTTTGAAGATTTTTCTGCGACACGTCGACTTTTTCTCCCCGTGCGGTTGTAAACCCACAACAGATTTTCTCAGTTTTGTTCTCACTGCCTTGTTTCCCATCAGTTTTCTTTGTCTGTGAAAAATCTGGGTCTTCTGCACTGAAAGTGATGTTACCAAAGAAGGATTTTGCCTTTTCAACAGCCTCAGTCGAAAGTGCAATTGGTTTACCACTGGCAGAATGAAACCCACCATTTCTGAGTGGAGGAGCAGTAGCCTTGAATTGTGGCAGAGTTGCATTTGTTTTATCCTCAATTCCTTCAAACTCCCTTAAAACGGTTTCTGCTCTCTTTAGGGCTTCAGACAAAACAGCAACTCTTTTCCCACTGGCTGTCTGAAATTCACGGCTTGCTTGTGGTAAAATGTCTTCTCTTTGTTCCACTTGTTTGTCTACGTCCCTGGAGCATCCAGCCTCCATAGAAATGTTTGACCTCATTTTGTCATCTGGATAACATTTTTCAACAGTGGCCTTTTTGCTCCCTCCCACATTAACTTTACATTTCGTGTCCTTTCCCAACATTTCATTATTAATGCCCACATCACAGTCTGCGAAGAAAGCGTCTTCGTCCTGTGCTGCTTTGGTTAAAACCAGATCATCAAGTTCTTTAAAAAGGACTTTTGCCTTTTGAAGATTTTTCTGCAACACATCAACTTTTTCTCCTCTTGCAGTTGTAAAACCACAACATATTTTCTCTGTATTTTTAGTACTGTCTTGATTCTTGCTACTTATCCTTGTCTGTGAAATGTTTGGGTCCTCTGCACCGAGACTGATGTCACTGAAGAGAGATTTTGCTTTTCCAAGGGACTCTGATGAAAGTAGAACAGGTTTACCACTGGCAGATTGAAATCCACCATTTCTGAGTGGAAGAGTAATAGCCTTGGATTCTGGCGGTGCTGCATTTCTTTTCTCCTCGACTCCTACACAGTCACCTAACAAGGTTTCTGCTCTCTTTAGAGCTTCAAATGACACATCAACTCTTCCCCCGCTGGCTGTCTTAAATCCACAGCTTACTTTTTGTTGTTCTGTATCCCTGAAGCATCCTTTTCCAACCTCTTCAGAAAAGTTTATTCTAACCTTTTGACCTGGAAAAGGTTTTCCAAGATCTTCCTTCTTGCTCACACTGTCCAACATTGCACTGTTGCTTCCCAGGTCAGTGAAGAGAGCATCTTCCTCTTGCATTGCTTTGGCTAAAACCAAATGATCACATTCTTTCAAATGATCTTTCACTTTTAAAAGACTTTTCTGTGACACATGGTCCTTCACTGCACCTGCAGTTGTGAAATCACAGTTGTGTATTATCTCTGCATTACTTTGATCCTTTTCATGTTTCTTATCCCTCCTTGCCGGAGCAGTTTCTGACACATTATCCATTTTCAAACTGATGTCACTGAATAATGCCTTTGCCTTCTCCCAGGCTTCAGATGACAACACAACAGGTTTACCACTGGCTGCAAAAAAACCACCTTTCTTTAGAGCCGCAGATGAAACTGCACTTTTTGTCCCACTAACAGTTAGAAAACCACCATTATCTATTTTTGAGCTCTCATCACTATGGCATTTTGACGTCTTTTCTTTTTGATTAGGGTGATTGTTTATCTCCTCAGGGGTGTGGATCTGATTCAAAAGAGATTCAGCCTTCCTCATTGCAGCAGCAGACACGAAAATGTTCTTCCCAGTAGCTGTACAGAACCCATCACCTGGGCACAATTCTTCGAAAGCAGACGAATCAATGCTCTTTGATGTGCGAAGCACAGAAAATGGCTTTGAAGTCGAAGATGGTTTTCCATCTTCATTCTTCAAAGCTGGTGTAAACTTGTTGTCCATTTCCACTTCATCCAGATGTGGTCCTTTTGTGTGATGTGCGATCAGCGCTGCATTTACATCATCAAGCTTAGTACACCCAGCGCCACTCTCTTTAGAAATGCTGACCTGCTGGCTTTTTAGGTTTGAAAAGCTTTTCTTGATTACAGCGTTTTCTGGCGGAGGCTGAGGAGCCTTTATGTTCTTATCTTCTTCATGCCCCATTACATGACAGTCTTTAAAAAACGCATCTGCCTCTTGCATGAATCTAGCTGAAATGGAGATTCCTTTCCCACTTGCCATTCTGAATCCACTTTCACACATTATTGTGTCAGTTTCATTCTTTTTCAAACTTTTGGTGTCATGCTTATCTCCAAAAATGACGACATGTTTACTTGAACAGACAACCCCTTCTAATTTGGAAAAACAATTCTCAAAGTTATTCCCTACATCACAGCTTTCTTTGAGGGTGAAAGCTGAATCCTTCTTGCACACGTCAGAATCCACGTTACATTTCTGTTCTGTTTTGGCAGCATTCTCCTTGTTCTGCTTAACAGATGGTTTCTGATCTGTCAAGTTATTCTCCAGATCTGCAAGCAAAGCTCTTGCTTTGCTCAGACACTTTTTAGAGACTTTCAAAACATTTCCCTCTGCCGTCCTAAAAGCCTCACCATGCATCACAGTACTGTTGTTCTCCAGCTCGCTAGTATCCTTAGTGCCTGGAAGAATATTTGGTTCACCTAACTTTAGACACTTCCTGTCTTCAGAAATGTTCTCTGACAACGAATCTAAAGAAGCTGACACTGACATTTCTGTGTATTTATTCATGCCATTTGTTCTGTTTTCTACAACTGAGGGTATTTTGTCATTCATCACAGTGACTGCTGGATGCTTTCCACCATCTGACCCAGAGTCTTGTATTTGCTGAGGATTATGATCATCTTGATGATTTTGTGTATTTTTTGCAGGTTTGTACTGTGTAAATTCAAACTGGCTGTCTGCCTCTTCTAAGAGAGTGCAAAGTTCTGTCACGTCAGCTTTTTCTGAGGCTGTTAATTGGGAACTAATATGTTTAACTGACTTCCCATCATAGGGTGGTGGGTTTGAGTTGGTTGGTGAATTTTTCATTGTTGCAGGACTAAAGTTACTATTAACATTAATGGCATGGTTGGTTTCGGTGCCATGGTCACGCAAAGTCTTTCTATCTTCAGTCTCTTCAAAAAGACGCTTGGCTCTCTCCAGGTTGGCGAAGGAAATGCGTATGCCTTTATTTGAAGCGGTTTTGAATCCTGATGCATTGGAGGATGGAAGAGAACCAGGAGTTCTTTCTGGCTGACCACACCTACTGTCATCAGCAGTTTTCTCTCTACACCATGACTGCCTTGTTGATGTGCTCTCTATGTGCAACTGGATTTCTTTTCCATGGTCTGGAGTCTGCCCTTTGCTAGATCTCTGCCGAGGCAGTTCAGTATCAACTTTTACTTTTCCACTTCCATTTGTTGATGGAAAATCATGCTTAGCGGTTTTGAAGCCCAACAAAGGTCGGCTTTGGCCAACATTCTCTAAGTGAGGAAGACCAAATGATAAGGAAGTCATATGAGTGATGTCTGCTACACCAGTCTGGAAACCACTGTCAAACATTGTGCCTTCACCGACTGAGCAAGGTTGACAACTAGTAGGCATGTGCCTGTTGTTACAGACGCTACTGCAGGCATTGGGAAGGTTTTCTTGCATTGCTTTCTGTTTAGCTTGTTTCATAGCGGATAGACAAGCTGCAGGAGAGAAGTTACTTTGAGTGTCATCTGCGATTTTAAAGTCAGGCATTTGGCTGAATTCCTGTGCAAAATCTCTGCAAAGTTGAGACATATCGATATCCTGAAGTTTTGTGCCTACAGAGGAAGTTATGGTTTCTCCTACTAGTTTTCTTTGATTTTCAGTCCTCCGACACTCTGCTTTAGCTGGGGTTACCTGCAGTGACTCAGTGTTCACTTCTTGTTCTAGGTGAAAGCATACACAAAACGAAAAAAGAACAATTAGTTACAGTATAAAATGCAACATTTTGTAATTTGCCTCTTCGCTAACTCGTACCTCCATTTCGCATCAATGTACAACCATTCTCGTTTTACTTCCATTTGGTACCCCTTTATTAATCACTGCCCTCATTTAGATTTCTTCTGCTTTGCTTTTTTCTTATATTAAAATGTTTCAGATCATTAAACTAATTTTAATATCAGACAAAAAGAACCTGAGAAAATGCAAGATGCAGCTTTTTAAGAATGATTTCATTTATTAAGGGAAATGGCTATCCTAAACAAGGTCACATGTGAATATATTACCCCTACCCACATTTCTTGCCTCAACTTCACCAGATACACTTTTATCTCTATTTTAGTCATTCAGTCACATTTCCTTGCAGAAGACTAAGATGAATGTAGAAATTTATTTAAAATCAAAGCTGTCAAAGCAGACACATGGCAGACGGCTATATTTCGTACCTGAAAACGTTGGGTACAGCAACAGATACTGCAAAGGTACTAAATAGCGAAGAGGCAAAATGACCAGCATGGATATAGAATCCATCATATTTTTACACATAAACTGGAAACTAAATGTGTTACCACAATCTGAGGGCTTTGGTGAGGGACCCATCTTCTGGAACTCAGAGTCTTGGCCTTCAACTTGAGACTTTGTAGCTGCAACGATGTAAACAAATTTTCTCTTTTTCCTAATAAATCCAGAGTCTGTGATGTTCGATGATGGTCTGGGGAGCTGGACAGAATCCATGTCACCTTGCAGTGTCATATTGCTACCCACAGAACAAGAAGAGATTTCAGATAAACTTAAAGGGGACCATTGGCTGATTGCTGGATCCCCAGTTTTAATCAATGGGGTTGAAGGTAATCCACCAGACTCCAGATTAGCAGTTGCCACATCACTGCATCCACCATTGTCTGCTTCTGAGAGATCTTCACGGCTGCAAACGTCTACATTTGTCGGCATTATTTGCTTACGTTTAATTCTGTCAGGTTTCACTTTTCTCAGAGCCAAACTACTGTTAGCGAAGAAATCAGACGGAGCATTTTTAGGTCCATCTGCCCTACAAACTTCTTCTCCTTCAGCGGCATCTGGAACTTTCTGTTGCCAATGACTTTCACTCTTCAATGGAGAGTCAGGGCAGCCACTCGCCACGGGAAAAACAGCACCTATTGATTATGGCACAACCGACAAGTGTTATAATGAGGACGTGGCCCTGGCCAACCAAATTTCAATGAGACTTATACAATCCATACTTATTTTTTATTTTAAAATAATTAATAACTTGTGGGCACATTGTGAAATTAAACAAAGTCATTACCTTGGGAACTAGAAGACACGGCGCTCTTTTTCGGTGTCTTAAATGAGAAATTTGAAAGTGAAGGGAAAAGCTTCCGTACAAACTTGAAAGTAAAGAGGAGAAAAAATGATTCAGAAGTAATACAACAACATTCAACCCAACATGGTATTATTAACATGAAGGTAATCTCTTTTGGTTGCCAATTTCTCATGTGGGAAATAATATTTTAGAGACTTTCAAAACATTTCCCTCTGCCATCCTAAAGGCTTACCACGCATCAAAGTACTGTTGTTCTCCAGCTCGCTAGTATCCTCAGCTAAGGGAAGAATATTTGGTTCACCTAGAATTAGACATTTCCTGACTTCAAAAATGTTCACTGACAAAGAATCTAAAGAAGAATTTCCATTTTCAGCGAATTTCAGACTAACATACATATTATGGGAGACTTAGATGAGTTGACAGGGATGAAAGAGACAGCTGTGCCTCTGAGCTTAGGGTTTTCATTCGGATGGCTACTAAACCTAAGACAATGTTACTGTATGAATCTTGTATGAGTCTTTTTTCTTGATATTTGCAGACCGTCTGCACAGTACAATAAACACAACAAGATCATTACCAGCATGCAAGGAGATTTAAAGAGTCAGTGCAGCAGATGCCTCATGTGCAACTATGCATTAGAGGTTACAGCACCCCAGATTAAAAAGATTTTTCATTCAAAGTGATCAGAGGCCGTTAAGTTGATTTCTTATTACAAGGCTGGTCATTATGATGTTATGCCAAAATCTACAATTGCATTTAAAAGAGGGAATCCTGGCTGTCTAAAACAGGTCAGATGCTCTCCATGCTCGGGTTTTTGGATCCCGGGACCCCTCGGCAGGAAAGACTTTGTACTTCGTCTTACTTTTACTTACTTTGTAAGTGCTGAGCAGGAGATGGATCTGCCTTTAATCAACTGGAGGGACTGTGCTGTTTACACCCAACTCTAACAGTTAGCTGGATTTCATTTGATGGTCTACGCCGTGATTAACTGCCGGCTGTCAGACACTTTGGAGAGACTTCTGTGAGAAATTACGTTTCACATTTTATATATTTGTCTTTTAGTCTCTGCATAATCCTCGGTTGTGATGTTGGTAATTTAAAATCTGAGAGAAATTTGTCTTTTTTACCCTTTTTCATTCAACCATGTTACAAAATCTGTTGGCAAGATCACCAAATCTACTAAAAAATAATAAGGTGTGGTAGGCGAATAATAACTGTTTTCCCTGCCAGATTTATCAAGGTTTGAATGTTGTTACACCAAGATTCGAAGGAAATGCAGGGTTTCATAAATCACAAATTGTCTCTCAATCATTTCTGTGACCAAATCTACAGCAGTTTTCAAAGCCTCCTTGAATCCATACCTTTTCAGTGGTTGGATATTATGATTCACAATAACCGATCAGTTAGACGGTGTATTTATAGTAGTGCTAATGCTGTGTAACTGAACTATGCAGAGTACTCACAACAACATTTCTGTCTCCAGCAACACTCACTGGGCACGGACTCTCGTCATTTCTAGCTGCAAAAATAAAAAAACATCAACAAAATGTTTCATTTTCCATAAATATAGAATAATACTTGACAAATGTTTCAGCAACTCACATAAAATCAGGGTAGATGGCAATGCTGGTGGTGTATTCAAAGAACTGGTCCAGGAAATATCAGGATTGATCTGTGCACCGAGACTTTCAGAAATATGCTTGGCATAGCTGGCCTGTTTCATTCAGAGAAGAAAAACCAGAAAGCAAAACTTTGTATTATCCATTACATTAGATACATTAAAATAATACTAATGCTTAAAAATAGAAAATCTGTTTCAGATTGAATATACTTACTGAGGCCTTTGGGGTATCAAGAACATCTGCAATAATCAAACAAGTAAGGTAAAGAAATCAATCAAAACTGCTTAGTTCCTTAGTTTATACAAGTCAGAAAGATGAGGATCAAATAGATTATCAGCTTACCAAATCTCTCCTCCCTCTGAGGTTGGGCACATTTTATGCCTGAGACACTATTAAACAAAACAGATATAAGGGAAAATAAAAAATAAAAAACAAACGTATATGTATAATAAGACAGAAAATGGCTCCTTAAAACACTGTCAGTTATAGCATGAAGCAATAAATCTTATGTTTTACTCACCTATGTTTTGACACCTGAAACAAACAGGGACTTTGCGTTGCCGTCCACGGTAGTGTTTCTTTGTCTAAGATGAATGAAAGTGTTACAAAGTTTTTGGGTGTTTAACTTTATAAAGATTTAAATTACGGCAGCTTCTAACTATTAATTTAAACTAAACAGCCTGAATTATGTAAACATTTGGGCACTAACAGTACCTTGTGCAGCTGTGAACGACGGCTCATCCTCAGTGTCAGAGGACACAATTCGCCTGTGTCTGAAAACTTTAGGGGTTGAAAACAGTTGGCTTTCTGCTGCCGGCTTCTCCACAGGAGCTTTGAAATGACCCTCTTGATTAGCGCACAGGTCATCGATTTCCAAGACATTCCCTTCATCAAGAGAAGCTTGGGCTGTCAGTACCTCAAACCAGTGTGGGTCCAACGGGCCCAGCTCTAAAATGATGAAGCGCGAGAAAAAATAAAAATACATTTGTATTGTTTAGACATACCATGACTTGATGGGATGTCACAAAAAGCATACTGCAGTAATTGTGCTACTACAATTTACACTACAGTAGACCTGCCATCGTAACAAAGTTCCTGACCAATAATTCATAGCTTACATAATGATATGCAAGTTCCCCTTAATATATTCAAATATAAAAAAACAACATTTATTTTAGCAGTTTAATTAATGTAAAACTCACATGGATTCAATACAAACTGTAATATGAACTTATGTTGATTTTGATGATAATGACTTATGGCTAATAAAAAAATAAAACACAAAATACTACATAACATCAATGAAACGGATTTTTAAAAGAGAAATGTAGTAATGCCGTGTTGTGGTTTACACAATTATGGTGAAGATTTATTGACACCCTCCACAAGGAAGGTGAGCAACAAAAGGTCATCGCTAAAGCATCTGGCTTTTCATAATGTTGTAGTTAAGCATGTCAATGGAGTGGAAAAGTGTGGTAGCAAACAGGCAAACAAGCAAAAGGGATGACCACAGCCTTGAGAGGATTGCAAAGCAAAGCTCAGTGCTTCCAGAGCCACCACACACAGACCTATCCAGTACATGTGCTACAATTGTCGCATTCCTTGTGTTAATAAACCACTCCCGAACCAGAGACATCAGAGGTATTTTACCAGGACTAACAAGATTTTTTTTAATTCAACCTTTATTATACTTGAATATTCCCATTCAAGCAGAAAATTAAATCTGTATTTCACATAATACATCCATCTATTGACAAGCTTTATGTGAAATACTGATTTAATTTTCAAGCAGCTGCCTACAGTGCCAAAATTACCAGTGTTTGCTTTAATGACCTTGGTGAACATAACATATTTGATTTTTGTATTAAAAATACCAGTTTTAATTTGACTTATATAACATTCTATTTTCTCTGGGAAACTACAGTTTTAATTTTCAATAGCAGTAAGGCATAAAAATCAAAATTACAAAAATTAAACTGACGTTTAATTTTGACGAAAATATGTAGCTAATGAAGCTCCTTGTAAATGTAATGAGTTTTACTTTTAGATTAAATTACTGAAATAAGTAAACTTTCCAATGCTGTTTTAATTTATTAAGATGCACCTGTATTTGATGCATGAACAGAGGATTAAAACATAAAAATATGCTTAAATCTGAAGCTATATCTGTTGAATGGTGACTTACCTTCCCAGATTTCATCTTTAAAGCCGTCATACATGTTGTTTATGAAATAATCCATTCCACGTCAGTCACACAACGCGTAAAGTTTGTTATATAGCGCACCTAGGAAGGGAAGGAGGCAATGGCAGCCAATGTTAAAGGCAGAAAACACATTAGGACACTAATTTTACGGCTTAATGAAGGGATACATAATCTAAGGCTCCAAAGGTTTTTCAGAAAGAGAGTAGCCTCCGATTACAATACAACCAAAACAACTTCAATCTTCATACTTGTATATGTATATGTTTGAGCAAAAAGACGAATTAGATAAGGGGTGTCTCTAAGCAGTAAAAAATGTCTTAACTTACTGAAAAACTTGAACATAGTGACCATGCAGGCTGCTGCTAACCATTAAAAAGAAACCATACGGTAAAACAGAGTTAGTAATAACAACATAAAAAACTTACCATCACGAACTAGTAGTGCTGCGGTACAACTCCAAACCAAATGTTGACAACACTCTACAAAACTTAGTGAAAAACAATTCAGAAAAAAAAGCTAGCAGTTTGCAAGTTGTTACGTTTACGTAGCAAAACACAAAACTCGCGCGCGGCATGTCGGAAGTCACGTGGATTTCAGAATAAGAGCCGGGAATTAGAACGTGCATTTTTAAAATTAAGGACGAAAACAAAAAACACTAATACATAAGTCAATATAATATAAGAACATATTCAGTTTGTAAGCTTAGTTTTATTCATATCATATTTATCCCCTTTTTGAGGAGTGCTGACATTAAGAAGCTGCTTCAAAAAATAAAAATTTTAGAGCTGTCAACATCACAGCTTTCTTTGAAATGCAACCATGCAATTCCTTGAGCATTACTCAAGGAATTTCCCTCTTGTGAAATACATGTATAAGATAAGAGTGATTGATTTTGCGAGCGAATGCAAAAGTATTGCGTGGGGACGCAAAAGAAAAAAAAATCCAAGTAGGGGTCTCTGCAGACGAAGTGGGCGTTTCCCAACCACCAATCCTGATTGGACAAACGAAATCAAGCGCAGTACATCATTTGACTATGGGCGTAACTCAACCGCAACATATGATTGGACAATAACAGGAAGTGATTTTTTTTTTAATTGACGTTTGCCAATGGAGTTTATTTTCTACTTATAATCTTCGATAACCCCTTTTTTTTACATCGAATCTGTTTGAATAAAATAAAATAAGAAAATAAACAAAATGGTCTCTCTACGGACTTTCAGTCGTTTATTCCCTGGCATTGGACTTTTATTTATTTGTTTATTTTCATAAAGTTGATCTTTTAATAATCAACGGTATTTATTTTTCAGAGATATTGTGAGGGCTAAAAGTACATATTGGGACTAAACGATTGATACCCTGCCATTATTTTCTAAAAGAATATCCGTTTTGGGTATGAAAATAATATGAAACTCACAAAAGTAGTTTGAAACTAATCATAATGAAGACATAAAAATGTATCGTTTAAAAAATAATAATTGTAATGAGAGTAGCTTGGAGACAAAGGATGGTACCCATGACTTCATATTTTCTTGTTCAACCTTTTGAAGCAGTCACCTCTGATAAGTGATTACGGTCATTTTCAATTCAAATTCAATTAAATTTCAAAAATTCTTTATTAATCCCAACGGGTAATTAAATGTTGTTGAAGCTCATATTATGCAGGTTTCTTCAAAGAGCCGTTGTAGATGCTGATGGCTGTGGGCAGGAAGGATCTCCTGTAGGTCTGTCTTACAGCAGATCATTAGACTGTCCTGTTGTAGGACAGTCTGATGAAGAGGATGCTCAGGGTTCTTCATAATGTTCTTTATTTTATGAAGAATCCTTCTTTGCACAATGATCTCCAGAGGTTCTAGAGTCCCCAGAACAGAGCCAGCCTTCTTTTTTAGCTTGTTGAGCTTTTTTAAGTCCCTGGCTCTGATGCTGCTACCCCAGCCGATGATGGCAGAAGAGATCACACTCTCAACAACAGACTTATAGAAGATATGCAGCATCTTGCTGCAAACATGAGATTTCAGCAGCTATAGCAGGTATTTTGCCTCACATCTCATTAGTAAACTGCTCCGGCTTTCTCAGGTTTGACAGATCACTTCTTCCCACTCCATGTTTTAGCTAAAACACGAGAGTAAGTTTAGTTTTAGTTTTTTGTTCTGGGTCATTATCTTGTGGAGGACTTATGACCTTTGACTGAGACCAGGCAGCACACTTCGCTTTATATGCCATGATCTTTTATTGCACCCTTCACAGATTCAAGCCAACCTGTGCCAGATACATCCTACAAGCCTATAACAGAAGTGAATCTTCTCATGTTCAACAACATATCAGTTCTTTCTTGGAAAGCTTCATTTGAACTAAGAGCTGGTGTAACTTGCCAGAAAATCCAGTGTTGTCTCACTTGTCCATATGATGATGTCTCACCATCAGCATGAATATGAATGAAAAAGCCTCCCCACCTAATTACACACACAACTCTGATTTTAACATTAGTCTACGATCTAATGCAAACAGGATGTGAAGCAGTCTACGTTTCTAGATTAGTGTGTAGTGTGTAGTCAAATATAAATATATATACTTACAAACAATTTGCATTTTCTTTGAAAGCTTTAAATCATGCTGTTTTGTTTTCATTGGTTGCTCACACAATTTCTTTTTTTTTGCTGTCATTCCTATTATTCTTTCATTAACATAAAACTACTGCAGAAAAATGCATTCCTATGAACCTCTTGTACATTTTTTTAACTGTGCATAAACCATGTAAAAAACTTAATGCGAATCTGTTGTCTCTAAAAAAAAAAAAAAAAAAAAAAAATGTTTTTCACACACATGCACTCACTTAATAATGTACTTAGCTTTATGTCAGGGTAGGCAGATTATCTTTCAGATATATCTTTTAACAGTAATAATGACCATGCAGAACTGCCTCTTAATGCGCCAAAAATAAACGTAGTGATAAAGCTATTTGCTCTACACTGAAAAACTGTAGTATATTATACACAAAGTCTAGAAATCATCACATTTAGACTCACTGACAGTCCACATCAAAGGCAGCAATAAGAGACAGCATGATGTTAAAGATGTTCTTTATTTTACATCAAAAAAATGTGCAGGCATCACTTGGTGGTGGTGTACTTCTTAAGTATTGAACTGTTGAAGACAGTATATATATATATATATATATATACACAGGGGTTGGACAATGAAACTGAAACACCCGTCATCTTAGTGTGGGAGGTTTCATGGCTAAATTGGACCAGCCTGGTAGCCAGTCTTCATTGACTGCACATTGCACCAGTAAGAGCAGAGTGTGAAGCCTCAATTAGCAGGGTAAGAGCAGTGTGAAGGTTCAATTAGCAGGGTAAGAGCACAGTTTTGCTCAAAATATTGAAATGCACACAACATTATGGGTGACATACCAGAGTTCAAAAGAGGACAAATTGTTGGTGCACGTCTTGCTGGCGCATCTGTGACCAAGACAGCAAGTCTTTGTGATGTATCAAGTGCCACGGTATCCAGGGTAATGTCAGCATACCACCAAGAAGGACGAACCACATCCAACAGGATTAACTGTGGACGCAAGAGGAAGCTGTCTGAAAGGGATGTTCGGATGCTAACCTGGATTGTATCCAAAAAACATAAAACCACGGCTGCCCAAATCACGGCAGAATTAAATGTGCACCTCAACTCTCCTGTTTCCACCAGAACTGTCCGTCGGGAGCTCCACAGGGTCAATATACACGGCCGGGCTGCTATAGCCAAACCTTTGGTCACTCATGCCAATGCCAAACGTCGGTTTCAATGGTGCAAGGAGCGCAAATCTTGGGCTCTGGACAATGTGAAACATGTATTGTTCTCTGATGAGTCCACCTTTACTGTTTTCCCCACATCCGGGAGAGTTACGGTGTGGAGAAGCCCCAAAGAAGCGTACCACCCAGACTGTTGCATGCCCAGAGTGAAGCATGGGGGTGGATCATTGATGGTTTGGGCTGCCATATCATGGCATTCCCTTGGCCCAATACTTGTGCTAGATGGGCGCGTCACTGCCAAGGACTGCCGGACCATTCTTGAGGACCATGTGCATCCAATGGTTCAAACATTGTATCCTGAAGGCAGTGCCGTGTATCAGGATGACAATGCCCCAATACACACAGCAGGACTGGTGAAAGATTGGTTTGATGAACATGAAAGTGAAGTTGAACATCTCCCATGGCCTGCACAGTCACCAGATCTAAATATTATTGAGCCACTTTGGGGTGTTTTGGAGGAGCGAGTCAGGAAACGTTTTCCTCCACCAGTATCACGTAGTGACCTGGCCACTATCCTGCAAGAAGAATGGCTTAAAATCCCTCTGACCACTGTGCAGGACTTGTATATGTCATTCCCAAGACGAACTGAAGCTGTATTGGCCACAAAAGGAGGCCCTACACCATACTAATAGCCCAATATTGTGGTCTAAAACCAGGTGTTTCAGTTTCATTTTAGGGTGTTACTTCATGTGATGGAGGAAATTACAGTAGGAATCTGGGAAAGTAACCCTGCATCCATGGCGCAGAAGTTGCTGCAGTACCCCGCAACGATCACATTTAAAACATAAGTTACATAACTTACATTTTAAACCTATACTTTTGACCTGGGGCTGCACGATGGCGCAGTTGGTAGCACTGTTGCCTTGCAGCAAGAAGGTCCTGGGTTCACGTGCATGCGTGGGTTTTCACCGGGTACTCCTGCTTCCTCCCACAGTCCAAAGACATGCCTGTTAGGTTAATTGGTCACTCTAAAATTGCCCTTAGGTGTATGAATGAGTGTGTGTATGGTTGTTTGTGTGTTGCCCTGCGATAGACTGGCGACTGGTCCAGGGTGTTCCCCGCCTCTCGCCCATAGACTGCTGGAGATAGGCACCAGCTCCCCCGCGACCCACTATGGAATAAGCAGTAGAAAATGACTGACCTTTGACCTGTACTTTTTTTTACCTACAAATTTGTACATGTAGGCTTCATAATACTGTAACGACACTGTGTTTAGGGTTCTGTTTGGGGTTCATGTTGTTATGTGTAATGTTCTCATTGCCATATTGTTTGTGTATGCCTCTGCTGACTTACGCTGCGTTTGTGGTGTTGGTCATGTGGGCGGGGAAACCGCCAAGGCGAGAGAGAGAGGGTGGGGTGCGGTCCAAATAGAAGGGCGAGTGGCAGCCTAGAGACTGTGCAGTTAATATTGTTGTGGTTGAATAAAAAAACCCAGTCCAACGGAACACCGTGTCGACGTCATTACAATACAAACTGACAACATTAAAAATATAATTTCGAAAATTAACCTAATGACTGATAATTGCGTTACCTTCACTCTGCGCTTCTCCGTACAACTTCATACAGGTTAGTTCTGGTTAGCTCTGTATATATACCTCCTTGAAAAACAGAGGACATAAAGCCAACCAATCACTGTTCGTGATCATGGAACGCCTACAGGTTGAGAAATTGTCATAATTGTCAGTTCAACAAAAAGTTCATTTAAATTTGATCTCTATGGGATTTTTCTGGTCACCAGAAATTGGCTATGTTTAGCTTTATGATCAGTGACCAGTGAGTCGGAAAATACAGAATTATATCTTTTTCAGATCTGTGAATGCGGATAAAAAAAATTAACTGCAGTAATTTTTCTTTTTAATATTAACAAAACCCTGTTTTACAGTGATGGCTCTGCTTCGATTGTAAACAATCAATGAACACTCACCATAGGAATGCTAGCTAAAAATATTCTGAAGGTTTTTCTTATTTTTTCTTACGCTTCTCAGAATCGGTCAGTGTCAAATCAGGTCAAATGCTTTTCAGAAACTGAAGACTGGCCACAGAATTCAGATTAGGGAATCTCTAAAAATCCAAAAGATATTGGCCCATACAAAATAATACTTCATTACCAACAAGTTCATTCCTAGAAAGCTTGGCATACATTAAATAGATCAATGGAAGGATGATGCATTTTTTAGGTTATGTCAGGGCTACCACTCTTTTCCTGTAGAAAGTCTGTTTGATCTTCAAACATCTAACTATGTCCACCTCAGGTACAGTTTACTTTTTTGACGGAAGTGTGTGGGGTGGTGGGTGTGTGGTCAGGTAGAGTAGAGTCCAAAATGTTTAATGCTCTTCTTCAAAAAATGAAAGATAAAGTTTAGTTTAGTCAGTTTGGTTAACAAATGTAAGTTTTATTGGTACACAAGGGTACAGAACGTCAGAATAATATGCTGCCAAGTAGTATTTACAAGGCTAGAGGCTAAACGAGCAATTGTGGAAGCTTTCTGAATTGATAAATACCTATTTTGTGTGCAACTTAAAGGTTACCTTGATAACAATACAATCTAATGAGCAAAGCCTCCATTTCTCTATTTACAATTTATTATCAGTCAAAATTGCTTCTACATATATATGTTTATAATATTTTTTATAATGTCTACAATATGCAAGCTTGGCAGGAATAATAAAATAAAGAAAATATATTTTTTCTTAAATGTAGATGATAATAACATATTTTTTTTCTCTTGCTTGAAATATAAATAATGAACATATTTGCAAGAAGCTACTCAGTTAAAAGGTACAGTAAGATGGTTTTAGTAACAGATAACCCACATGGTAGCTGCAGGTTTGACATTACAGTAGATCTGCACCATGTCCGAGTACTTTAACGTGAACCACTCATACTAGTTGTCATAATTTAATTCACACACTCATGCACAATCAATACATCGAAACACACTCAAACACACACAAAGGACTCAAAACAACAAAATAACGACGACTCCCTTTACCCTCTTCTGACAGTGTTTTCCAATACATTCTTTCAGCAGACAGAAAAGGTTTTCCACTTCAGTAAAGGATTGCACATTTTCCCTTGACAATTAAAATCACACGACTGATAGAGAATCCCTTCACTTTGGTATGCTGTTTGACAAATAGAGCAGTTGTTGACTTCAGTTGCAAATGTTTGATTTGTCACGGATTCTCTATTTGTGCAAGAAAAGGATAATTTTGATACATCTAAGTAAACTTTGTAAAAACATTATTGCTGCATGGCGAATGATCTGACTTCAAGACATTCAGATTCTCAGAGACAGAGAAGGATGTAAGGTTTTGGTTATTCCTGGGAAAGAACAAAGTTCTTGTTATTAGCTGAAATAATAGCAGCTGCCTCAGACAAGGTAGTGAGGGTTGGAGTGATGCAGGGTTCCGCAAAAGTAGCACGTTAACCAATCAGCTATCATAGAGTTGAGCCTGAAGTCCTTGAGTCTGGGAGAAAAGCTGTAATGGCTTTGTAGCCCTGGGCTCGTCGGATCATGTCCCGAGTCTCACAGTTGAGTTCCATCAGCTTGAGAGAAATTTCTGTCAGGTCCTGCCTCAAGCCGACCAGAGCAAACGTTCCTGTCTGACCCAAAGTTTGGTGTCTGAAGTAGATGTTCAGTAATGTTTGGATCTCATCCTCCGAGTGGCTGCCAAAAATGTCATTAGGCCATATTGTTCTGCAAAAAAAAACAAAAACCCAGATATCATTGGATTTACAGCAAGAATACACAATACACTTTCCAAATGAAAATGGAAATGAGCATTTACATTTACTTAACGCACCTGCACTCCCGAATATAGACAATTGCTGTTGGAAACTCATTGTTCTTCAGGCTCTCAAGGATGGCCTGCACAGCAGCTTCAGAGGAGCTCATGATGGTTTCAGAGCAGGAAGGGCCAAACGTAGAAATCTTCTCATGTGTCACTGTGGCTGCTGCTACCTTCAGGTTCCTCTTCAATTCATTTAGCTCTCTAGACATATTTGTGAGCTAAAGATTGAGAGGGATTAATAAGAACTTAACACGGATTAGATATCGACATGCATTTGAACATAAACAACAATAAAAGGGAAATAGACCTACCTCTGGAACCGAACTTATTGCATGGACCTGTTCAATCAGCTTACAATAAGACTGAAAAAGCAGCAACAACTGAAAGTGGAGTTTGTAGAGTCTTTGGCAGAGCTCTAGTTGCTGGAAGGGAAATGTTTTTGGATCAAACACAAATGTATTGCAGATGTAGCCTCGAGAATTTAGAAGACAGTCATATTGCTGAAGATGATATGAAAATAAATACGAAGTTAGCTTTGAGTAAACAGAGAAATGAATGAAGCCACTTCGAACTTACAGCCAGAGATTCCATTTGCTACCAAGCAAGCATGTTACAAGGCAGAAAAGAAGATGAGAAAAGAGAAAACCCAAGCCACGCAAATAAGATTTGTATTAAGAACCCAAGTATCTGAACAGTTTAACATGCCCCCAAAAAAGAATAAAGGAGATCCCATTGCGTCTTTCAAAAGCATTCCTACCCTTTGAACTTTTTTGCATTTTGTCAGCATACAATCGCAAGCTTTCATGCATTTTATTGGGATTTTATGTGCAAAACCATCACAAAGCAGCACATAATTGTGAAGAGGCAGGACAAGGTTTTGAATTTTTCTACAAAGAGAAAACAAATCTGAAAAGTGTGACATGCATTTGCATGCCTTAAAATTTTCACTTTTTTTTACCTACATGCAAAACGCTATGTGTAGAGAAAAAAAGCACTGCACGTCATCCTAAACAAGCCATCCCTGTAGTGAAACATCGTGTTGGCTCATTTATTGAATAGAATTGCCCAATCAAAGTCCAGACCTAAACCCAAATGAGAATCTGCAGCAAGATTTGAAAAAAAATGATGCTTACAAATGTTCTCCTTCAAATCTGACTGAGCTTGAGCTATTTTGCATATGGGCAAATATTTCAGTCTCTAGCTGTGCAAGACTGGTAGAGACATACCCTTAAAGTTGCTCTGCAAAATGTTGACTCAGTGGGATGCTTAAAAATGCATGCAGCAGTGAATTTTTAAAAAGGTTTGAAAAAACAATGTATAATTTTCCTTACAGTTCACAATTATGTGATACTTTGTGCTGGTCTATCACACCAAAAATACAGATAAAATACACTTATGTTTGTGTTTATAACAGGACAAAATATGAAACAGTTCAACGGGTATGATTTGTTTGGCAAGGTAGTGGATGTGTGAATAAGAAAGAAAAAAGGGCTGGTTTTCATAAAATAATAGACAAAGTAAAACAAGCCAAACAAATTAACAATTACTGTTAACAGCAAAAACTATTACAAGAAATATTTTGGGAAGTTAAACATTTAAACGGTGAAACTTTCTGATGTTTCACTGGATCAATGGATCATTTGCAGAACCATGCAGAGCTGACAGTGAACACAATGCATACAATGGAAAAGGTAATCAATGTGACATGCGCTGATTTAAGGCTGAAACAAAATGAGTAACATAAAGAGGTAACACTCACAGAGCTACAGTAGCACACAGTAACCGTAATGCAGAAAGTACAGTATGAAAGATCAGATGAACAGAATCCAAGTTGTTTTAAATATCTTTGTGTAAAATGAACTTTTTCTGCTTAAACAGAAGCTGAAGGCTTGAGCTAAGCCAGACAACATTGGAAACATACGTAAATGTTATATTTTATTACTATGACAGTGTCTTGAACTAAAAATGTGTTACCTTTTCCCCATGTTCCACTGGTTGGCATGTCACTGCATCCTCAGTGGTCCTGGGAAAGGTGACCTTGCAGCTGTTTAACCACTGCGTGCAACAAAGGCAACTTAATTGAGTCTCAAAAGGTATGAAAAAACAATAAACTAGTAAAATCTAGGTGGATAATTAGTTTTTTTTAACTCCTTACAGTGAGGGCTGCCTCTTTTCTGTTGTTGTAAGTGTCAAGATATTCTTGAATTTCCAACACGCTGAATTTCATTTTTTCCAGAAGTCCAAAGGACATAATCTACAAGAACAATGTATTTGTTTATTTTCTTTTTTTCAATCATCTAAAAGATGTAGACTGATGAAATTATGCTTTAAAGTTTCAAACTACTTACTGTGTCAGCATCAATAAATACAGTTGGACACTCGGAGCAGGATGCCAGGATCTGAGAAGACCTGAGAAACTTTGATCCTAATCCTCTCAAGCCATCACCAAAGTAACTCACAGCATCGCACGTTAAGGAACAAAATTTAATTTGGATACTCTGCAATCCAAAACACATGCTGAGTGAAACAATGTCAAATTCAATCTCATATCATGTAAGATATTAAGTCTTCATTTAAATTAAAATTTTTGTCAGTCAAATGAACAACAAATTCTCTCTAGATTGTCCTCTATTCTAAATGTGCACACTTGTTCTTTAACGGTTAATCACCCTGACAACTTCCACCTTAACTTTCTAGATCATAATATGTTGTAGCACACACGAACACCTCAAATTTGATCTTTGACCTACAAATGCTCTTCTCTTCTCCGTGTCGCTTTGAGTGGCCCTGCTGGACTATTGATATAGTTAAAACAACCTCTTATCCCATGCATGTGGTGTCCCACAATCTATTCCCACAAAGAATATGAGAAGCATATGTTTTTAATAGTTGTTTTGCTCAGAAAAGATGTCTCTTTAGTCAAATATGTAGATATTCTGCATGTCAAGGTTTCTCCTATATGAATGATCTAATTTTGCTGATTTAGAAATTTAGAAAGCTTTGAAATGATGCATAGTTAGATGGAAGCTTAAACGCTTTTTTAATGATTTAAAACTCTTAATGCAAACCTGTATTTTTTTGTGTAATGACTGCATATTTGAAACTTTTTAGTGAGAAAACTGCTTCAGCTGTGAGCCATTATGTCTAAAATTATAACTTGTTGATATTTTTGGATATTTGAGACGTTTCTTTCAGTCTAAGAACAAGTTCTAAAAAATAGTACAATTCATTTATTTCTTGGCTGTCTAATGTTACACAGCTCCAGTGTTACCCTTGGTCCACCTTGTCTGATCAGTCCTGTGGCAATTCCTATCTTGGAAGCAGGGGCGTGCTGGAGCAGAACCTGACTGTTCTCGGGCTGAGAGTGATCGAGATAGGGGAAACATGAGTAGAGACAGTTCTACCCGGTTCTAAGACTTAAAGTCATTCTTCCTTTCTTTTCCTCTGTCAGATTAAGGTTGAAATTAAAATCAAACTAGGCCACAAAATGCCTTTTTTAGGCTCCGAAGACCTATAAACTCTTAAAGAATGTTAGATCTTTAATCCATTAAGATAATAACATTATGAACATTTATTCCCTTCTTCATTCCTTTGTTAAACATTTGTTTGTGTTTCGTTTGTTTAATTAAATCAATAACATATCCACTATATTGCCAAAAGCTCACCAATCCAAAAATTTAAATGAGGTGTAGCGGATACTTTCATTGTCACAGGTGTACAAAGTCAAGCACCTAGGCATGCAGACTGTTTCTACAAACACTTGAAAAAATAGGTTGCTGTATCTTGCCAAGTGTAAAGTTTGGTGGAGGGGGGATTGTGAGGTAGGGTTGTTTTTCAGGCGGATGAAAGAGTTTGATGTGGATGAGCTTGACTGGCCTGCACAGAGTCCTGACCTCAACACAATAGAACACCTTTGGGATGATTTAGAGCAGAGACTGAGAGCTAAGCCTTCTCGTCCAACATCAGTCAATGACCTAACAAACATGTTTCTGGAAGAATGGTCAAAAATTCCAATGAAAATGTTCCTAAACATCGTGGACAGCCTTCCCACATGTTGAAGCTGTTATAGCTGGACCACGACGATTAGGAATGGGATGTCACTTAGGTTCATATATGTAGTGACGACTGATGTGTAGATGTTAGTTTGGTTAATAATAAGTTAAACTAATTAAACTACTAGTTCTCTTTGTTTCATGTTATATTCTTTAACTAATGTTTTAAAGTCATAATGTCATGAATTTAGAGTTTATTTAGTATTTAAAATTTTTAACCCTTTTTTAACCCTTCAGGTTGATTTTGAGATAAGGATGCAACTTAAAGCTACAACATCATAAACTAAATCACTTGATAATTTCTCTCTCCTGCACATTCATTTATACTGCACTGGTTTTTCATTTACAGTCCATGTCTTATTCAGTGATTTTTTATCTTCCACCTATAGCTCCTGATGTGTACCATAAACATGGGCCCATAGCAGCACGGTTTAATGTACTCAGGTACATTAATCGATGTAGAACTGTTTGATTAAAAAATAAAGATAAAAAAGATTCAGATATGGTGATGCAATCATACCTGAAACAGTGACGAAAACACTTGAAATGTGTAAACTGCACAGGAGCCATCTGAGTCCGAGACGAGCTGGCTGATGTGACTTCGCCAGGCCTCCTCTGCATCATCGCACAGTGCGGGCTGGAAAGCAGCAAGAATGGCAGAGAAGAACGGCGACGGTGGCGGTGAAGAGCCTGACTCCAGCATGTCTTCTCTCTCCTCTTCAGGAAGACTAAATAAAAATAAGGCAAATTAAAATTATTGTATGCATAAACCGAATAATAATGGTTGACTGAAGTTTTGATTGGGTACCTGGGTAAGCAGCAGCTTGTATTTAGCTCTTCTTTGTAATCATCATATTCTACATCCACACTCAAACTGTCCCCACATTGATATTCAGGAGGCAGTTCGTTGATAGAAAGAGAGAGGTTGTCTTCGTGCACATTATTGTCTTCATCATCTTGTGACACCTCATGCTGGAAGAAGAAAGAGGGACATGTCCTTAGCTAAGCCTCATAGTAATTAAAATCATACTTTCAATAAATACTGAAATGCATGCATACATTTATCAATTATTCCCTCTGTTATACTTCATCATCAAACAGATTATTTCCTGTTTAAAAGTAACTCACTAACCTTGCATTGGGACCCTATGGTCTCTCCTTTTGATGTTTTATTTAATCTTGTAAATTTAGTGTGCACAAATTGTGCCAATTGATAAATGAAATATATTAAATAATTTAACTCAGCCATCATTATAGGCCTGCTTTCATGGTTTCAGACAGGCAATGTGTAAACCTTTCCTGACCATCCACATGCCAAGAGTTTTTTAGTTGTCCCTCAGAGCCACCCACACAGAAGCAGCAGGTATACACATTGCCTCAAAACGGACAAAAGGAAAAGAAAGATTATTTTAACTAACCCTTTAGAATCTCAAACACTTTCTGCCATGAAAAAACAAAAGCACAAACTAGCCCACAGCCTAGAGAATTGCAGATTGTCCTATTATAGGTTTTAGTTCAATATTATTTTGCATGCCATCTTTGATTCATCAGCTCATGCTCTTCTTTGAAGACAGGAAGCATAGAAAAAAGTTACCCAAAGACATGCAATAGTATTTTGAAGAGACTGAACCCAGAGGTACATTTAAAGCTGACGACATTACACAAAACAGTTTAAGAGTAAAGCTCCTATTTTGCAAAATTAGTAAAGAATTCTAGAATTGAATTACGATAGGAGTTAGTGGTTCTGAATATTTCAGACACTCTGAAGCCCTTATTCACCCGCTGCTTCGAGTCCTCTGACAGTTGGACCTCGAAACTGGGAGTTTTGGAGCCCAGAGGGATTGAATTTGCTGAGGTTGCATCAAAAGCGGCAGAGGAGGTATCCATGCCACTGATCTCTGGTGTTGAAGAAACGCTCACAGTCTGAAAAGAGAAAGGACAATGTTGTGAATTGAAAATTGCTAAATTGTCCATCCTCCTGATTGCAGTGTCAGTGTTTAAGTGGCACCCTGCATAAACATAATTGCCGTCACTCTTTTACTCCACATCCTTAGAAAACCCAAGTGATTCCAGCACTTTCTATATTAAATATTAAAATTATTTTATATTGTAGAACCAGTATCACTTAAAATTTTTATTAATTTTAAAACTGCAACCTTTTAAAACTACGATGTACATTGATACCAATAACCAGTACAAAATGAAGCTATTTACCTGAGGATATCAATCCATGCCCATGTTGAGGACGATTTTTCACATTGGCAAAGGGGAGAATTGATCCAGAGATGACTATAGCTGTTAACAGTAAGGCTAAATGTACTACAGCAAAGTTACTTGGCTGTATCCTTTTGAGTTTTCAACATCTGTCTCTTATGGAACATGCAGGATCTGAAAATGTTGGCAGTAAGATAAGAGCCTACATTCTCTCGGAAATTCCCGGAAAGACCACTGTGTAGAGTTAGTAATTCTGATATTCGGATAGTGTTTATTGTGCTAATCACTAAGATGACATGCTAAACACAGGTTACAATGTCAACTCTTTGATCATCTGGTCTTTGTTTTGAAATAGTAAAACACTGTTTTACAGCAACTCTACTAATGGTCACAGCAGAAAAAAACTAAGAGCTGTGAATAACTGTTTGCCCCCTTCTGTTTTTGCTTTTTTTGTTACTCTTGTGATGTTTTGGATCATTCAAAAAAAATAAAAAAATGTTAATATATAATAATCCGTGAGGCGGACACCCTGTCTACTTTTAAGGCTAGGCTTAAAACTTTCCTTTTTGATAGAGCTTATAGTTAGAGTGGCTTAGTTTATCAGGGAGGGATCCTTCCTCCCTCCCTGTTGGATGGAGTAAGAGGGAGTCAGGTTTAGCCCAAACCGGCTCAGTTATGGTTGAGGTGCAAACACACCCTCCATTTCTGCTACCTGTATGACCCCCTCTCTTTTCCCCAATGGTTATGGTCAATCTGACAGATAGAGGTATCCCAATCCTTTTGGGTTTTTGTATAAAAATGGCCATCATGGGGCTCTAGATGGACCAAACTATCTACTTTTAAGGCTAGGCTTAAAATTTTCCTTTTTGTTAAAGCTTATAGTTAGAGTGGCTTAGGTTATCCTAAAAACTACCTCTGGTTTTATGCTGCTATAGGCTTAGGCTGCTGGAGGACATAATGACCACTTTCCCCCCTCTTCCCTACTTTTTCTCACGCTACTCTTCAATTTTGATTTTTTTCGCTGTTTTTTCAGCTTTTAACTTTGTTCTCTCCTTTTCTCTTCCTTAGAAGCTACACCTGGCCTGACTCTGTGTCTACCTGTAACCCCTTTTTGGGGAAAAGGGGAATCCCCCCAAGCTTCTGCTGGAAACCAACTTAAAATGCTCACCCTCTACCGATGATCCCAATGGCCCTGTCTTTCAGTGTTTAACCCTTTTCTCTCTCCTAGACATAGCTACTGACTGAGCTTTTTACTGTAGCTAACTCTATGTGCCCCTTTTTTTCAGACTCTAAACTTGAAAACTGGCTCAGATTTTATCTGTTCCTTTTTTTTCTAGGGGGAAAACGACTAAAGGACCTACATCCATTAACATTTCTTTTCCTTCCCATAGAAAAGTACTCCTGGATCAGTCTTTTTTGTTCTCTTTGTGTCTCTGCTCTGTTTTCTCACCCCCCAGTTGGTCATGGCAGATGGCCGCTCACACTGACCTGGTTCTGCTGGAGGTTTCTTCCTGTTAAAAAGGGGAGTTTTTCCCTCTCCACTGTTTAAACATGCATGCTCAGTATGGGAGATCCCGCTGCAAAGTCAACGCCAGTGACTGTCCACTGTGCCCCTTACATGCCCCTTCCGGGGGAGAAAATGCTGCAAGTCACTGACTGGATGCAATCTGGCGGGTTTTCCTTAGATAAAAAAAACCTTTTTTATCCAAATTTTGAATAAAAAACAGAATTTTGACTGCACTGGTTCAATGGTTAGGATTAATTGGAATGTATGTACCTGACTTGAAATCTGTATGATTTGATTGAATTGACTTTGTGAAGTGCCTTGAGACGACATGTGTTGTGAATTGGCGCTATATAAATAAACTGAATTAAATTGAATTGAATATCCCACAAAGACAGATTGAGTAAATAAAAATAGTAATTTTCAGGCCTGATTACTGCCCAGCTAGAACATGTCTGTCTACATGAAATAGGCTAAAAGATCTCAAAAGCAAATTACCATGTCCAGATCTAAAGGCATTCAAGAACAGATGAGAAATAAAGGAATTTACATGGACCTGTCTGGAAAGGATTACACAGCCATTTCTAAAGCTTTCCATAAATATAGAAAACATTGAACAGTGAGAAGGTTTCCCAGGAGTGGCAGATCAAACAAAATTAATCAAAGAGCTCAACGACCCATCCAGGAGGTCACAAAAGTACCAAAAATGACATCTAAAGCACCAAAGTCTTGCCTTAGTTTGGGTCAGTGTTCATGCTTTGGCTGCTAGAAAAAGACAGGGCAAAATAGCACCCAATGGAGAATTCTAAGGTCAAAACCACTACTGACCAAAAGAATACAAAGGCCCATATTACATTTGTTAAAAAACAAACTAACAAAATGTCTGTATGATGCCAAAAACCTTTCATGAAAGTATTCTTTGTACTGGCAAGAGAAAAGTGGAACTTAAAGGGCTGTTTGTGTCCAGTTTTAGAAAAAGAGCATCATATCTACACTACGCAAACTCTGGGGCTGCTTTGTTCCTTTAGGAGCTGGACGATTTGCTGTAAATAGTAAATAGTTGTAATCTGCTCTTTATCAGAAAACACAGAAGGAGAAAGTTTTCCCATTAGTTTGTGAACTTAAGCTTAGCCACATTTGGCTAATGCTGCAGGACAATGATCTGAAGCACACCAGCAAGGTTACCTCTGAATAGTTAAAAAATTAAATAAAAAGACTTTGGTGTGACCTTTTCAAATTTCAGACTTCAAACTGATTGAGATGCTCTGTTCTGACCTTAAACAGGCCATTCATGCTCAAAAACCCTCCAATGTGGCTGATTAAAACAACAAAAGACTCACTGCCAGGTATCACACATACTTGATGGCAGCCTTCGTCCCCAGTAGTGGGACAACACGTTCTTAGATTTAGGTGTAGTTGTTTTTTCACATGGGGCAGGTTGGTTTGGATAGCTTTTCTTGCCTTCATAAATAAAATAATTTAAAAATTGATTTTTATATTTAGTCTGGTTATCTTTGTCTGATAAAGTGTGACAAAAAACAAAAACAGGAGGAATATATTGAGGGAGGACATACTTTTTCACAGTAATGAACTTTAGATAGATCTCTGTTTTTGCTACATCTAAAAAACATTACAGTCATTAAAACAAACTTCATTAAGACTTGCAATTAATGGTACTCTATTAAATAAACGTACAATCTGAGAATGGGAGAGTATCTGGCTGGCTGTGAGGGAATCCTCCTCAGATGACTCATCCGAGTCTTCATGGGCAATCTTGCAGAGACTAGGCATGCTGATGGACAGCTGACTCTCCTCCAGAGGCTGCAGGTCACCTTGGTCCAAACTGTCCATAGAGTGTCGACGTACACCCCAATTAAAGTTGTCCACAGTCTCACCCTGGAACAGTAAAATGTCTTGCATTAAATGTATAAGATGCAGATGGCATTTGGTTTGTTTTCCCTAGAATTAACATAACCATGTACATGCAAGTGTAGTGCAAAACCACCAGTGGGGCTTCACACTGTGTAATGAGCCCATCACAATTTTGAATAAACTGTACTTAAGCTGCAACTGAATGCTTAACAGATGACATTCATTAAAGCCTAAACAATTTTTAATGGGAAGTGCAGAGTGACCTTTTTAGGGCGACCTGATCTCAAAAACATCTCCAAAGTCCAACAAATTACCAAATCAGTTGGTCAAATGGGAGATTGTAGCCGTTTTTCATCACAACCTATTAACTACTTTTAAAGGCAAAACCTTTCCACCTATTCATGTAAATACTCATACTCTCTTCTCACACTTTACAGGGAATACACTTGTAGAAAATAATCTTTGCTGTAATTTTCTGAAAAATGCTTAAAAACAACAACAAACCAAAAAAACATGAAGGAAAGACAATTTTTCATGAGTTTTAAATAGTGTGTCCAGTGCTTCAAGTGATCAGAATGAGTTTTGTAAATTGAAAAGCATGCATGACCAGTCTGTATTCCTGGCAGCTAAACTACCCACACTAGAAAGCATTTAATTATCTGAGAGCACAACAAGCAAAATTGCAACATGAATAAACTTACCTGCAGCTCCTAGATAGCATAAATAAGAAAAAAAACAGAATCCACATTACATACAGCAGAAAGGACTCACCTAACACAGCACCAAAGTGCACTACGACAAGGATATATTGGGCATCTTCCTGCATCTGCCAAAAGTTTTTAAACAAAGTCATATTTATGGTGACTCACCTCTCCGTCTTCAAGCTCAACATCCAGAAAGTCAAAGTCTTTGAAGACTCTGAACTGCTGCTCAGAAGTGGTGTCGTCCATGGTTTCAAGCTCGCGGGTCCCTTCATCAGAGGACGCCAGGCTGGGCTGGTGCTCAGTCAGGTCCAGTTCTCCACAACTAGAGAAGACAACCTGAACAACAATGTTTTTTTAAAGTCATTTTTGAATGCATTAGGAAAACATGTATTCAAGAGCTCTGACATTTCATCAATAACAATTACCGACGGATTTTTAGAAAGCCCCACTTCTTGTCCACAAAGGGACAACACGTGCACCAGCTTTTCTCGTGTTCTTTTCTGCAGAAGGACAAAAACAAACATTGTTGTCATTTTATTCTAATTTAATTTACATCTCACAGGTAGGTACTGAAATAGGTTCTAGATCAAGTATAAATCTCTGAGCACCTTTTAATGCATACAGACTGCTCAAAGTACAGTACATCGCATAAATTTAATAATTTAATCATGTATTAGCATTTAAATATACTCTTTGTTCAAACGTTATTCAAATGTATTAAAGAGATAATATTAATAGATGCATAAAAAACAACAAAATACATCACCTCATTATTAGTGCAATCTTCCATTGAAATAGGTTAGTTTTCTGACCTGTGAATACTGAGGCCTCTTCCAGCTCACTGGAACTAGGACATTGTTGGCGTTGGATCCAGAGGAGGTGGAGGAAGTGCTATGGGTCACAGCTGTGGCTGTGCTCTTCACATCGTGACCCAGGGAGCACTTCAGACCGTCGTAACGGCGACCAATAACTGGCGTCTAAAAGCAAGCAAAGATAAGCAGAGACAATCGATTTTCAGGATGTGGGAGAAGGAGAAAAAAACCTCCTTAGCTTGAACAGTGCATGACTTGGGCTCCATAGAAACATACACTATGCCTGGACTCTAAGGTATTTCGGATAACTGTAAATTAAACAATGCTCTAATTTTTATTCCATTTAAAACACGGGTATTCTGAGAATTCTCGATGATAAGTCTAGTACAGGGGTTGGACAATGAAACTGAAACACCTGGTTTTAGACCACAATAATTTATTAGTATGGTGTAGGGCCTCCATTTGCAGCCAATACAGCATCAATTCGTCTTGGGAATGACATATACAAGTCCTGCACAGTGGTCAGAGGGATTTTAAGCCATTCTTCTTGCAGGATAGTGGCCGCCAGGTCACTACGTGATACTGGTGGAGAAAAACGTTTCCTGACTCGCTCCTCCAAAACACCCCAAAGTGGCTCAATAATATTTAGATCTGGTGACTGTGCAGGCCATGGGAGATGTTCAACTTCACTTTATGTTCATCAAACCAATCTTTTCACCAGTCTTGCTGCGAGTATCGGTGCATTGTCATCCTGATACACGGCACCGCCTTCAGGATACAATGTTTGAACCATTGGATGCACATGGTCCTCAAGAATGATTCGGTAGTCCTTGGCAGTGACGCGCCCATCTAGCACAAGTATTGGGCCAAGGGAATGCCATGATATGGCAGCCCAAACCATCACTGATCCACCCCAATGCTTCACTCTGGGCATGCAACAGTCTGGGTGGTACGCTTCTTTGGGGCTTCTCCACACCGTAACTCTCCCGGATGTGGGGAAAACAGTAAAGGTGGACTCATCAGAGAACCATACATGTTTCACATTGTCCACAGCCCAAGATTTGTGCTCCCTGCACCATTGAAACCGACGTTTGGCATTGGCATGAGTGACCAAAGGTTTGGCTATAGCAGCCCGGCCGTGTATATTGACCCTGTGGAGCTCCCGATGGACAGTTCTGGTGGAAACAGGAGAGTTGAGGTGCACATTTAATTCTGTCGTGATTTGGGCAGCCGTGGTTTTATGTTTTTTGGATATAATCCGGGTTAGCACCCGAACATCCCTTTCAGACAGCTTCCTCTTGTATCCACAGTTAATCCTGTTGGATGTGGTTCGTCCTTTTTGGTGGTATGCTGACATTACCCTGGATACCGTGGCACTTGATACATCACAAAGACTTGCTGTCTTGGTCACAGATGCGCCAGCAAGAAGTGCACCAACAATTTGTCCTCTTTTGAACTCTGGTATGTCACCCATAATGTTGTGTGCATTTCAATATTTTGAGCAAAACTGTGCTCTTACCTTGCTAATTGAACCTTCACACTCTGCTCTTACTGGTTCAATGTGCAATCAATGAAGACTGGCTACCAGGCTGGTCCAATTTAACCATGAAACTTCCCACACTAAAATGACAGGTGTTTCAGTTTCATTGTCCAACCCCTGTACGTCTTAAGTGTGGACAGCCAATACACCTCTTTAATTTACAAAACAGAGAAAAAAGCAGCAGGAAAGCTCTGACATCATTTCCTTCCATTCATGAACTACATGTTCTGTTCCCACACACACGCCACTCACATTACTTTCCAGCTCTGTTGTTCTTGGCTAATTGTATTTACCATTTCAAGTACTCTCAAGGGAATTGGTTGATAATAAATAAAACCAATAAAAAAGGGGAATAAATATTTCCTTTCCGAGAAGGAACAACCTAAACAACCAGCACACCCACAAATAGGGTGGTGATGGATACAGGGCCAAAACCAGAAGAATGCAAACCTTTTAACAGGCTAGAGAGAGCTTCAAAATATGGTAAAAAAGAAAAGAAAAGAAAGTGTGCTCCACCTCGGAGATATCAAAGTGAAAATCCAGTGTTTTTCCGGGTAAGGCTTTGGAAGAGCGGTCCCAGACGCGGCTGATGTCCTCATAGGAGAAGTCATTTTGTGGAAGCGAAGGCTGCACCAAACTGGCTGATCGAGAAACTACCAGCTTCAAGATATTAAGCGCTTCCCTCCAATGGGCCGTCTACAGAAAACACAGACATGCATG
This sequence comes from Crenichthys baileyi, assembly GCA_036173005.1. NCBI lineage: Eukaryota > Metazoa > Chordata > Actinopteri > Cyprinodontiformes > Goodeidae > Crenichthys > Crenichthys baileyi. The sequence goes on from JAHHUM010000671.1 coordinate 227,611, forward strand.
CAATAATTTACACGCAAAACATATATAACAATATCATCAAAGGTCTAATTTATGTGTTTTTTATGTGGTTCTATTTTATGCCATAGGGTGCTAAAGGAAATAAGATGCAGTATGAGAATAAACAGATGCCTGGCCAGAGACAGCTTGTTTATAGGGGTTTATATGGGTGTGTACAAATTTACTGCGCTGACACACAGACAGCTTTTTACCAACATTTTCATGAGCACATACAAGAGGAACAGGAAACTCAGAAATATTTAGTATTTCTACTATATACAGCTCTTTGCAAAAGTATTTATTCTCCTTAAACATTTTCACATGTTGTTACTTTACATCCCTAAACATCTATGTATTTTATTGGGATTCTATATAATGAATCCAAACACAGTAGCTCATATTTGCATAGTGGAAGGAAAAAATCAATGGTTTTTATATATATAAAATATATATATATATATATATATATATATATATATATATATATATAATATAATATATATAATATATTTTTTTTTTTTTTTTTCAAAAAATAGGAAAAGTGTACTGAAAACCAGACCTGAACAAACATCCCCACAGCAAAATATGGTGGTGGTAGCATTATGCAGTGGGGGTGCTATTTCTCAGCAGGGACAGGGCAGTCAGAGATGATGGGAAGATAACATAGATTTTGTGATTGTAACGTGACAAAATATAACAGTTCAAGAGGCCTGAATGCTTCTGCTAGGCACTGCATCTAATTTCGTTAACACAGACATGTCCTTTAAATATGAATGAGGCCTGTAATTCTGCTATTTACCTGCACAAACTTTTCAATTGTCTTGAGGACTTCTATGTTGAAGGGTTTGGCTTGAATTCCACTCAGGTCCATGTGACTCAGGAGGCTGTAGATGATTTGTAAAAGTGTCTGCTGCATACAGGGGAGACCCTTCTCTAACAGCTGTAACAACAGTAAATAAAATTCAACTCATGTAGCAGTAAAACTATGTAACAGCGACTGAGGGAAAATAAGATCAGCTGCACAGACCTCTGCCATGTAAGTGACCAGGTTCAGGGTGATGTCTGAGAAAGCCTCATGGAGATACCGACACACAACGTTGACCCAAGAGAAGCAGTCACGTGTATAGGAGTGCGTTTTATACAGAGTCATGACATGAGCCAGGTTGGACAGCTTGGCATTCTTCTCCTCAAGGCACACCTTCAGAAAACAGTGCATGCATTTCCATGCAAATGGAAATATACAGTCCAATTAATGTGCTGTGCTCGTCAAAAGTTTACATATATGGTTTTATGTACTTTGGGCTTTAATGATGCATTTGAGCTATTCGTCTTACAGGCAACGTTAGGAAAATCTAAAAACACTAGTATAGGTTCACATATATTGATTTATTATGGATAAAAATATATACTTACAGGCTCAGATATATACATACAGTCAATCTAATACTGAATAAATGTCCCTTAGAAAGTTGCAGAGAAACCAGCTTCTTGGGGCCAATGGCTGGATATTTGACCACTCTTCATATCAGAAATGGCAGTCCTCTTTAAAAAAAGTTAATTCCTTGCATACACCCAGGTTTTAAGTATAGTTAACAAACTTTCAGTAAGATGGAGACATAGCCATTGTATAGCCATATGTATAATTGTGACGGTGCATTTAGAGAAGTTTCACAGTGAATTATTATTAGTATAATCTTTTTTTAATTCATTTTTGTTTGCTACATAATCGTTCATCCTTGAAAAAAGAGTAGCTCAAATGCATCAAGTGTTTATATTAAATATAACATTCATGCTGATGTTGAGTGGATGTAAATGTCTTCTGTCAACTAGAGGAGAATGATAAACAAAACCAAACCTGAGCTATCTTCTCAGCAACATCTTGACAAAAAGGTGATGGTGCACCAAAGTTCTGTACGAGATGTGGGAGCAGGCACAGAACGTTCAAGGGAAAACCTAACAGATTAAGCAAAAAAGTAGCTTTGTAGACTTGGTAAAATGAAAAATGTGATTTAAAAGTACTTTCAGAAATCTCAGAATTATTCACTGATCTCTCTGTTTCACCTATGGCTTGTGATGTATCCACCACAGGTACTCTGGACACAGGTGTGAGTTGACAGAAGAGTTGGAGTGTGAGGTCAGTGGTAGAAGTGGATGTGAAGCCCTTTAAAAGCAGCTGCTGCAGCCCAGTGAAGCTGCTCCACTGCAGCTGGCTCTGGAGCTTTTCCAGCTTCTCCCGGTTCTCCTGCTTGTCCATCGACATGTTAGTCAGCAGCTTATTCAGCAATCTCAGAGACATCTGATACTCAAATTCAAAGTCTGACTCCATCAACGACACTGCCACCCAGAAGATGGTGGCCAGCAAGTTGCTGGGGTGGTTTATGCTCATTGGGTCGGTGGTGTTGTCTTTAGATGAAGAAGAGCTGCGTATCCTGGCTAACAGAATCTGCTGTTCACAGGCTTGAATGCGGTCCAGTGTTGCGCTGCGAGGAGGATCTGAACCCCTGTCAGGTTCTCCAAACTTTTTTGGGACAGAAGAGCTTCTCTGATGCCTGCTCTGTTCTTCTGTTCTAAGGCCAAGTTGCCCGGTGCCCTTTCTGTTTGAAAGCTGCTTAAAACTAGTTAGGAAATCTGGAGAGGATGCTCTGCAATTCAACAAACAATACATTAAGGTAATAAAACACAACACCTGTCAGAAACATACATTTCTACAGTAGAGGCACAAACCTCGTAAAGAAAGCCATGAGATCATTGTTTTTCAGACACTCTGCCAAGTTATCCACAACAGATTCCAGAGTGAGTAATAACTCCATCACATAGCCCTAAGAGAAACAGAAACAAATCAGTTCGGAAGACAAAGTTCCTTCACAGTTCCAGACTTTCCTGACTCAACGTTTTAGAATCCTCAGTCTTTTTTAGCCTTTTTTTTTTTATTTAAGTATAATGTTTTAACGCATACTTACTTGGACCTCTTCTCCGTGTTCACCAATGACTTCCACCAGCCTCGACAGCAGGTTGGAAACGGCGTGGGCAGAAATGGGCTGACGAAGAGCTCTGAATACCTGAAAGGAGCGGCCGGCATAGTGACGAGATGAACTACACAAAGCCGTCTGCAGCGCCACTTCACTGAGCTCCTGCTCCAAAAAGTAATCTAACCAGGACAGAGAACATGAGAAGTAAATCAGCTGCAAAGTCAGACTTCTACACACACATGAAAAAAGGTTGATATTCAATATATACACTGCAGTTACCTGACTTGGACTCCTTAAAAACAGATACCACATGTCGCAGAAGGTTAGTCAGTTGTCCCGTGCTTTTAGAAATTTGGTTCTTTGGGGAAATGTCTTCATGACACCACAATGCTCCATATGGTCTTCAAAAAACAAAAAATGTTTTGTTAAAAAGAACCCACATTATGCCTTTTTTAATGGTGGATCTGCTGGACGGTTATTGTGCTAAAACAGTGGTGTCCAAACATTTTGCCATGTAAGCCACGGGAATGAAAATTCTTTTAATTAAAAAGACAAAATGTTTTTAATCTCTCAGTAATAAAGGTAATATTTTTTATGAAATTAAAGAAGTGGTCTTCACTGTAGAAAAAGGATGTGTAAATGATGCAAAGTTGACACATATTTGCCACATTAAAGAACACCTGACAGTTTTCAAAATTTTAGGGTTGTTATCCATTTTCTAGAAGAAAAATTGTCTATAGGGTTGCTTTCTTTGAAATATCTTACTGTATTCAAGACAAGTTCAGTGGCCAGTTGTGCTCAACTATGTTTTGAGTAAAAGTTGCTGGATGTTTTTGGTCCTTTTTAATATGAAATTAAATAAGAACAAAAACATTCATAGTAAAATAGGTTATCTTTGTGTTGTACCTCATAGCTTTAATTTTAGGAAGATTTAGAATAATATGTCATTGAATATCTCGCCATAAATTGTTAAAAGAAACCTGCTGTCCTGGTGGGCCAAATCTGTGTTAAATGGGTTTGCAGGCTGCGCAAGATCATTCTGAGGGCTACGAACGGCCCATGTGCCACATTTTAGACACCATTTTTCTAAAACAACTTAACATTTAAAGAACATGCTGTAAAAAAGAAAAAAATATATCTCTGCGTGAACATTTTGCATTTACAGTCAAAATCAACTGAAAAACACTTAAACAGAAAACCTAAGCATAACATGCTTGTTTAAAGCACTGTTTCTAGCAAAGGTTTAATTATAGTTATTCCAGATGTGCCTGGATAAAATTTTAAGATCTGAAATGTTAAAAAATTTTACAAATAGAAAGAAATTGCACTACATTGTCAGCACCACTAGATGGAGACCTACATCTGCAAACATGTTGCAGGATATCAGCGTGTCTTAAGGCTACTTCTAGCCATTATTTGTGCAGCATTTTTTCTGTAATACTCATTCAGTGACTAAAATATAAGGAAGAATAATACATCACGGTGATTACCTTGTTATCAAAAACTCAATGAGCTTATTGCTCTTCTCATTCATTTTGCAGGAGCTCACAAACTCCTCCATCTCCTGTGTGATCTCCGGCAGGTTGCTGCTGCTGCCCCCGAGACTCAAACTGGATGATGTGGAGGAAGAGCTTAGACCAGAATCCGGCACCGGAGACACCTGACACTCCCGCAGGAAGTCACAGCCACCTAAACACAACAGAGGATCAACTGATTAACAATTTGTTCAGGTTTTAATTTTTTAAAATTTTTTTTTAAAGTTGTTTATTTCTCAATGGATGAAAACTAAAGACAGATATTGGATGAATAGCACAGATCAGCAGGGCGTGTATTCAGCCTTGTCTGGAACATATTTTCAATAATTCTTGTTCACTGACTGCATTTGATTACATAAGAGCATCTATCTACCCTGTTATTGTTGCCAAAAATCTGGAGAAAAAAAACACAAGGTGACTTTGCATCACACAACACGTTATTACACAATGTCTAGACATTTTCAAAACAATTCATCGGTCGAATGGATGGAGAGGGAGTCTACACCAACTGAAGTCTGAGCAGATGGCCCCAATTTAAAAATAGAAAAATGGAATGCTTTAATCAAGACCTGTAAAGTCCTTTGAACTCAGTATTGCTTTTGGCACAGTGTCCAAATAGTTAACCCCTAAGATAAGAAACTTATCTATTGTCTTCAAGGAATGCAAGCCATCCCCTCCTAACGTTATATTTTATAATAGCCAGAGGGAAAAGCCACATGACAAATTCAAGCCTGCTTTGTCAAGTGGTTCAAGAGTTCTACTTCAGACTTCCAGTAGAATTTGAACATTTTATAGTTGGGAACGTTGACAAAGGTGACTGGTGGTAAAGGCAAATGTTTCTACCTGCTGGTGCATATTCCATCTGAAAGCTGGATTTGCAAGTGAGGGTCTTGGTGACACTGACTTCCTGCGTCTGCAGTAAAACTGATGCAACGGCCTGAAAGTTGTTGTTACAGAACAATGCGATGAACAGGTGAAGGAGGAGACGTTTGCTGTGCTCAAAAACCTCTGGGCGATAGTGATCCATGCCTTGAAAGCAAACACAAAGATCAGATGAGTTGGAGTCCTAAAGCATTCGAAACAGTTGAATTTTCCCACATTTTGTCACATTACAGCCTCAAACTTCAATGTATTGGTCAATGAAAAAATATTTTCTGGCTACACAGAAAACACTTTACATCTCCCTGAATGAACAGCCTTAATGGGAAACATGACTGTGGCAGCATTGTGCAGTGGAAATGCAGGGACAGGAAAGCTGATTAGAGTTGATGCGCAGAAGACTGGAGCTAAATATGGAGCAATCCCAGACAAAAAACTGTTAGAGGCTGTAAAAGAGTTGAAACTAGGGCCAAGGTTCACCTTATAGCAGTACAACAACCCCAAACAATGAAATGGTTTAGATCAAAGCATATTTGTGTTAGCATGGCACAGTCAAAGTCCAAAACAAAATCCAATTGAAAATATGTGGTAGTTTAAAAATTGGATGTTCACAGACAGTTTCCATCCAGTCTGGCTGAGCTTGAGCTATTTTGGAAAAATTAAGTGGGCAAAGATTTCAGTCACTTGATGAAAAGGTGATATATGCATACTGAAAAATACCTGCAGCTGAAACTGTAGTAAAAGGTGGTTGTGGAAACAAATGACTCAGGGGTGAGGGATACAAATGCAAGGCCTGCTTTTCAGTTTTTTCTTTGTAAAAATTTAAAATGAACGTATCTTTTTCCTTCCTCTTGAAAATTAGCGACTGCTCTGTGCTGGCTCTATCACATATAAATCTAAATAAAATATATTAAGGTTTGTGTTTGTGAGGAACAAAATGTGAAAAAGTTAAAGAAGTTTGATACATTTGCATGGCATTGTTGTGTTTTGACAACCATAAACAAATAATAACAGACTGATACATATAATCAATTTTAAACCAAACAGTAGTGGTAATAGTAGAGAGACCTTACCCAAAAACAGAGCATGCAGGATTGAAGGCAGGTGCAAGGTCCAGTCCTCTCTCACACCATGGTCCACCACTAGCTCTGTCATGAAGATTACTGCAATATTACACCTGATGTAAAACACAAAATATAAAGAAAAATCTTATTTAATCTATTTGTGGACACTTGTGCAGTTCTAGCAACCTTAGCAAACAGTTGAAGAGTGAAAGATGAAATAGATTTTTATTATGCAACAGTAACCTATGCAGTGGTCCTCTGGGAGTGATGGTCTCTGGCAAAAAGTCCACCAGTGGAGCCCAGCATCCTCCATTAAGTGGCATCGGCAGAGGGTGGGGCTTGTTTGTTTCAATAACAAACGTCAGCCAATCCACATAGGGTGGCAGCAGTTCATCTGAATAGTCACAGAATATTATTTTAGCATTCACCACATGTTTAACATATGGCAAGCAACATTTAAGTGGGTAACAAAACATCCTAATCAAATCAGTGTTGCAATAGAGTGTAAGAATTTCTTTTATTTTTATGTCTATAAGTTATTCATATTAGACCAAGTTTAGCCAGACGAGGTTGTTTTGGGTCAGTAGCTGTGGTGCAGACATGCTGGACTTTGCTGTTTGAATTTCATTACAGGGAGTCACAGAAGCCCTTAAAAAGCCAGAGGCCGTCTACACACTACTCATCCATTCTCAGTGGCATGATGCTGATTTCTTTCGTGCTCTCTAAGCCAGATTGTGTGTTTCCCACCAACCAAACCATTACAAAGAGATTATTTATTCCACTTTTTAACACAGTGTAACGCTTACTTCTCTCTTCATCGTAAGATCCTCCTGAACTGTTGCTGTAACGTGACTCCAGTCGGTTGTGTGCTCTCATTATATGACCAAGCCTGACACCAGAAAAGCATCTATTTATATATATATATAAAATAAAAAAGTCCCACCAATGCTGTAATTATCTCTTAACACGCGATTTAAGACCTTGATGAAAACTTTACCTCTCCTCACTCTCCTTGATCTCATCTGTGTCAGGAAGGTTCTCCTGGCCAGCTACAACAGTGTTGCTGCTTGATGTGGTCCCTGAAGAAAGAACCATAAGTGGATATGTTTTATAACATGCTCAAGGAATTACAGCTACGTTTAACACTGGGAATCTGTTCAACGCAAGCACTTTCCAATGGCTGGCCAAAAATAGCTCAACTGAAGCAATTAAAAATGTGGGGAGATTTTCCCATCAGAAAGCATGACCAATTCCAGCTAGTGAAGTATTCAGAGTGACAATGTTAAAAGTTTACAGATGTATATTCATGTATATATATATGTTTAACACGGGAACAGTTAATGTACGAAGCATTTAAAATGTCAACTCTGTCATCATTTTGTCTTTATTCACAATTAATAAAACCTTGTTTTCCACTGACTGCTCGTAATATAAAAAAGTTTAAGGGCGGATGAACATCTTTTAACATGATCTAGAGTGGTTTACAAACTGGATAAATAAAGAAAATGACCTGAAGCTACCACAGTGGGTTTGCTTGTGGCAGTGAAGCGATAGAAAGGAGGGCAGTCACAGTGTTGCACCACAGGGTTGACGGGATCCGTTTGCTGTAACTCAAATAACAACTCCTCCATGGTTTGCATTGTGTTATTTCGGCAAAGATAGATGACCACCTTCTTGATCTTGGCAAATAAATAAGACAGGATTCAGAGAAACTACAAAGTTAAGGAAAGCAAAGTTTGTGATATTTTCCAGCAGGCAATATCTTACATATAGGAGAAGGGTGGTGTCACTGCTAACACCACACAGGCTGATAATGAACTGTAGGGTGGCTCTCAGATTGTTGCGCCATTTCTCATTGCTGACTAAAGCATTCCAGGCATTTTCCATCTCTGGTCCAGGTAGATCATCTCCATACTAAGGTAAAGTTTAAAAACAACATACCACTATATTAGTGTCAGTGATATAGTTTACCATCCTACCTTGATATTAAACATGTCAACAAGGTTTTACCTTGGCTGTCATGAACATTAGGTTATTGAGAACCATAGATGTGGCTTGTAAGGATCCCCAACCAGTGCCGATTAGTGAGTGTGATGAATGAGTGCCGGTCAGCTGAAAGGAAGACTCGTAGCTGGGGGTTGATGATGTTAAGACTGGAAGCAGCAAGCCACTATCCACTAGCTCGATGTTACCGAGCCAGGGAAGGAGGTAGGTTAGCATGATCTGTCTGCCATTGGAATGAGTGGTGGGGAACCTCTGGCTGACCTCTGTAATACAAAGAACGGTGGCATCAACATAACATCGGTGGAAACTGCAGTATTTCCACTTCGACAATTAAAGATGAAATATTCTCAATTTCACCATAACCCTTATCAGTAAAAGCGTCCATATTAACAGTAAAGACATATTTTTCTCAAAGATTCACACTAACTTGTCCAAAATGTCTATAAACAGTTTCAGTCTGCTTTCCACTCCCATCATAATAGAGATACAGCCCTACTGCAAAACTCCATTAATCTCCTCATAGCAGATCATTCTCATCTTTCTGACTTGACAACAGCCTTGGACACCATGTCCCACAACATCTTACAGAGAAGATTATTTTCTACTGTCATTACTGGCAACCTCCACAACTGGTTTAAATCTTATCACTCTGGCCACATTCTGAATAAAATATTTAATTTAAAACCAGTCACTACCAGTGTTTCTCAAGGGCCTGTATTAGGCTCTCTTTTTTCATCATATATATATGCACTATTTCCTTTAAGCTCAACTTCTCCATCCTGCCTACTTCCTTCTCTGACTGTTTGCATTAAGGTTAAATGTTGGTTCCTTAAACATCGTCAAATTAAACACGGATAAAACTGCTTTTCTCCTCATTGGTACAAAGTCACCAACACACCCTATACCACTCTCAGGTCCACCTTCTAACTGCCCTCCTGGCTAATTTAGGAAGTAAAGATTTCAGCCTTTCACAACAACAAATTCATAATATGAAGTTGTTAATCATTTTCAAATCACACTTAAAAACCCATATGTTTAAGCTCATATCTGAACTCCATCTTCTCTTTTGATGTCCTCTATATCCTACATTGTTTTACTTTATTGTTTTATTTTGTGCTTTCACTGTAAAGTGGGCGTAGGTATCTTGAAATGCATTTATGAATACACGTATAATTTTTTATTAATAATATTAACATGTGTCGACTCCAAATACAGCACCAGCTACCTGAAAACAAGGGAAGCGTGAGTTCTGGGTACATCCGAGCTAGCTGAGTGGAGAGTTGCTGGAGCGAGACACTATAGAGAGGAGGCAATGGACCATGGGTGCCATACAGGATGCTGCTTGGCTTCATCTCTGCTGTCTTCTTAGAGTACAATAATAATTTATCTTCAAGAATCTGTTTAAAATAAAAAGACAAGGAGACTGTAATCTCTATAAATACTTAGTTTTCCTTATTTCTTAGACAAAAGGTTAAGATTTCTAGCAGTCTGGTTCAATAAAAATGATTAACAGAAATAACCTCATAACTATTAGAAAGATTTGCTATTGTCCCCAAATGAATAATCATACATTTTATGTGTCAAACAATGAGACCTTAACAAGTAATGCTTATGTTTCTTACCTGCATTAGCTGCATTGAAATCTCATAGAGTTCTCTGTTGGTGCTTGATGCTTTAAAGAGCACCAGATTCAGCAAAGTAACAATGTCACATGGGTAGTTTTTGCTGGTAAAGACAAATAGAAGAATTAAAAAACACAATTATGCTTAAGAAAATCAAATTTTTGTTTTCCATTATCTTTGAAGTGTTTCTTAGAGTTGAAAAAGTTGTTGCAGTTAGATTGAAAATTTTGCCTTTTATTATTAGGTTAGGTAGAGTTCAAGTTAATTGTGGATATGTTTGTCAAAAAAATCTCAGATAATCCAAACAGTTCAACAACAAACTTTGAAATTGTGTTTACCTGCTAGCAAAGACTGTAGCAATGGCTTTATAGCAGCCTGAAGCGAGCTGGTGGGAACCGGTGTAGCAGCGATCCACAGCCCAGTTGAACAGGTTGACCTGGTCAGGGTTTAGCTCCAAGAGCAACATGATAACTTCACAGCCGAGTTGATGGACCTGAAACCAAAGATTTACGGTGTTAACTTTTTTTCTGAGACTATGTTTAGTGTGAATAATGTATTTAGTAGGTGATGACAGCAGTTTTTGTAACACAAAATGATTAATTACATTTACTGGCAACAACTCTTGTTAACATTTTGCTCAAGTTTCATAGCAAATTTTGTGAAAAAAGTATGAAGAAATTAAACATACCGAGGTTTAAACATGCATTAATACAAACTGGATAGAGACAACATCAGACAAGCAACAAAAACACCTCACTTTAGCCAAGATTTCTGTAAGAAGTTGGCAATAAGCAGAGCTGGCCTTTTAAAACGCTGGCTATAGCATGCCATCAGGTCGGTTAAGCTCTTTGTCTAAATGCACCACAATGGTAAAGTATCGGATACAGACCCGCTGATCCTGGCATGCGAGTATGTTATCAAGCCACTTATAGAGGTATCCGTCTTGAGAAAGGCCAACATTATCAAAGACAGGACCACAGCACAGCACAGCAGACATGGCCTGGAGAAATAAACACAATCAGGACAAATTTAGCTCACTGTTTAGCTTTTCATCCTCTTGACATTTCTAATCTCAAACTATCATGAAGATTTTCTTTTATTTAACACACTTTTAATAATATAATGTTGAAAACTAAATAATCACTGAGCACAAATCAGGCTGAAAGTTCAGACACTTTTTACCTTCAGAGCACAATACTGATATCTTGTTATCTGATGATTTCTGTCACTGTAGCGGTCCAGGGGGGTGAACATGATGCTGAAGGGGCCTGCCCACTGGCTAAAGAGGATAAAGAGGTGATGCCGAAGGCTCTGCTGTGGAATCAGAAAACGCCTTTGGTGCACTAGAGAGAAAAAAAAACAAGCTGCTGTAGGTGTGGGAATTAAGAAAGTGCAGAGTCAGCAAACCAATCCATGCATCATAATTAACTGCTGTAGTAGAAGTTTGCATTAGCAAGCTATTAGCCATCCAGTGGAGACCTGAATACTTGGCAAACCATGAGTTATCACCTCCTTTGGCCTCCTCTGTCTTTAGGCCTTACTATTTTTGGACTTACTCCCAGCAGACTCCAAATAAAGTGCAGTGCTAAGAGTAGAGTGCTGTGTGTGCTTTGGCCTGAGTTTTATAGCAATGTGAATGGTGGGATTGATGGCAAAGACATAAACAAAGGTCCAATGGTTTGTATTTTGCAGTAAAGTGAAAGAATACCTGGTACACATTGAATGAAGTTGGCCACCATTGCACTAAAGTGAGCTCGGATGTCCTTGAGGATCTCTGCCTCTTTGTCATTTTCAGCTTCAAGAAGCATCCGAGTTAGATCAACATATTCCAGGAAGAGAGCGCCGAGGGCAAGGGTGTCACGTTCCAGAGCTCCATTTGTACTGCAAGATGAGAGAATAAACAGATACACACTCCATGAGGACAAATCTCAAACAAATCATTATGGTTTACAGCTGTTTAGTTCTTTAAATGTGATTCTCTTTGCAAACAAGTTTCAGCTGCAGCCACACTAACCTGTCACTGATAACACCAGCATCAGCCAAAAGCTCAAAGATGCGAAGCAACTGCAGTCTCAGCAGGTCTCGCCGCTCACGGCGCTTCTTGTTCTGCCAAAGATCATGTATATAAGGATAACGAAGGTGAAAGTGCATGAACACTGAAGATTCTCTGAAGCAAAAAGCTCTCTAGTGAGGAATATGAACAAATTTGCTGAAGATGATGAGCAACAAACCTCCGGTCTTCTTTCTAATGCCTCTTTCATGAGCGGATGTAACTCTTCCACAAGCTCCCTGTGTGCAGAAAGTGCAACCATTAACAAACTATTTTAATTTTTTTCTCAGAAAGGGATTTGAGCAATAGATTATGAGCTCTAGGAAACAATGAGAAAACAAACGTAAATGGTTATGAGGCATCACTCAGGTATAATCCTCTGTTTCTCTCCACTTTAAATCCATACAGAAATTTAGGTCAGTGCAAATTTTAATTGAAAGGTGGACCTACATTCTATTTCACCAGTTTACACAAACAAAAAATAAATGTGTTCTTCAGATTGTATATGGCACAAAGGCACTGAAAGCCTTAAATTGGAGATGCAACAAGAAATCTTGAGGTGATAAAAATCTTTTTCTGCTTTATTGAGTCTGACTAAACTAAAAAACATGATCTTTTTGAGATGAGGGATAATAAGTGTTACTACGCTGCATTAAAACAGTCTTCGGTCAGGATGCTCCAGTTGAGTGAAGAAGACTCAAGGTTAGCTGCTTTTAGTGTTCGAGAGGTATTTACCATGATGATGTAAAAAACGTTTAAAAAAGGAAACTATTTGTCAACACGTCTGCAGTTCATTCAAGATAACAGGACGTTCTGAATGGAGTACAACAAAGTTGTTTAGCATTATTTAAACCTGTCAACCTCTGTCTGCTATTAAACTTTACAGATTTAGAAAATCTGGCAGATTTTCTCAAATGTCAATGTTAGTATAGAGCTACATTTTGCAGGGAAAAGACATGGAGACTGCTGTTTTATTAATGTTTGCCAAGCTAATCACTAATATAAAACGTGGAAACCAGTTGAAAAGATGAACTCCATAATCACTTTGTCTTTGTTTTAAAATAAAAATTATAACCCTGTCTCATTAATCTGCTCACAATATAATTAAGGACCGCTTACAGCAGAAAGGCTAGAGCAAAATATTTTCAATACTGTTCTTATATTTACGATTAAGTATTTGGCAGGTGCTTTTATCCAAAGCAGCATACAGAAGAGGATTTCTTAATACAGTAAAAATCAAATCTAAAAAAAAAAGCTTTATAAAACCTGAGATCAAAAAGCATCCACAAAATTCTTAACGCCGCATTTCTACCTTAAAATATTTAAACCTTTAGTTGCAAATACTCAGAAAATAAAAAAATCAAACATACATGTTAGATTTACCTGAATACCAATAAATTAGTCCGACCAAATCCCAGAACTAATGACTCTGTCAACTCAATGCTCTCTGTTCTCATCAGTGGGACAAGGTGCTTTAGAAGCCAAGCCACAGATGGGCTCCCAATAACCTGAAACATCAAAACAGTAATTGTTAGGTCACACAAATAAATCTCATGCAGCTTGAGCAGCACTAATTAGTTGGAGCTATGCTGAGATAAAAGTTCAGTTAAGAGTACATCTGTTTTCCGTTTCACTAACGTGAAATAGCAGTGGAGTAATTCAATGCATTGGGTGTTAATGTCAACAAGCTCAGAATAAACACCTGATCCCTAGGACTCGGATCACTGAAGCAATTATTAAGGCAACGATAAAGAGACAGCTACCTTGTTATCATGGCTGACCGCAATGTCAGGTGTGGAAGTCGTGATCTCAGGTGTCGATGCTCTCAGATGGCCTGGGCTCATGATACTGGGCTTGGCCACCCCAAAGCAAAGGATCAGGTAGTTTCTCCATAATGTTACATAGTTCTCCCCACTGCCAGATGTGCCAGTCTTCTTTGCATTTACTGGACTGCTGGTAAAATGTGTTTAAATGGGAATCTTAAAATTCATTTGTGGGAACTGATGTCAGTTAAATAAAAAAACATGACACTATTAGGGATATATATATATATATAAACAGAAAATAAATGTTTTGTACTTCCTGAATTTTCAGCCAAATATGAGGACACTTACTTTGGGTCCACGAGGGGCATCAGCATCTGCAGTCGAGTGAAGGCATAAGGCCAGGTGTAGCTGAGAGCTGTGGGGCAGTGCTTTGGAAGGTTGTCTTGCTGGAGGAGGCTGTACACACACAACACCCAGGGGTCCTTCACAGACTGGGCGAAGAGCCAAACATGTGAGGGGCTCATGATGTCATACTGACTGTTGACAAGCGCCGCATTCCACTCCACGAGCCACTGAAGGTCCATGTGGTGGCCAGCTGGCAGTGTGGCCTGCAACAAACCAGTGACACAGCAGGGGCAAAGGTCAGGGGTGGTGAACAAAACCGATTTAAAACCACTATAACCAGTATATGAAGGAGACTGAGATAGGCAATAGCAATTCGACTTCTGGTGTTCAGTTTGTCAGTCAGTCATTTTCTACCCCTTATTCCATAGTGGGTCGCGGGGAAGCTGGTGCCTATCTCCAGCAGTCTATGGGCGAGAGGCAGGGTACACCCTGGACAGGTCGCCAGTCCATCGCAGGGCAACACACAAACAGCTATGCACACACTCATTCATACACCTAAGGGCAATTTAGAGTGACCAATCAACCTAACAGGCATGTCTTTGGACTGTGGGAGGAAGCCAGAGTACCTGGCGAGAACCCACGCATGCACGGGGAGAACATGCAGACTCCATGCAGAAAGACCCCAGGCCGAGAATCGAACCCAGGACCTTCTTGCTGAAAGGCAACAGTGCTACCAACTGCGCCACCGTGCAGCCTGTTCAGTTTGTAAATCCCACAAAAACATAGATTATTAAAGATATATGATTTCAATGTTAACAAATTTATCTTTGGGCTCAAAGGAACAGATTTACATACTCAAGTTCCAATGATTGTTTTAACATAGATGCAATGCATCTATGCAAGACAAAATTAATTTTCATTGTAAATTCACTGAGAAATCAGCAGAAGACCAGATTCAAATTATTTGAAACCAGATTGTTTTTTACTCGTGACTGGCAGGTTGACAACAAAAACGCTGAACAAATCTGTTAAATCTGTTTAAAAGGAAGTGCGAAAAAGCACAGAGATGTAAAGCCATATTTTCTACGACATACCAGTGGTTCATTCAGTCAGTGAGAGAGTGCAGGAATTTCGGCAGATAACAGGAAGGCTGAATGAAGGGTTGCAGAGTGAGTGTTTGACATATAAGATGATAAAGCTTAACATTAGTGGAAGTTATTTGCACAGTTTGAAACCATCTGCAGCTGAAACAATTTTTAGCTCTAGCAGTGTTTTGAATTTGCCGTTAGTCAGCGAGTGAGAGAAATTACTATAGCTGACTTCTCATTGTATCAAATAATGGCACTGAACCAAGAAAACTAAATCAACTTGACACATATGAATTCTGTGTTGATAATTTAAACAAATAAAAACACTACTTACACATCTCACATGTAGAATAAAATACTGAACAATTTTAAAAACAACAAAGCAAACAGTGCTTTATTGAGCTTTTTTTAATCTAATTTATAGCATTACATACTGAGCAAACTAAAGCATCCTTACTGAACTAGTTCTGTAGTAGCTGGCAACTACGTTTTGTTTAAGAACAATTTGTTTGGCCAGAAACTGGTGATTTAAAGGGAAACAGGACATTTGGCTCAACTCTTAAATCAGCTATTATCTTGTTCTCAACGAAGCTTAATGCTTTGCAAACTGCTCGCCTGAAATAAAGTCAGTGAAAAAAAAATTGAATCTAAGCAAGAAAAAAAAAAACTACACATCTTGAGAAATAGCACTGGAGCTGAACCACTGAAAAAACTTACTGCATCAGAGACAGCTACGTTGATAAAACTCTCCATGATAACAGGGCTGAGCTGATCCATGATCTCTATCATTGGTTTTTCATCATCCTGCAGTTTCCAAAACATAAAACCAGAATCTCAAGATCAAATAATCGCCTCAACTACATTTTATCCTTTTTGCGTGGTTTGGATTTATCTTTGATTTACCTCCGACTGTCCTATTGTCATGTAGAGACTTCGTATCTCTTTGAGTATAGCGATGGCGACTCTGCGGGTGCTCAGCTGGCAGGAACAGAGCAGTACGAGTGCCAGTCCCTCCACAGCGTGCAGCACAGTGGATTGAGGACCTCTGTCTGCAGGGGTCTTGTGGCCCGAGCACGAATTCAGCAGCTTTGAAAATTGAAACAAATGTTAAATTCTTACATCTAAAAATAAAATCGTCTTATTTAAAATATCTAAAGCAGGTGCATGCTGGAGTATTAGCTTCAGGAAAGGAAGTTTACCCATTTTCTAAATGCATTATATTCATAAAGTACAGATCACCTCAACAGTCTGCATTTTTGAGAGGTCATGGCCCCTTCCTGGAGATGCCAGGGTTATTCTCCACTGTGTGAGCAGCTGTAGCAGTAATTTGAGGGAGGTGTCTAACAACCCCTGGTGGGTGTCTTGGACTTCACGCAACAGGAAGTTAGTGAATCCAAATAGAACATCGTCACGCCAGTCAGAGAAATCCACCAGTAGACTTTGCAAGGAGTTCTGGGCTATGAGGCGAAGCTCATCATCCATGTGGATCGTCAACCTGGCAAACAAGATAAAATCCAAAAGTTCTCATGCAGACAGTTTATCTGTAATTTAATTTGTTGAAGTTTAGCAATATGAGGTAGATCCAAATTCTCTGATCTGTTTCTACATAGATGGTTTCTGCAAAATGAGTGACTCACCTTGAGAGCAGGTCGATGAGCTCAGGTTTGGACATCCCATCAGGCAGGATGCGAGGAATAGCAGCGACACACGTCCTAAACAAATCTATCTTTGGCTTCCTTTCACCTCTGATAAATCACATTTAAAGAATCATAATGGCTTTAATTTTGTTTTGTTGTCAAAACTGATCAATTATTCTGATATTTAATAAAGCAAGATAAGTGATTGTGGACTAGTAGTTCTTGATGCTGATCAAGAACTACTAGTCCACTAGTTTTCTTACGTGATCATGTCCTCGGGCTCCTTATTCAACATCTGAGCGTTTGTCATCATCATGCAACGTCCCACCTCCTTATCAAGGTGTCTTAGGATGATGTCAATCGCTTTCCGCACATGAACATAATACTGGGCCATCCCTGAAGAAGAAGGCAAGTTAGAAAACTGTAATCTAATTAGAAACCACGACTTTAAGGGAACCGAAAAATCTCAAGTTAGGAGATATTTTTACCAGACCAGCAAAAAACAGAAAGAAAATGATAAATTTACAAAAAAATAATTATTTAGTCAACAGCCATTTTTTAATTGGATATATGGATATCAAGGACTGGATAACAAAATAATGGTTAATTGGCATATCCAAACATAATATTAATGCAAAATATTGCTGCCCTTTAATAATTACTAAATAACCACATTCTTTTGTGATATCTTTTTTGCTATACATTGCCTGTCCAAAATAAATCACCACCTGGATTTAAAGCAAATAAGAGTCTCCCATTAAATAATTCCTGCATGGATGATTCCATTTTAGCTGGCAACAAGTAATTTAAACATAGCTGATGCAGTGAGTAGCTTTTCATTTCTTTAACAACCATGTCAGAAGGTACATCCTGGTCGCGAAAAATATGCTAATCTGTTTTAGAAAGGTTTTATTATTGGCATGCATCAAGCAAGGAAAACATCTGAGGAGATTGCTGAAACTATTCAATGCATTATTAGAAACTGGAAGGATCGTGGCAAATTAAATGTGGTCAAAAAAAAGTTCTGTGTGATTGTGATCGCCAATCACTTAAAAGTATCCTAGAAGAATCTTATGGCTATGTTTTAAAATGAACATAATATTTTCACATGCACAATGTAAAAGGAACAACAAGCGATTGGGCTTAGACAGCTGTGTTGCTTTAAGAAAACCAATGATCAGTGAGGCTTATTGAAATTTCCTATGGAGCATAAAGACTGGACTCTGGGGCAATGGAAGAGGGTCATATGGCCTGATGAGTCCAGGATTTAGCCTGTTCAAGAATGATGGGCTCAGTAGGGTAAGAAGAGAGGTGCATGAAGTGAAGCACCCATCATGCCTAGTGCCAACCGTACAAGCCTGGTGGGGCCCAGATTCCAGATGAGTGATATGATCTTGGGTTTCTGCAGTTGGTCAGGTCTAAGTCCAGCAACCTTATTGCCCAGAGAATCAGATCAAGTGTCAATCAGCCTGAATATAGTGAATGACCAGGTTATTACATTATGAATGCATTGTTCCCTGATGGAATGGACATATTCCAAGAAGATAGGGAGTCACCGGACTCAAATTGTGCAAGAGTGGTTCAAAGAGCATAAGACATCATTTTCGCTCATGGATTGGCCACCAGAGTCCAAACCATAATCTTATTGAGATTCTCTGGAGATGTGCTGAACAAGAATTTACCTAGTGGTTTGACTCTCCCAAAGATTGTGAAGATCGTGTAAAGAAAATGTAATGCTTCCCTTGAAATAACTGTTGTCACATTGCAGAAGGTTTCTGAAATGATGCCACAGCAAATGCATACCATAATCAATGCTCGTCTAATGTTAACATATAATAATACACTAGTGTGTGATGTTTTTGGAGAGGCAGTGTGTTTAAACATTAAAATAGCTTACTTTTGACAAAAAACATCAATCAATCAGTCAACATAGATATAAAAACTCTAAAATACAACTTTTGTAACATTCCTGATCATGGTTTGTCTCTCTTACCAATGACTTTGGCCTCCTCATCAGTCAGTGTTTTGCTTAAGTATATCTTCTTCACTCGGAGCGTGTTACCAGAGGGCAACGAGCTACCGGTAGTTGGCATGGGAGGCTCTCCATCCATCTGCTGCAGTTTGTCGGCAATGACCAGGAATGCTCTCAGACCGATATTCATTCTCTGAGCAGAAAACAACAAAATGTTAAACAGTTTTCAACACAGCATTCAGTCCTGGAGCGCTTTAGTGGAGGAAATTAAAGAAACAGCAGAAACTAATTGGAGGTCACCAAACAAAAATGCATGGGGCTGTAATCAACTTGAACACAATAAAATATTCCTAACAATTTCTACACATATTTTCTCCTATTATTTAGCATTATATACCAACCTTCTAAAGGTGGATATATACCTCAGGAAAAGGAAAGCACAACTTTCAAATGATATCTTTAACATAAACAAATTTCGCATCATTATTTTTCTATATAGTTTTTTTGGTAAGAACTGATAAAGTAGATCACAAACCTCAGGAAAAAGACTGAAAGCTTTAGCAGGTTTTCCAACCCCGAGAAGGTCAAAGATTATTTCTTTCATGGCAAAATCCAATCTTTCCTGCATGAAAATAGGAAAAATGTGCTTATTTCACAGATCCTACTGTGAGTGTCAATCAAAGTAACATCTACTGACAGATTGCAGCACATTGCGTTTACCTGTGCAATGAACTGAATGATTTTAACAAATATATTGAGAGGCATGTCTCTCGGCACCACACTGCGGGAACCTTTAGGGAAAAGCGTTGAGACGATAGTGTTCAGACGACTGCGAACACACAAAAAAAGTTATTTTATCGAATGAAGATATTAATGGGAGTTATATGTACATTTTTGCAAAATCTATTTAAAATCTGAGAGCTGCTGAAACTCTTCTGTAAACCTAACTCTTTGTGGACTTTGTTCAGCCTGGTAAAAATATCCACAGTGCCCTGCAAAAGTATTCTAATACCTTGAACTGCTTCGCATTTTGTCACAAAAACTTAATGAATTTAATGTGACAGACTAAGCCAAGTAGTGTATAATTATAAAGTGGAAGGAAAAGAATACATGGCTGTTGTTTTTTTACAAATAAAAATCACAAAAGTGTGCCATGCATTCGTATTTGGCCCCTGTGAGTCAATATTTTGTAGAACGCCCTTTAGCTGCAATTACAGCTGTTGCTTTCTGAAGGTATGAATACTTTTTAAGGCACAATTCATTCTTTGTTACTAAAATACTGCACCATCAGGGAAAGCAAAATTTGAGTACTGAGGCACGAAACTACTGTGAAAAAGCCTTTTGCAATAAAGATGGGTAATAGATTTACCCCTGGGTTGCAGTGTTGCTTTCACACTTTATTCTGATCATATAAACCCACAACAGGCGATACAGGGACTCCAGAGCAATACGAGCCATTTTAGGATCTCTACTCTGCAAAGAAAAAAAATAAAATCATTGCTGTAAAAACATGAGCAAAGATTTGTAATTACTTTACATTTATATTTGTAGTTATAGATCATTCCTGCAGTCATGCTCTTATCTAAAGTATCCAGTCAAGTGAACAATTTTAAGAATCAATACAAAACTTCTAACATAGTACCACAATCTAACTTTACAACTGGTTTCCAAGTTACCTTGAGATTTGAAAGACAGTTGTTGAGGAAGACATGCCATCTGTTAAGGAAGAACTGCTTCTGACTAACACACAGCAGGCAGGTCACCAGTGGATAAAAGGCCTGGGAGAAGAGGGAAAAGGTTTAGACTACAGTTGAGAACATAAACTGCCTTCTTACAAGCAGCTTTACAATGCAAAAAAAAGCTAACTTAGTAATATCCAGGGATCCCTTAAGGCTTGGAGGCCTGTCGGGGCCCCAACATGTTAGGACACTGCGGGGCGAATGTTGAGGGGTTAATGTTTGGAATTAATTACTTTCATGAAAAAAATCAGGGAAATGTGTATTATCTATGAACTGCATCTGCATAAATGCATTTAAATTCTGACTTCTCATGAAGACACAGGGTGGTTTTCTTCTCTTATGCTAGTTACTAATGACACACACTTCATAAAATGTACAGGGGTTGGACAATGAAACTGAAACACCTGTCATTTTAGTGTGGGAGGTTTCATGGCTAAATTGGACCAGCCTGATAGCCAGTCTTCTTTGATTGCACATTGCACCAGTAAGAGCAGAGTGTGAAGGTTCAATTAGCAGAGTAAGAGCACAGTTTTGCTCAAAATATTGAAATGCACACAACATTATGGGTGACATACCAGAGTTCAAAAGAGGACAAATTGTTGGTGCACGTCTTGCTGGCGCATCTGTGACCAAGACAGCAAGTCTTTGTGATGTATCAACAGCCACGGTATCCAGGGTAATGTCAGCACACCACCAAGAAGGACGAACCACATCCAACAAGATTAACTGTGGACGCAAGAGGAAGCTGTCTGAAAGGGATGTTCGGGTGCTAACCCGGATTGTATCCAAAAAACATAAAACCACGGCTGCCCAAATCAGGGCAGAATTAAATGTGCACCTCAACTCTTCTGTTTCCACCAGAACTGTCCGTCGGGAGTTCCACAGGGTCAATATACACGGCCGGGCTGCTATAGCTAAACCTTTGGTCACTCATGCCAATGGCAAACGTCGGTTTCAATGCAAGGAGCGCAAATCTTGGGCTCTGGACAATGTGAAACATGTATTGTTCTCTGATGAGTCCACCTTTACTGTTTTCCCCACATCCGGGAGAGTTACGGTGTGGAGAAGCCCCAAAGAAGCGTACCACCCAGACTGTTGCATGCCAGAGTGAAGCATGGGGGTGGATCATTGATGGTTTGGGCTGCCATATCATGGGATTCCCTTGGCCCAATACTTGTGCTAGATGGGTGCATCACTGCCAAGGACTACCGAACCATTCTTGAGGACCATGTGCATCCAATGGTTCAAACATTGTATCCTGAAGGCGGTGCCGTGTATCAGGATGACAATGCACCAATACACACAGCAAGACTGGTGAAAGATTGGTTTGATGAACATGAAAGTGAAGTTGAACATCTCCCATGGCCTGCACAGTCACCAGATCTACATATTATTGAGCCACTTTGGGATGTTTTAGAGGAGTGAGTCAGGAAACGTTTTCCTCCACCAGTATCACGTAGTGACCTGGCCACTATCCTGCAAGAAGAATGGCTCAAAATCCCTCTGACCACTGTGCAGGACTTGTATATGTCATTCCCAAGACGAATTGACGCTGTATTGGCTGCAAAAGGAGGCCCTACACCATGCTAATAAATTATTGTGGTCTAAAACCAGGTGTTTCAGTTTCATTGTCCAACCCCTGTATCTGCTACAACTACTGCCTAGATTCCTGCAGTTTCTTCAGGGGTGAGTTTTAATTATAGCCCTTTGGGGAGTTGGGGCTTTACACCTACTAGCATATACAGCCCTGCTTTCATGCTTCTTTTTATGCTCCGACTGCCCTCATAAATTATTTGTAGTTTGAACACATTGTGAAATAAGATAACACGAGCGTGACCTTGAGGCTTCTCTGCATGCGTCTGTGCCACCATGCAGCAGAGGCAACCCTGGTAAAACCAGAGGATTAAAAAAACAAAAAACAGACTCAACAGTCAGTCTCTGTTGGCTGCTCTGTAACTAACCAGTGAGTGCTTCTTTCTTGAAGACAGATCCAGAGTTGTGTCGTACAGGCTGTCCACAAAGTTCCTCAGGCAGGGTACGTTCACTTCATTCTTCACAGCCTAGGTCAAGATCAAGATTAAAGTCAAAGATTAAGGTTTCTGTGTAAAAGCAACAGGAATTACAATCTAGGGAAATCTAGGTTACATGTACTGTAGTAGCATAATGTTACACTAAACACATTTATTTATGGTTTAAACAACACCACATTAAGAAAAAGAGGGTTTCACAAAATCACTTATTAGCCCCACTGCTGTTAATACACTGTTTGTCAAAAAAACACAGTCACATTCTGGATTTAACAAGGCAAATGGGTAAGAGTTTCCCATTGGATAATTGCAGTATGGATAATTATGTTTGAGCTTACAACAAGTTATTTAACCCTAATCAATGCAATGAGTAGCTTATCATATGTTAACAATGTCAGAAGACAGATCCTGTGGTTGCGGAAAAAATGGCAAGCAGTTTCAGAAAGTCAAATTATCTGCCTCTTTTGAGCAAAGAAAGCATCTAAGGAGACTGCTGAAATACTAAAATTTGTTTAAGAACTCTCCAACAAATTGTTAAAAAATAGAAAGAAAGTAGGAAACCATCTTGTTCGCAGACAAAATGTGGTCAGAAACATCTCTTGAATGATCGATAATTACGTAAAATATTTGGTAAAATTGTAAAACGTTGTAAAAAGTTGTAAAATCACAACAGCAGAACTCAACTAAAAGTAAGAGCCTTTCCATGTGTATCATGCAAAATGAATTTAGAGGGTTGGGACTAAACCGCTGTAAGAAAACCACTGATCACAGACACTTAAAAAAAAGGCTCCTGGAGCAATGGAAGAAGTTCATGTGGTCTGATGAGTCCAAAATTAGACATCCTCCAGAGAGATGGGCACATCAGGGTGAGAAGAGAGGGGCATGAAGTGGTGCACCCATCTGCATAGTGTCTTCTGTACAAGCCTGAGGGAGCAGTGATTTGATCTGGGGTCACTGTAGTTGGTCAGGTCTAAGTGCATTGTTATGTGCCCAAGGAATGAGCTATGCCAACTACCTGAATATACTGAATGACCAGGTTATTCCATTAATACATTTATTCTTCCCTGATGGCACGGGCATATTACAAGATGACAGCGCCATGATTCTTCCAGGCTGAAATTGTGCAAGAGTGAGATTTGGGGATGTGCTGGAGAAGAGTTTGCGACTCTACCATCATCTCTACAAGATCTTGGCCAAATATTAATGCAACTTTGGACAGAAATAAATAACAAATGTAACACTGGAGAGGCTTTTCAAAAAGAAGTCACAGTGAATGTCTGCTTTAAAAAATATGAAGTCAGTTCAACAAAGTATAGAGTGTGTGACTTTTCTTTAGATGGGCACTGCAATCCACTTTTACCAACAGGGCAGGACTTGATGTTTTCCTATAACAATTAATAACTTGGCAGTTCACAAAGAGAGGAATATTTAAGCATTCCTCTTTGTACTATCTCCCTGGAGTCCTCCAGATTCCTGGGTCCTCTCTTACGCATTCTTCTATTCATCTCGCCCTGCAGGTTTTCTAAAGGATTTAGGTTTGGGGACTGAGAGAACCAGGAAAGGAGGAAGATTTTGTCTACTGAACCATTTTTGTGTTGGTTTGACCACATATTTTAGATTATTGTACTTCGTTGGTGATAGTAGGAAAGCAAAGGCTTTTTCCCTGTCATGTCTTCCAAATGAAACGCGGATTCTCATCGAGAGTATGTCAGGTACGGTGTAGCGGAGGACCCCAGAAGGCAGATGAGCAGGAAGCATAGGTGGTGAGTAAACTGATTTAATAAATAAAACTCACTTAAACAGGTAGTAGCAGAAAAGGGCATGGACAGGCAGGCATTAATCAGAAGAACTAAAAAAGTGATACGTAATGTTTCCGCGAGGAGTAAACAGAACAGACGTGTATATATGGAGCGGGACCCAGGTGAAACAAGGAAGCAGATTACAAGATGCAGGTGGACTGAATGAAGCTGATTGCTAAGGTTGACAGAGGCAGGGAGAAACAAAACGTAACTGGGCAAAACAGATATCTAAGAACATAATCAAAAAACATAACTGTAACAGAACATAAACCTGAAATCACGAGGAACTCAATAACATCCACAAGAAAACAAACCTAAACAACTACAGCACCACCTCTAAAACAGAAAGAGATTTGAAAACTCAACTGTGAGAACAAAAAATTAGAAAAACGAAAAACCAAACACTCCCAAATCATAACAGAGTAATGAGTTCGGAGAAACGGGCCTCTGTACACCAGGGAAACATGGGTTACTTTTTAAAACTCGGGACTCACATTACATTTCTTTTGCAAGATTTTACACAGTTGGGCAAAATCATTGAGGAAGCACAAATCTGCAAGTTTGTCAGGGGAACAGACCCGACCCGACCTAAGGCCCATTCAATATGCATGAATCTAAAGGTAGTGTGATGTGAGTACCGATCCAACTGCAAACATGTTCAGCTAACAGTACAATAGAAATGTATCATGAAAACAACAATAGAGATGAAAACAAAGAAACATAAGGTTTTATAAATTATAAGGAAAAGTATCAATTTAAATTGTTTAAATTTTATCATAGGTTTCTGAAAATTTGGATGCAAACCAATTTTACAACAAATATATATAAAAGAAAGGAAGTCAGCTGATTTAAAAAAAAGGAAGAGCAATAATAAAATAGTTTGCAAACTGTCACTGTATTTGACAGTTTTTATTTAGGGTTTTTTATTAATCAAACAATTTCAAAATAACTTTAATGTCTGTTTTTAAATGTTATGTATGATGACTTTCCATTTTATGAATATCACATTAGGCCAAAATAATGATTAAATTAATAAAAATGTTCTCATTTACTATTAAATAAACTGATTTATCAGTAAGAGGTGAAGCTGGTAGCTGATTTACTTCTTCCTTTTCTTTCTTCTTCTTAAATATTTCATTGGTGGTAAATGACAACTTGTTGTTTTAACGCCACGACCTGGAATGTTTGTTACCTTTTTAAAATGTCTCCCCTGCAAGAAACTGTTCAACAAAATGCTTCTGTTACATTTATTAGAGGAATTGTCATGCGTGCCAGAGGCAGCAGTGATCTATTAAAAATCGAAAAAACAGCAACAAAACTGCATAGGGTGTTTTTATGTACAAAATTATTATTTAGATTACTCTTTTACAACAAGAACATAAAATTATTTTGGGGTATTTCACATATCTTTACCTTGGGTGCCAATATGTGAATAGTGGGTTGAATATGATTGTGTAATTATTGTATTATCTACTTAAAAAAAAAAAACTTACTGCAGCAACAGGCACCAGGATCTCAACAAAGACACCAGCCAGGGCATGCTTAATGTCCTTATCTTTTACTTCTAGAAAATACTGGGCGCACTCCTGCAAACACCAGTGGAACAGATTGTAGAGTTATGAATTCTGAAAAAAATCTTCATAAGTCAAACAATTTCTGAAGCTTTTTAGGCTTAAAGACATTAAAAGGATTAAAACTTCAATATCAACACAGGGTAAACAAGTGAGTTAAGAGAGGAGAGCATTTAAGCCATTTGAGGTGTATATTCGCACAGTAAATTCTGTTGCACCTGCATGAACTGAAAAGAAGCTTCGAAGTCTTCGACGGGATACATCTTCACCCGGAAGAACTTGACCCCCATGATGAGGCTGATGGTGCTCTGAACGACATATGGACTTTGCTCTTTCTGCCGCAGCTCCTTCAGCTCAGTCATAAACTTCTTCTTTACAGCAGGAAACCTGAAAAGAAATTATATAAACATGTATATAAAGATGTTTGCACTACTATAAAAATAAGGTAAGCTGAGAGTTGTGACAAAAATGAAAGGAAATGTTAAGGTTTAGAAAACACACCTATGAAAAAAATGCTTCTTCTATCAACAATCAGCCAAAGCCCTAAGATGAATTTCTCAACTATTTGCTTAAAATATACCAGAAGGTGTAATATGATTATAATAGTATTATACATTTGGTCTGACTCAATTGCAGTAATTCTTAACTGGTTAGCTCTTGACTGATGGTTAAAGAAGGCAAATAAGTAAAAATAAGAACAGGAATCTACATTTAAATTGATTGAAAATGTCAGTAGCATGTCTGAAGATATTTCAATCACAATCAGTATGAATTTGCAGCAAAGTATTTGAACCCATTTCTCCCTCTTCAGAGAAAAAAACTGAAAATATAGGCCTACCTGAAAATAACATCTCATACAGGAAATTAAGCAGAGCATAGTTTGATAGGAGGCATGCAGCTCCTGTGTCTATTTTAAAAGTTTCCTCCCTGCTGCAGTGATCCTAAAAGTTCAAATAAAGCCATTAATTTCCAGTCCTAGTTTGGCATTAAAATGACCTGTCTTGAAGGGTCTTTCAGAGTCATGAATCAGAAATATTTCCCAGAAAGCCATCACACAATATTAGTTCGCATGACACTTCAGCAAAGCAGAGACTAAAGATATGAGAAAGAATAAAAAATAAGAAAGATAAAAACTTCCTGCTTACTTGGACTGGGCCAATACTCCTATGACTTCAGCATAGAGGTCTGCTACAGTGTGCATGTTTCCAGTGTTAGGACCATGATATCTGTTATGAAAAGATACAAGATAAGGAAGACCAATGCTTTAGACACAGTGTGTTGTAAAGGTATTGATGCCCATTGAACTTTATGACAATTGTTTATGTTACAACTACAAAATTAGATGGACTTTATTGGGTATTTTATGTAATAGATCAACAAAAAGTAGCACTTGAATAAAAAGAAAGTCTGAAATCACAAGTCTGAGTGTGGCAAGAATATATAGGCTATTCAACCCCCTTCACTTTGGCAGAAAATTCCAGTGCAACCACTTGCCTTTGGAAATCATTTTATTAGTACATAAAGTTCATTGAGTACCATCCACCAAACAATGAATGGAAGGAATTAATCACAGTTGGTCCCAGGGGGTAGAGATCTACAGCTCAGGTAGGAAAATGTGTTGACCTGACAACTATTTCCTATAGTGATCATTTTTTTCTGAAAACACATCAAAAAATGTCTTAATGATTCATAGACATCTAGGCTAAATTTTGTATATATTTGGCTTAAAGTGAAAGGTTTTTTCTTTTTCTTTTTTTTTGCCTGACTAGTGGCCTTTATTTTTGTTATTTGAAAGCAGGCAGACGGGAAGTGAAGTCCTGGGGTCGGGACTTGAACCAGGAACAGCTGCGTCAAGGCTGAAGCATTACCGCTACGCCATGTGCTGCACCGCGAGTGAAAGATTTTTTTAAGCTAGAATTGGTTTTAAACATTTGAGAAGTCCAAATGTAGACCTGTTTTAGCTGAGTGTGAATAGAGCAACAAAAGAAGAAGCCAGTCACCAATCTGAAACTTGTGAACCCTTCCATTTCCCTAAATGAGCTAAGTGACAGGACAGGAAGCCTTGCACATATAAGTCCAGTAACCTTTACTACATAGTGTTCAGGTTTTTCTTATTGATGCGATAACATAAAATCCCCAGAAAATACATGAAAATCAGTGGTTTTAATGTGACAAAATGTAAAACAGTTCAAAATGTAAGTTATTTTACTAGACACTGTAGATATGAAAATCAGAAAAAAATATATTTGTGCTTGATCTAACTAGATCTTACCCCTCTTTGTATTTAAAGTGCTTAAAGGCTAAGTTAATGAGTTCATTCACCAAACCATCAAGGGCAGGGTACAGCGGCATCTATTTCAGAATTAGGAAACAACAGAATGAGATTGAAATTGTTAGACCTCTAAATAAACAAAAAATAATACTGAAAGTAGCTGTTGTGAGATATACGGTTAAACAAACTCACCTGTTTCAAAACTTCTATAAGTACAAGAGAGAAGATGAAGTCAATTGCCAAATCTCTCCTTTCAAGTAGATAGTCTCTCTGCTGCTCATCACTGTTTAAAAATAAAGGTTTTCTTATGATTATGAAAAGAAATTTTAACATGCAGTTATTCATTGATGAAAAAACTAATCTGTTTTAATGTTCTCACTTTTTGGACTTTGTATTGACTCTTGGTCGGTATTCGTACAGCTCTTCCTCGAGCCCGTTCTGTCTTTTGTACCAGTCAAACAAAGTGCGCAGGATGGAGGGAAGACTGTACTCAGCCAGTGAGCTCATGGCGCTTATCAACTAGAAGAACAAGACATAGATGGTGCAAATGTGCATTAGTGTTCAGCAGTTAACATACCAAAGCAAGCGATAGCAATCAGAGCTTCCTTTGTTTATTTGTGCAGCAATTTCAGCTAAGACTTAAACACACATCACAGATTTATTTGCATCTCATTATGATTCAAGCATTTAAAAGTTAAATGGAGTGAAACTAAATCAGAGCACTTTTAGGACTAAATGAAAGGAATGAAATGAGATCATTGGGCGAGCTGCTCCTCTGTGGTACCGTGCCCATGGGGTAGCCACCCTTAATGTTGGGGGAGGCATCAGGAAAGGAAGGAACAGGCCGGGCACACAGGAAGGGAGGAGAGTCAGGCTGGACGGGGAACACAGCAAGCCCTTCATTCAGCACCAGGCACCAGAAGAATCCAGGCTCTGTGAGGCTGCTGAACGGCTTCACGCAGCAGCACAAACACACCTCTGTGGCTGTGAAAAGGCCTTCTCTGCAAAGCCACAAACCTGTAGGACACACCTTGTGCTGAGCTGGAACCAAGTAACAAGGTAAACACTCTTGGCCCCTGAATGAATCTCGAAGATCTTTTTAGGATGTGAGCAGAGCTTTCGCCCATCAACCCGTTCATTGCAGTACAGTTATATTTCAGATGTGAAAATGTATGTGCCCATACAAAGGTGCATCAAACATCCTGTAATATAATGGTAAAATAAGCACTTCCTCTTGTTAAAAGCACTTTTCTGCACTTACTTGATCAAACTGAGGATCTTCTCCCCGTTGTAGTGACTTTGTTAATGGCTTTTCCTAAAACAAAAAAAGAACTCATTTACAACTCAGCCTTTTAATCAAAGAAACAAAAATATACTATCTACAGTTTTTGTTTAAAGCTCCTGAATTCCGCCAAACTTTCAGAAAGTGAAGTGAAAACCTGTTCATGGTGTTCAATGGTCAAACATGCAGCCTGAGCTGCAATGGAATGGTTCAGACCAAAGCATATAAATGTTTTTGAAGGGCCTAGTCAGAGTTCAGATTGAGAATATGCAGTTAGACTTGAAAATGTATGTTCACCGATGCTTTCTATCCAATCTAACCTAGCTTGGGCTATTTTGCAAAGACGTAATACAAAAAATCTTAAAAAATGTTATAGATTTGCAAAGGTAATAGAGATGTCCCCCAGAAACCTTGAGGCTGTAATTGCAACAAAATGTTGTTCTGCAAAGTAACTCATGGGGCTGAAGAGAAATGGAGACCACATTGTTCAACATTTACTGGAAATAAGGGGCTGTAACATTAAAACAATTCAAAACATTTAAAAGGGTATACTTTTGCAGCCATTGTAATTTAATAAATAATGTAAACTAAACAATTCAAAGATTATAAATTGCTACCATCAAATCTAAAGCATTTGTTATCTTTTTGTCTCCTTTGCCTTTTCCAAACCCAACCCTGGGGAATCTCGTCAGCCAAACAGCAGGTCAGAGCACTTTACTTGCTGATTAATCCAAAATAGCTAAAGGTCTGATGCGTGTGACACTGACATTGTGTGGGCTGGTGGCAATGTTCTTCTCTCTCGCTTGCAGCTGGATCAAGTCGCTAAGCTCAACCTCTGTTGAACCTTTTAGTTTTCAACAAATGCTTGGAGTGACAGAAAAGGTCGATGCCTTCGTCAGGGACAAGGACAGTTGTTTTTACTGATACTTAAGCACATAGTAAAGTTAATTTTTTGTTTTTATTTGTTCTGTTTTAACTAATGACATTTACGGATCCATAAGCTTAATGGGTTTTAGATAAAATATTTACTTCAGTGATAAAAGTAACAGAGCTGAAATTCATTACTCAGGCAGCTTGTCAGAGGAAAAAACAAGAAAGGAAACCTCCTTCTTACATTCCTCTACAAAGTATTACAAACAGACCAGGAACTACACACTTTGCCTGCATATTTAACACTTCCATGCTGACTGAGGTCACAGATTTGCAGCCTCCTGTAAATAAGATTCCCTAAAATGGACAACAGCTTGCCCAAAGTTCCCTTAACAATGACTAAATAGATAGGACATTTTTCTGGCAGACATGTCATCAGAATTGTGAATATAGAAGTTAAGCTCCGAGTGTCTCCCTGCAACATAAAACAGTTGGTGATTTCTAGCTAAATTTCAGTGTCAGTTTTGAGAGCTTTGCCAACATCAACATGCAATGGTTTTTCCCCATCAGGCTAAATATTTCCATACTAAATTAAAAATGTCAGCAATAGACATTGTTGTTAGCCCTACAGATTTTCCCCTGAGCGATAAAATATATTTTCTCAATTTTATTCACAGCTTTTTTCTTCTTTTTTAAACAAACCAATTAAAATATTTGACATAACAAAACATTTGGGCTACAATTACTTTTCTAATTAACTTAGTAATATTAGCTAGGCTGTCAAAATGGCTGACGTTGCTACCATATCAATCATACTGCCATAATTTCCTCATTTGTCATGTTCTCAGTTTCAAATAAATTATTATTTTAAAATTAGGCCAAATATCACAGTATTACTATACTATACTATACTATACTATACTATACTATACTATACTATACTATACTATACTATACTATACTATACTATACTATACCATACTATACTATACTATACTATACTATACTATAAATATTGGACCTTTACAGCATATTTTAAGTAGCTTTAATACAGAGCACAAACTATCTAAGAAAAATGCTGTTTGGAATTGAAAACTTTTTCTACAACACTTTAAGAGTAATATTTTAAAACATAAACAGGAAAAAAAAAATTGCAAAAAAATGCATTCATCAATGCATCAATTTTCTGGACCCAAACAATTCAGACTTAAGCATATCCCAGCAGCAACTTGGTGAGAGACAGGATAAACTTTGGACAGCTCACGCCCCATCACAAGGTCAAGACCACTCAAACTTCAACCACTCAAATGCTGTCACACTGAGGGTTTTTCAGAGTCACCAGTTAACTAACATGGTCAGTCTGTGGACTGTGGAAGGAAATCAGAGAACACAGAGTAAACCAATGCATGTAATAGAAAAACATGAAAAATTCGACAGAAAAACTCTAGCTGAGGTTTAAACACAGAACCTTCATAGTATGAGGCCACGGGGAAGACCGAAAAGATAAAACACATAAATAATATTTGTCACATATAACAGGAATGGAAATTTACCTTTTTCATTTTGACTTTGATTAATTTCTTCAACGTAACTACCATCCTGCCTGAATTTACTATGGTTTTGCATACTGTCATACTCTTCTCACTTACCAGCGGCTCAGCCATGATAATGCGGATCTTGCGCTCAGAAATGGTGGTGAAGTTGGCGAACAGGCTCTTAAGGACGTACTCGCCCGGCCTGCTCTCCGGGTCGATGCTGATGGGCATCATGGTTTGTGGACCTCTCTCTCCTTGAGGACAGCTGACTGGAGGGATGGGAGGTTTACTGTATCCGTTCCCCACAGGTGAGGCTGAAAAACGGACACAAACACACACATATAAATTGAGAAATAAATAAAGGCCACAAATCCATTTAGAAGAGGCGATAAGAAGAAAGGGCATTCAAGAGAATTTTCCAAACATGGAAGAAACGTTCCCAACATGTTGAGCATTCCACAGCATGACTGTCCAAAGGGCAAGGCTTGCCCTAAGTCTGTTTTCCTTTCCTGCAGTTACACAGAACAGGGCGCATATGGAAATTGAAACATCACAGCCGGCAGCTGGTGTTTTCATTTTGTACCAACGATGTCATCGGCCCTAGAAGGAAGCCTTGAACATGTGACCATCTTCAGACAGTGTTGTGATTTGGACAATGTTTAAACAGGGGTAGCTTGACTAAGTTCATAAAAACCCAATCAGCCAGGGCTTCCCAATGTCTGAGTCTGTAGGTGGTTCCTCAGATAAAGTAGGCAAAACAAACAACACACTAATTTAAGTACTTCATAGTTTTACAAAATTCCTCAAAACCTTAATGGTTAGGAATTTGTTTTCTTGACTTGGCATGTAAACTAAGACAAATGAGTTACCAGGGCACCCTGCTTGGTCTGAAGGTATTAAATTTTTCTATCTTAGAAACAAAACAAAAATCCCTGGGGACTAATTTTGGAACTTTTCAACTGCCACACAGTTGTTATACTTTTTAAAATTAATCTAATCCTTCCTCACTGTCTTTCACTGAGCCTACCCCAAAAGGGAAGCGGAGACAAACCTTGACAATGAGAACCTGGGCTAATAACCAACCTCACAAGTTAAAAATTTACAGCAGTGTTTCACTCTGCTGCCTCCAGACAGAAAAGATCTTAAAATAGCACAGAAATCAGTGCAAGCATCACAAACTGTGACGTTTAACTCAATAAATTGCATGTTTACATGTGGAGGAAATAACTATGAGT
This sequence comes from Crenichthys baileyi, assembly GCA_036173005.1. Lineage (NCBI taxonomy): Eukaryota > Metazoa > Chordata > Actinopteri > Cyprinodontiformes > Goodeidae > Crenichthys > Crenichthys baileyi. Next base: position 260,869 of record JAHHUM010000671.1, read on the forward strand.
GGACAAAAGAGGCAGTGAAGTTTGTCTGTCACACAACATATAATGGTGAAGCTGTTAAAGGTCCATATTGACATTAAAAAAGGACTGAAAATGAATACTGAATGAATCTATCGAACGGTTCTGTAATATTATCCAATAGATTACTAGACAGTTTTCAACTTTATTTACTGTGACTGGGAAAACTTTCTCAGAAATTGAAAAATACGATTTTTCCTACAATCATAAATAATACAACCAGGTCAAGAGGATACTTTGGTTTGCATGCTGTTGAAGTTTGCTGAAGTTTCAGTAACAGAAAGGTGACTCAGTAGAGGAAAAGTAGAGATTAAAAAAGCCATGTTAAAGGAAAGTGTGTTTTCTACAACATATTGAGAAATGTCAGTGACTGATACTGGTTGCGAGAGAGAACAAGACTTTCAGCAGATAACAGAATGGCTGAATATAGCACAGCAAAGTTTAATCCTTTTAAGCTTTCAACCATTTGTTAATTTGAGAATGTCCACAGTCTCATGGAAATCTCAGATTGAATATAACTTTAAATTAGTAATGCTAGCCACACTAACTGCACTAATTCCTACTATAAAATGCTAAAATCCAACAAGAATTTTTTGTCTTTGCTTTGAAATTATAGTCATAAATATATTAGTTATTTAAGTGTGGCATTGCTTTTCAGCAATTGCTCTCATAATTTAAACAATTGATGACTGCTCACAACAGTCTTTCTGTACAAACTTATTTTACCATATGAATCATCATCAAGTGAAAGAAAGTGCATACCAAAGTGAGGGGAGTTTAAATTTCACACAACTTATGTAAACTACAGAAAAGACATGAGGTAAGCAAACCTGTTTTTAGCATTTGATAAAGATTCAAGAGTTCTTTCTAATCTGCAAACAAGAAGCAGAAGAGTTACTTTGGTTCCATTACATGTTTTCCTGCAGGTCATTTCAGGACATGAACCATTTAAATACCTTCCAAGGAATGCCGTGCGTGTGACAACCTTCTATGGCTTTCCAAACATGTTTTGCTCATTGACAACAAACTTATCACCTACCCAGTCCTTTGATGAAGTTGATGACGCTGGCCTTATTCCAGCAGACTGCATTACTGTCCATTGTGGCGACGGAGGACATGGTATCTAGGATTATCCTGAGTTGTGACAAACGCTAGCAGGATTCACCAACTTCCAGGTCATGTGTGTCTGCTGGCTGTGGTCTCCTGGGTATAGTTTCCATGGTGCGCAACTTGCAACAGCGGGTGTGTTTAAAAAGAGGGAGAAGTGTTTGGAATAGGAGACCACGCAGTCTCTACTGTAGATCAGTCTTCCTCTCTCTCTCTGTGAGCTCCCTCTGAGATGGCTTTCTCCAGCCTTGTGACCAGCTTTTGCCTTCCAAGAGTGAAGGTCAGGAGAGAATTTTTAGCTGCACATGAGGTCCAACATGCTATGATAGCATAGCTGTGTGGCTATATTTATCCAGGCATAAACACTATACTTACAAACAGCCCTTCCTGTCCCTCCACATCTGTGATTGTAAAGCAAGAGGCACAGACCACCACAGTGTAAACACCACTCTTCATCAGGCACTGATTCACCAACAATCCCTTTCAATTTATGCTGATGATGTTTTTTTTAAGTTTGTCATAAAGGGAATGATTTTAGGTAACAGGAATTGGACAGCCTCTGCCCAACACTTTGAATTCATAACAGCCACAACAGGTTGAACAGAATAAAATCAGCATACAATTTTATCAGACATTTCCCAAGCCAATGACATTAATCTGAGATGAGAGATAAAGAAAATAACGTGTGAAATTAAAGCCCTTTTTCTGCTACTCTGGGTCCTGTACAAAGTCTCAGAGGTGGCATGTGACTCTGCAAACAAGGAGCTCGGCCACAGCATACATTACATCATCGCCAAGCTGGAAACACCCTGAGAATGGTGGTGATCCTCAGTGAACAATGCAAACAAGCTAACAAGTATCTTGCTTGAACACAGATTTATATTCAACTGCCCTGCTACACACACACACACACACACACACACACGCACACACACACACACACACACGCGCGAGCGCAGACACACACGTGCACATATGAAGTAATGTAGTCTTAACAATTGTCTCTTCAAGTATGAAAGCCAAAGTCCCAGCTGTCTGGGAACGATGTGGGTGGATATTTAGATACCCTGGACTTCTTTAACTGGACCAATAAAAACAGTAAAAAGATTACCCTCTGAGAAGCTTTTGTTCAGACTCTGCAGACTGTTTTTTTGTGAGTAGCAGGTAAGACACACTTTGGTACTTTGTTACTGCTATACAGTCCTGTACACATTGCCTTGCAAATGTATATACCTGTTGAACCTTTTCACTTTATCATATTATAACCCAAAACATTTATAGATTTTGTTAGGAATTTAGGTGATAGGCCAGCACAGGTGGCACATTTAGTTAAGCCTAAAATTATTCATACCCCTGACAGATTTAGGTTTAAAATTATGATGAATTTAGAATTTGTTTCTTACAGGATAAGCCATCTCTTAGAAGGTAATTAAACAATGTAAAAGGAATATACGAATTAAAAAAAAAAATCTAATTTTATCTAATTTTATTTACATTTAATTTGAGAAATAACCTATTAACAATTATTTCTACCCTTCTGAATATTTGAGAGAAACACAACTCAAACCTAATAATTGCGGAGCAGCATTTTACATTATTTCACTGGTTTTTTGACAATTTTTTTTTGCTGATGATTTCCAGATTTTGTGAGGTTTGAAGGACCTTCTTGTCATCACCCTAATTCTCAGGCAGGGCCACTCCAAAAGGTTAATATTATTTTCATTTCAGGGCATGTCTCTACTATTTTTGCGCATCTCAAGACTTAATTTTTTTTTTCTTTTTAAAACCTTGGTCAGCTTGGCTGGAAGGGAGTTGGATTTAGGTCTGAACTTTGACTGGACCATTCCAACACTTGAATATGTTTAGATGTAATGTGTTGGGTTTTTGTCCTACTTGAAGGTAAACATCTGCCTCTGTCTCAAGTCTTTTTCAGCCTCTAACATGTTTTCTTTCAGTATGAAAGCAGCATCTCTGCCCCTGCTGAAGAAAAAACGTTCCCACATCATGAAGCTACCAAAACTACGCTGGAAAAATGTCTCACCATAGGACATTCTTCCACATGTTTGTTTTGTGTTTTACATAACTCTTAATGCCTTCCTTTCACCAATGACTTTCTTCTTGCTGATCTTCCATACAGACCAGATTTGTGGAGTGCACAACAAATAGTTGTTCTGTTGACAGATTCTCCCACCTGAGCTGCCTTTCTCTGCTTCTCCTCCAGTTACTATGGCCTTCTTGGCTGATTCTCTGAGTATTTGCTGTCCTTGCATACCCTATCAGTTTAGGTGAATGGCCATGTATTGGGAGGTTTGCAGTTGAGTCATACCTTTTGCATATTTGGATGATGGATTGCGAAAAGATCTTTAATGTGTTCAAAGTTTGGGATATTGTTTTAAACCCTGTTTTAAATTCCAAAACTTCATTGCTGATCTCGCTGTTGTGTTTTTCTTGTTCTTCTTGATGCTGTTTGTTCACTAATGTTCTACAACAAACCTCTGAGAGTTTTGGCTGTATTTATACTGAGATTAGATTATACACTGGTGGACTTTATTTAATCATTAGGCATTTGGTTGTAGTGGATTTTATTTAAGGGTACCAGAGCAAAGGATGAATACCTATGCATGCCACACCTTTTAGATTTTTATTTGTTAAACAATCTTGCAAGCCATGTTTCAAATTCCTTCAATTTCACTGTTCTGCACTGTTGTCTGCCTGTCTATAAATAACATAAATGGGAGTTTGCGGCTGCAAAATTATAAAATAAAACAGGTATCAATACTTTTCCATGGCAATGTATCATTTCTGCAGGGAAAGAATATAGAGAAGGAATAAGAAAGTGACAATGTTTTGTTTTAAGCTTTAGACCAAAGTTTCAGGAAAAGAAAATAATCAACTAAGCGTCTAGATAAGCAACATGTGATAAATATTGATTGACCATTTTACACAAACACATTGTTCAAACTTTACAAAAAGACAAGAGACAGTTTGAGCTACTGGAACAACAACATTATAAATCAAATACACTAATGCAAGTTCAGGGTTTAAGTTTTAAAAACTAAGAGAGACGAGGATTCAGGGAAAAGCAGATTAAACCGATGGTCTCATTCTATTGACTATTAATTGTGCTTCTGAGCTCATGTTGAGAGTGGCTGCCTGCTGTGATATAGCGTTTCAGTCCAATTATATAAGTGAGCAATAGTTTAAAGCCTACATTTTACTTTTCTGTATGTATAGATCTAGTTATTGGAAAGAAAGAAAAAAACTTTAAATACTAATTTTTCAATAGATTGAATATGTGCAGTACATGACAGAGAATTAGCCCCACCTAAACAACATGTTTACTTTTGGATGAGTGCAGCTGTAGCTTAACCCAGCAGCTCCTGCTCTGATTGGTTGAAAGAGGACTGACCTTCAGGCACTGTGGACACCAGACCTGACGTGGTAGCTGCACAATACCAGCTTTGTGCTGCTGTCTGTCACTGTTTTATCAGAGCTGAACACGCTTACTTATTAAAGACCACTGTCCAAAGAATTTGAAGACTCTGAACCTCTCAGTCAGAATTCTAACAGTATCTGAGCAACAGCAGAAAACATATTCAGCCTGATCATTTTGTAGAATAAATAATTTAAAAAATGTATGTACTGTTTTGTTCTTTTAAAAAGTGGAAATGAATTTTTTTAATGTTTTTAGACATTCACAAATAATTTTTTTCTATTGTGTAATCCTTTATACAACACCTTATAAAAGATGATATTTATTGAAAATATTAAATGCTGCTGCACTGCTATTCTTGGGGCTTTATCATTGAACCAAAGTGACCCACTGTGGCAATTATGCAATATCATCAGGTGATGGTTCAATGTTGAACATGTGGAGATGGACACCTTGTTTTATGGCATCTCGTTACCAACTAATTTAACTGAAATATAAAGGAGAGTTGTTGCATTTCTTATTCTACATTTTATTTCTATTTATTTCAATTACATACACGGTCACTGCAGATTATTTAAATATGGTGAAAGTGATTAGTTGCTATATTCCTCAGTATATTATTATTGCTGCCAGTATTAGCCTTTTTATATTCCACTTTTAGCAGTGATCTGAAGCAGGAAGACGTTCCATCCCAGCCTTGTGGGTTGAGTGGAGGGCAGCAAAGCTGTTAGCTCTGGACAGAACATGCAACCAAGCTGAACCTCTTCTAATCCTATTATTGCAACCTTGCATTAAATAACAGCTATTTGGACTTGCACAATGGGCTGGACTGCTAAGGTTTATGAAGAATCAGCAGAAAACAGAGGAATCACCATCAGCAAAAGTAATAAAGCTTAGGTGAAACAGAAACAACTCTGAGCATCTTTCTTGTTGTGAGTAACCAGAGTTAGTCACAAAAAGCAAATTGAAACTCTTTACAATGATGCACTCTGTTACTAGAGGTATGATGTAAATTCTTTTCCAGGTTTGCAGCATAACCATTGTAATTTAATTCAAGAAGCAAAAGTATGTCCCAATCACAGACCACAACATTGCGGTAAAAGGTCAGATTTGCAGCAGAGTTGCAGCCTCAGTTAGTCATCTCCATTTGCTGACCACAACAACAAGAGACAAGCTGCTACTCACTTCCACTCAATGATTTCAACAAGGACTTGATGCTGATTTCAAAGAAGCCCGAGTCCTGCTGGCTGGTCATGGCTGCAGTATCCTGCCCTCCCCTCTAACTGTGGTTTTCCTTTAGCAGAATCAGCAGCAACAGCAGAGGCAGTTGAGCTGGGAACAGAGTGGCTGTCACCCCTCTGTGACGCACACAGCGCTGTGCTGACGAGACCCAGAGAAAACACTGTTGCACTCCTTTACTTCCCCCTCCTATCTGGTCCTATCTTTGGCTATAAGTCCTGTTACTTTCCCACTCATCGCACCTCCCTCCTCACTCTCTTAACATCTCTCTGTCCCTCTAAAGCTTTGGCAGGCGGTGGGCGGCAACACAAGCTGCCTTTAAATAACTGCGCGGAGGCTGAGAGTGCAGGAAGCAATCCTCTTAGCTGAGAACGGTTAATAATAACTACTGTTTTCTCTGAGAGAAAGGCCTGATGATGATGACAGCAATGCCTTTGAGTATTATAGCATGACTGGCACAATATTATAGGTCATCAATATAAAGAAATGTAGGGATATGGGAAGCATTAGATTTTACAGGAAACACATGGAAATGATTAGTAAACGTATGTAATTTGTTGAATTCAGATAATGTGCATCAAAGCAGGAGAAAACTGTAGGTCCTGAACCTGATCCATCTTCACAGCACCATAAATACTGTGCAATTTCTTCATTTGCATAAATATAGATGTTTCATATGGTAAATGATAACCATTTTTCACCACATAAGTAAGGCAAGGCCATTTTAACTGATTATTGTCTTAAAAGCTGAGATGCCCCAGTCCAGAATTTTTCGGCAGCACATTTTGTCAATACCTTCATTTGCATTAATATTTACTGATTATAACACAAGCGTCAGAACGACATATTCATGCCTATACTAACATTATGGTACAGAGCTGCTAAATATATAAACAGAGTGCTGAGACTAAGGGAAAGGGTGTGAGAGACTGTAACAGTAGTCTAAATGAGGTGTTCAACTCTTTCATTTTATTAGGATATAAACATTTTTTTTTAAATAATTAAAAGGCCACCACTTCAACACAAAATCCCTCCATAATAGTCATAAGATTGCCTGCTGACAGCAGGTTTCTATAACAGGCTCCACAATTATCTTTAAACTATAGGTAATCAAAAAATACATCTATTAGTAAATTCCAAACATTTTTTATAAATAATTTCTTACATAATTATACATAATAATAAATTTAAATGGACAATTTTTTTCTGGCTTACATTTTAAACCTTTAGAGTAAAATAAATCTAAATATAACCTCCAGCTACACCCAAACATGGTGTCTGGATTCCTGGATGGATTAGTTGCCTCAGCTCGACATCTGGTCTGATACCCACCTTTATTTATTCTATTCTTTCAGGGAAAGTCAAAAATTATAAGGTTGTTTTTTTTTATCTTAAACATAGTACCCACACATTAAGGGATAATGTATAATTTTTATTTTATTATCTTCTTATGCTCAAAAAATGGTAAGATAATAAAGATTGTTGGCTCAGTGCAGGCTGAACGTGACTGAGGTAACATTGACTGATTGGAAAGTAGCCAGCTGAATCAGAGGAAGATGATTGTAACAGTGTGATTATGGTAAACTTTTTTTTTCTACATGACTAACAAACAGTGAATAAACCACGTATGAATTATTATTTAGTGGGGAAAATAGGATTCAAAACCGTCCCGTTTCTAGATTCAACTTTCATCTAAAAAAAGGCTTTTAAATATTCATTAAAACTGCCTAATAAATCTTTATTGTGGTAACGACTTAAATAATAACAGTGCTGGTAAATATGTTTTGCTTGTTTGCATTATGAGGTATTATACCAAAATGTGAGATACTGTCCGATTCCACCTTTATCAATAATCAAAATATCAAGAATTAATTTTAAGACGATGAGCAAAGTTGTGCAACAAAAATAAAGAATGCTTTAACTTACTTTCAGAAAATGTTGAGTAATAAAATAAAAAATAAGCTTTCTGCTTGTTATTTTTATGAAGTTAAATAGTTGTTTCCAACAATCATAACATTTAAGATGTCAAAGTGAATGTTTTGACCCACATCTAGGATGAACACATACTCCAATCTCCGTTCAATGCTGCCTCCCAGCGCTCTTAGTGTAATCCTATCAGAGCTCTGTCGGTCCATCAAGTGACAGTCACTTGAACTTGATTACATAACGCTCTACCATGTAAAAGCTTTCACTGATGCTGGCACTGTCTGGTAAACACAAATTTCAGCACTCAGTTGACACGATTTTGATAAACACAGCACAGTTAGCCTCTTCTTGGTGGCAGATCAGTTATATGGCATAATATTGTTCATATATTTACCTTTAGAAATGGACCAATCACGCTTTACTGAACAATCCTGATTTCTGGTTTTTGCGGTGTTATGACCTATTAATTTCAGTTTTTTCTGCCAGTTTTGATTTTCCTTCCGTGGGGTATAAACACCTAGACACTCACTTGTGTAGACTTTGTTTGTAAGGAATAAATAAAGTTGTAGAAACAACTGATAAAGCTATGTCTGTTTTAGGTGATGCATCATCAGAACAGTATAGTAGCAGTATAGGAGTCTTTACTAGGTCATCCCCATGTTGGGATTGTTGTTTTTTATCAATAAAAAAACTTTACTGCAGTGTCATGGATATCATTAGTGAGTGAGTTAAGTGTAATAATAATAAAATGTAGCGTGTTATTTTACTGCACTTTAATTCTACCGGGTTTTCAAACTTATAAATAGCATAACTTTTATTAAATAAACAAGTAGCGTACTGGGACTTAGTATCTAAAAATGTCTAATCTCAGATGACTTGGATAAATATCAGAGGCATTGCAACATTCCTAGTTAACATAATTGAAAGAATCAGACCTATGTAATGTTACTTCTAAAAACAGTTGTTGTTTGCACAGACTGTGGCATGCCAACGCCTTTATAACAGGCAAAAATTTGGAAATTCATAGGATACACATCAATTATAGCACCTCAGTTTACTCCTAAATGTATTCTTATTGTGTAAGTCTTCAGTTGTTATAGGTACCTTTGACCTCTCAGTAGATATTTCCCCCTTCCTACAGTAACCACAAACTATTTCCATAATGCATACAGCAACTGTTTATCAGAATCCACAGATTCCTAAGGCAGCTCATTCTGCTACTGTTCACTATTTGGATGATGGGTTTCTGCTTGTTGGGAAAAATGTTTGACTATGTTCTGATGTTAAGGTTGAGGCATGTTTCATTTCCTCTGAGCAGATTTTACTAATCATTGGCAAATACTTTCCTTGTTATCGCAAGTCAAACATCTCATTACTGGAGGAAATAGTCTGTTGGATTCTTATAATGAACAGAGTTTACTTCTATGACTATTTTTTAAATTTATAATCTGGTTTGTCTGACTCATCAAGTCAGATGAATGAGAATCTCTGTTTTCAACTTGAGGTAATTAAATAAGTTACCGTAGTCAGACCTTTGAGTTATGTCCCTAAAATAACCTTAGCACTGGATGGCTCACTGTAGGAATAAACTTTGTTTTCCAAGTTTATTTTTTATTTATCAGATATGCATTATATAGATCAGAGATTATTAAATTTCAGACTCCTATCCGGATCATCAACAAACACCAAGTCAACCTGGACCGAGTCCGCAATGCATGAGCTGAGGCTCAACCAACAACTATGTGGGAAACCTGAACACAGCACAGTGCGCTGAGGTAACAATTACATCTTTCAAAACAAAATACTTTGTTTCTGAAACATAAGAAGTCCTTCAGTAAATTTTATCCATGCAATTAACTAAAACTACAAAGAAAATAGGTTATGAACCGAATTATCACCAAAGCATATCAATACAGAGAGGAAGCTAAGGTAAACATAGCAACTCAGCAAATATTGCATTAAGCAAAGATCCTCCACAGATTAAGATGCATATGAACCAAAGACTTTTGTAGCCATAAGTGCTAAGCCTAATAGACCGCAAGAAATAAATGATGAAGTCATGTATGTTTTAGTGCAAGTGTCATTAGGACATCAAAGCAGCTTTCTAAAACACTGTTAACTCAGGGATACAAAATATGAGTCGTCGAAAAACTGAAGATAAAAGGAGAAATATGAAAAATAATAATGAAATGCACTGTGAATTTTAAATTTATATTCGAGGAGAATGTTTCTTCACTTTTACATAAAACACATCTGCTGCTTCTGTTAATAATAAACAATAAACAGGTAGATTTTGTCAAGCTTTTTTAAAAACACATACAGAATTTGGAATAATAATAATAAAAACAAATGTAGGCTGGTTTTAGGCAGCCTTGAAGGCTATTTTTCCTCACTTTTTTACTATATTCTATTTGTCTTGCCTATTTTTATGTTACAGTGCCTAAAAGCAGTATTAGTTCAGTTTGTTTTATTATGTGTGCATACAAATGCATTATTTTTGAGACATAAAAGGCAATTAAGTTAAATCCAGTTTAAATTAAGATGTCATAAAATTAGAGAAACCCTTTACAGTCAAAAATTAGAAGGGCTTAGAGGCACAAGCAATCAATTGGAGGCATAAAACTTCATTTCTTTTGTTTAAGATCTAACCAAATTTGCAAAAAGAGATTTTCACATCAGATGTTACAGTATATACCTTTGATCTATCTGAAAATCTGATTTGGACCTTTGAACACAAAGTTTGAGAGCTGCTGGCACAGATGCTATGGTAAAACAGGTGCAAACACTTACTTTTTAATATCAAAAATACAACTGATTATAGAAAAGGACAATATTTGAATTGTGTTCCTATCACCTGAAAAGCAGCATTATCTATTCTATGCAACATGTCTCAATTTAAAGAGACCGTTAATAAAAAAACATTCTGTAGTTATCAGGAAATTCAAAACCAATGTTTATGACATAAAACCTCATCAAGACTTATCTAAACGTGCCAATATAACTTCTAATAAACATAAAGCAGAGCCGGTTTGCTGGCATAGCGGATAGGATCAGTGTCAGATATTAAGAAGCCGAACTGTCTCAATAACACTCCCATACTCACCATATTGAAGTTTTGTTTATTGGCACCTTCTCCACCATCCGTTGTACACTTAAAACATCAAATGAGTACATCAGATACGTATTGCCGACTAAGAAAACGCTTGTAAACTTGTTTTTCTTGTTTAATGTAAGTAGGCAAAGCCATTAACACATTAAGTACTTATTAAAAGTATTATCAAGCTCTGATGGAGTTGAGGAATGTGAGGTATGTCTGTCCGGTTGAGCCATTTCTGTGGTTATCAAGTTGAAACTTTTAATTCCCTTCTTCTCTTTCCCCCGTGCCCCTCATTACTTTATCTTCTTCTCTAAATCGGATCTTTTTACTTCATGTTATTACTGGTTTTTGCTACTCATGTTCTCAAGAAGGCAGATATGGTTAGATTTTTGGGGAAGTGTGGTCAGATATAGGGCTAATTTTTGACAGTGAGGTCAATTACATAGAAAAACATCCACTGTATTGCAAGTGTCTGAGTCCATTATTAACAAGCCACCAAATTCCTGCGTAAAGATGACACATATTTTAGGGAGGTGAGGAATTTTCCAAAGTGATGCAAGTAACGACCGACAGATTAAGAATTAAAATCTAATTCTCATTTCCACAGATTAACATAGTTCAAACAGGACCTACTTTCAAGAATGGTGGGCCTTTTCTTCTGGCGGATCTTCTTAAATTTCCCTCTGAAATCTTTGGGTGGAAATGGATCCAGGGGTGAACTGGCAATGTGGCTCTGGATTACTTCACCCAGCTCCTTGGAATGACTTGTTTCCATCTCAGCCATGTCTTTCACAGCACTTTCTTCTAAAGACATGCTGAATGGCAGGAAGCCCAAATGTTCTTCTTTAGTTCCTCTAATAGACTCTTTTGGGGGAAAGCTCCGCTTTTCCCTTTATTATTGGTGTTCTCCTTCGTTTTTCTTCTAACTTTTCCCTTTTTTTAAAATTTCCCAGCTCAATTTCAGCTGGTTAAAGATGCAGCCAACCTCCTCAGTTTCACCTCTTACATTATACGTTATAACCTCTGCACTTGTCAGGGAAGTCCAGCAACAGTAACATTCATTCACTGGGCAGGTATTGGATTACTTGGAAAGCCCCTCCTCTTTTCAGCAAAAAAGGCAAGAGGCAGAGAGGAGAGGGGCAAAGTCATGACTAAAGAGGGTGGGAGAAGGATAGAGAGAAACTGCTCTGACAGCTCCTACATCCCTGCCTACTGTAAGCTCAGGAGGCCGTCCTGAATAAATATCCTGTATTTGTCTTGAGTCCACACATCAAAAATCCAAACAGGCATTTTCAACTTCTGGGAAAACTCGTCTTTTCTCTAAAAGGTTTGACAAGCAAATAGAAACATCTTTATTTCCAAATACCATCTTCAGAATCAAGTTCTCTCAGCAGCAGTGAAACCATAAACCCAAAAGAAAGCTTTGAAAAAACTGCAGCTCTACTTCTACATTGAGTTGTTTTTCTTCCTTTTAAGCCACTAAGTGGACACACCTACATCATGAACCAGTTTTTCCTAGTCTGAGCGACATCAGAAGGACAAACACCCAGTGTATGTCCGTAACATGAAAGCGTTTTCAGTGTTAGGAAGAAACTGAAGTACAGTGGAACAAAATGAACAGACATGTTTTTCCTTATGCCACTGATACATAGTTCCAAGAGGAACTCAGACAGAAGATGATAAAAACTATACATTAACACCACTGAACCCACACACAATATAAATAGTGATTCCTAAACATTATTTGCATAATAAGAATCACCTGTAAAGACCTTGGCCTGTTTGAAATTAATCAAACAAACAGAAGAGAAGGCAAAACCAAACACTTTCTACACTTTTCCTGCTGCAGCCAAATAAAAACTGTTAAAAACTGCTCAAAAGAATCATTATGGTTCCACTTTCCAGAATCAGAATCACCTCAACCTAAAGCCAGAAGAGAAGCAAAACTTAAAAAAAACTTCCTATCTAGTCAGTCAGTCAGTCAGTCAGTCAGTCTGTCAGTCATTTTCTATACCGCCTCTTCCATAGTGGGTCGCAGGAAAGCTGTTGCCTATCTCCAGCAGCCTTTCTATCTAATTAAATATAATTGCTGTAACATATTTTTTGAAAATAGACTTTTTAAGATTTCATGAATAAACAGTAATAAAAACATTTTATACTTGAACACAAAGTGGTACAAATTAGCTGAAAATGATTTTGACTTTATTGTATTCGACTTATAGTTAAAGTGTGCCCCCTAGTGACAAGTCTGATTTCAGTCAACGTCTAGAGTCATGAACTACTTTCTTCAGGACATGCAAGAGAAACAGGCTAGTATAACGTATAATTTAATAAATTATTTACTTTTTTAAACTAGTTATCTGTGCATTTTTTCTGTCAATTCAATTTAATTTGTATTGCACTTTTAAAAACAACTGATGCTAACCATAGTGCTTTATGACCAAAGCAGACAACATAAAAAAATAAAAGTTAAATAATTTAAATCAAATGCATATACATAAAGGAATCAAAATAAAATGGAAGAAAGCTGAAAAAAATACAGTATACTCCAAAAAGCCCCTTTTAGTCTGGATACTCTGATTAAAGTTAAAGAAAAGGAAAAAAGTTGGTTTAAATGACAAAAAAAAAAGTCAAATCAGTGTTTACATGGAAGGGGAAGGTATTCTACATTACAGATTGAGGGCAGGTTCTGCAAAAGCCCGATCACCTTAATTTTTTTAATATGATGAAGAGGGAGTGTTTCAGCAGTACAATTATCTGAAGAGAATATGACTCTGATAAATGCTAATGTGGATGCCGAGGCTGAAGCAAGCAGTGACCAGGATAATGATTGTCTTCAGAACTGGTACAAATCAGTTTATATTCCCACACTTTCATTTAATCTCGAAGCATTCTGCCCATTGCTGAACTCCATATTGTGCTGATATCGCCTCAGCTAGGTATGTCACATGCCAGAACAGCAGTCAGACAAATCGAATGTAAAATACGTTAAGCAGACTACTAAGTGTATATACAGAACAAAGGAATTAATTTTGTGACTTCTGCATTTCTAAATTGAATGCTGCATTCTAAATGTTCCTTCGCTACAATTCACTTCCATCTTTATCTTGTAATTACTTTCTTGGACCTTGCCAAGACTTGAAAAACCTTTTTCTTTTTTTCTTTTTCCCAGTGGTGAGGGCTAGATTAAAGCTAATGGTATTGGCCAGGTCTCTACTTCCAGTCCTCAAGGGCCAGGGTCCTGCATGTTTTAGATGTGGCATAACTCTGACACACCTGAATGAAATGGCTGAATTACCTCCTCAGCATGTCATGAAGTTCTGCAAATCATTTAATTCACCTCAGTTTAGCCAGAGTAAGATGTAAAACATGCAGGACAGTGGCCTTTGAGGCCTGACATTGGATACCACTGGTGTAGGCTGTACTGCAGGTGGAGGCATGGTGGACCTAACTGGTTTGGCTGAACTCAGTCAGTCTATCTGTCTAGAATACAATAGACTAGAATAGAATAGAATAGAATAGAATAGAAAAATCCTTCATTGTCCCACAGTGGGGAAATTCAAATGTACCAGCAGCAAAGAAGAACAAATGTTATTAACACACTGATATTAATATTAATAAATATTAATACTTTGAACTGATCAGATATGCATTCACTCCTTTTAGTACCAGTTATTTACAAATGCAACTGTACAGTAGAAGCTTTGCAAAACCAAAGAAACCTGAATGTAGTATGAATATTTTTGTATCATCTGCTTCAATAAATATGAGGGCATGATCCAATTTTTTGAGTTAAGTAAAAGAACACTAGCAAACAGTGGAGACCATCCATCCATTCATCCATCCATCCATCCATCATCTATCTATCTATCTATCTATCTATCTATCTATCTATCTATCTCTATCTATCTATCTATCTATCTATCTATCTGTCTGTCTGTCTGTCTGTCTGTCTTCGTCTTCTGTCTGTCTGTCCTTTCGTCCGTCCGTCGCCCTCCGTCCTCCGTCCCTACCCCCCCCGTCCGTCCGTCCTCCGTCCGTCCGTCCGTCCTTCCCTCATCCATCCCTCCACCCTCCATCCATCCCTCCAAACCATCCCTCCTCCATCCATCCATCCATCCCTCCTCCATCCTCATCCCTCCATCCCCTCCATCCATCCCCTCCATCCCCCCCTCATCCATCCATCCATCCTCCTCTCTCCCCGAGCACTCTCCACAGGCGACTGTGGCTTAGTAGAAGAGTAGCTTTTGCAATCAAAGGTTGTGGGTTCGATTTCCCGCTTTCTCCTGCCCCATGTCGATGTGCCCCTGGGCAAGGCACTTAACCTCAAATTGCCTACCGATCTGCGTATCGGTGTTTAAATGTGTGAGTGTAGTGAGTGCGAATGGGTGAATGTGGCTTCAGTGTAAAGCGCTTTGAGCGGTCTGTATGACTGGAAAAGCGCTATATAAGTTCAGTCCATTTACCATTCTGGGGGACCATGAGGAATTTCCATATTCCACATCGCCCACAGAGCACCTCTCTTTCTTTCTTAGGCTGAGTCCAGCCGATCTACGGAAAAAATGCATTTCAACTGCTTGGATCTCTTTCTGTTGGTTATGATCTATATTTCGTTTCCTATTTCTTTACCTCAGCGGACTGGAGCAGTGACCATATTACAGTGGATGATGCAATAATTAATCTATCTATCTCCCACTCCATCCTACCATTGCTCATATTTAAGACACCAAGATACCTGAACTCTGATCTAGGGAGAGACTGTCAGACCACCTGAAGGAAGCAGTCCACCTATTTTAAGCGACTATCTCTATAACTGTAAAATAACTCTTCACAAGTTAATGTGCATAATACAACATCTTAAGAAATGCAAATAATTATGAACCATTTAGTTCCCTAAATCTCTAGAAGTGAACAAATGTACTAGTTCAATTTAGTAAAGAAAGCACATGAACAAATTTGGAACAATTACAGCTTCTTGAATAATGATCATGTTTATATGAAACAAAACTGAACTTTAGTTTAGGTATAATCCAGATTTGGAGTATGATGCTTCAATATCTTAACTTTGTTTCTCCCCATGGGGCAGATCAGGCTGCTTGAACTAGAAAGAGAGATGGAGACAGAAGGACATGCTGCCGAAACCAATACCCTCTGGTGGTGCCAGAGGGCTGTTTCCATGGTGAGACACAGTTAGAGCAGAGCAGAGCGTGATGAATAATGAATGCACATAAGGTCCTAACATTAGCGCGAACCAGTTGAAGGTTAATTCCAGCAATGCTCATGGACTCTTAAAGGGCACGCTCTTGCAACAAGTAGTTACACACACACGTCACTAGAGGAACTGATGCTGGATGGAGACAGCTGCTGCGCAAAACATTTACAACTAACACGGATAGAATTTGTGAAAATACTACTTTTACAAACTTTGCTGAATTGTTGACGTTGATTGACTGATCACCACTTTTTTACATGAATACCTTCTCTAAAAAAACAAAAACAAAACAACAACAAGCCAGCACTCACAGTGAGCAATTATTCAGTGGGTCACCTATTCTCTGCTCTGCACCGATCATCACACAAAAGCACTATTCACAGGCTGCAAACAAGGCGACAAACAGCACCTGTTCCCTGCTCTGGCTACCTATTATCTGCCTGATCAGGGAGGATCCTCCTACTGAACACATACAATGTGGATCCTGCAAAAGGAAAGATGAGCTAAACATTGTGCGTGGCCAATTACAGTGAGGCATTTATGTTCTCATGTATCAAGTATAAACTCTAGCACAGTTGATTTGTTTTGAAAAAATATTGACTATTCTGAATGGATATTTGAGAAAATGTATGAAATGTTTTTTTCAAGCATGTTTACTTAAATATTAGTACAGCAGATATGTAATGACTTACTCAGAATTATTACAAATATGGACCTCTGTTGCTAAACAGAATTATTGCATCCAATGCCTTGATGCATGAACGGTGTCTGTGAACACAAAGTTTGGAAATGATGGATCCTTCTTTATTGTGCTAGCAAGTTGGTGTTTCCCATCTAAAAGTATTTTCTGTTCACAATGAAATGTAAAAAAACATGTCTGATTTCTCTTGACCTTATGTAAGTTAAACTAAACAAACAGCACCTCTGCAGAAACAAGTTTGTTTTGTTTGCTTTGCAGAATCAGAATCAAACACAATCACAGGAAGCGCTGTGGAGTGAGAAGTTGGAATATGTCTGTGAGTCAACAAAAAACAAACTGATGTTAACATCCTGCTGAAGTTCAGAAAGATTGAAAATCAACACAATTTTTCAAGGTTCTGCCATACATATGCAGCAACTGTAGGTTCCAGAGCTACTTGCTT
Source organism: Crenichthys baileyi (assembly GCA_036173005.1). Taxonomy (NCBI): domain Eukaryota; kingdom Metazoa; phylum Chordata; class Actinopteri; order Cyprinodontiformes; family Goodeidae; genus Crenichthys; species Crenichthys baileyi. The sequence goes on from JAHHUM010000671.1 coordinate 278,040, forward strand.
TAATAGGTGTATCTCCATGAGTGAGGATATCATCAAAATTAACGCATTTCAGTACTTACGTTCAAAAGGTGAAATTCATATATTACAAAGGATTAATAAACACAGAGAAACAATTGTCAATCATTCTGCATAGTTTTATTATTGTAGCATACAGCTAATAAAACACCCAAAACCACAGAATTTTGACTAGCAAAATGTGTGACCATGTAATGGGCAACCCAATCATGGGGACTATTGATAACTTTGCAGCTGTCCGGCATCAATAGAAAGATGAGATACATCAGACCCAACAATACCGGCGTGTCAAAGTGACCTGGGCTTCCATAACACCCTAGCGATGCAACAGGCTGATCATGAAATTGTCACACTGCATTAATGAAGTAATTCATGCTAAAGGAGCAACCAAACAAGTTGACATAATCTTCTGTTGGCAGACCTTTCTGTGGTAAACTCCTTTTTTTATTGATCAAATGTAATATTTAATTTTTGTAAACGTTTTTTGTAACGTAATGTTGGGTTTTCATTATCTGTAAGCCATAATCATCATCAAAATTAACAAAATATGAATGTCTCTGAAATTCATACTCTGTAATGCAAATTCAAAGAAGCAATTTGAAATCGTGGCAGACTGTGCGACTATATATTATGATTTTCTTTGGTTAAAAAAAGAGGTTCGCAGGAAACATACGTAAGGACCACAAAAGCAGGCATATGGTCAGTGATCTAAGAGCACCAAAACTTAGAAGGGACAGTTCGGGATTTTTTAGGTGAATTTATGTTTAAAGGATATAAGCAATATTATCTACAGTACATAACTCTCTTGGCATCTTCATTTATTGTAAATGCTGTCAAGATGACTGATCGGAGCGGACCCCAGAATGCAGATGGACAGGCAGATTGACCGTAAGTAAAAAACGGCTTTATTTTAAGCAAAACAAAATCACTCTTGGGTGGATGCAAGAATTAAACAAACAGGCGTAACAGGCACAGACGACAAAGTAAAATGATGTTTCCGCGACGAGTTAACAGAATGATGGCGTATATATGGAGCATGGTACAAGTGAAGCAAAAAAGACTGATTGCATGATGCAGGTGGACTGAATGAAGCTGATTGCTATGGCTGACAGAGGCAGGGAGAACAAAACGTAACTGGAGCAAAACAGAAATCCCATGATGCAAACTAATAGAGGGAAACATGACTTGTAAAACTAGAAAAAAATAATAAGAAACTAAAGCACAACCAGGAAAATAATAACCAGAAGCAGGATCGGCTAGTCATAGGGGGGGCCAAGACCAAAGTGGACTTCCACCATCCTGACACAACTCCAGTCTCAAAAATATCATAAAACAGAGTTTGTGGGGCTGCACGGTGGCGCAGTTGGTAGCACTGTTGCCATGCAGCTAGAAGGTCCTGGGTTCTTTCTGCATGGAGTTTGCATGTTCTCCCCGTGCATGCGTGGGTTCTCACCGGGTACTCCGGCTTCCTCCCACAGTCCAAAGACATGCCTGTTAGGTTAATTGGTCACTCTAAATTGCCCTTAGGTGTGTGAATGATTGTGTGCATGGTTGTTTGTGTGTTGACCTGCGATGGACTGGCGACCTGTCCAGGGTGTACCCTGCTTCTCGCCCATAGACTGCTGGAGATAGGCACCAGCTCCCCCGCGACCCACTATGGAATAAGCGGTAGAAAATGACTCACTGACTGACAGAGTTTGTGCAAATACTGTTTCATTTACCCTAAAAATATTGCCCTATTTGCATTGGGTGGTTATTTATACAGAAGCCAATGATTATGCGGGAAATGGAGGTAGGAAACACATGCTGAGGACGGCCTTTCAGGGAAACAGCCTGATCAAAAAGAAAAGCAGTGTAAAAAGTTATAAAGTAAATAGCACTTACTTTAAACAACTTTAATATTTTTTTGCATCACTTTAGTTTTATAGTGGACAGTTTTTCTGAAAGAAACATTTTACATAGTTCCATTCTGCTTATGTATGTCACTCAGAAACACCGCTGGAGGGGAGACGCCTCCTATTTCCATTTCCTGCATAATCATTGGCTTCTGTGGAAATAGTCACACAATGCAAATATGGTGATAAAGGTTCATAAAATAGTGCTTGCATAAACATTAATTTCTTATGTGTTCGAGAGTGTTTTTATGAGAGTGATGGCCTGATGTAAAAACCCCTAATTCTGGGGTAGTTTAAATGAATGCTATTTAGTTGATATTTACACAGCTTTACTTTTTTATCAGACTATTTCTCTGACCAGAAGTTCATTGCATGTTCCGTTTCAGTTTGTGTTTCAGATAGGAGGCTCATTGGTGGTGCACTACCTCCTATTTCAGTTTCCCTTATAAATCAGTCATCGGCTTCTGCATGAATAAACACCCAATGTAAACATTCGGATGGTTTAAAGATTCACAAAATAGCCTTTTTGAGATCGGAGCTGTTTGAAGACTAATACGTTTGTAATGGTTTTGGCCCCAGTTGGACTAGTTAACTTTAGCCTCCTGCACCAGCTAATCTGGATTTATGCTAAATGAAGATGTCAGGACAATTATTTAATGCAGGTATGATATTAACTGCTTCTATACTTTTAAGGGAACCTCCCTTTAGAAATCTTAAACCGGAATGTCTTCTCAGTTGACAGCTTTTATGGTCTTTAGTTGAATCAACTTTTCAGTTTCATGAAGTACTCCTTACACACTCAAACCAGTGGACGGGTTTCAAAGTTTAGGTCGTTTTACTTGTATAGACTACTCTCATCCATCAGTTCTCAGTTTATTTAAGATAAAACGCACAAAAACAGGCCACTAAGTGATGATAAACAAAAACAAGAAAACCCACCTCCACACAATCACTTCTTGATTTCTATATACATATATCAACAACATATACATATGTCAACAGCAGAGAACAGGACAAAACTCACATAGTTAATTAATTATCTTTTGTTTCCAATTGTAACTGAAAGGAATACGAAATACCTTCCAAAGCAGCCGATGACTTTAATTCTTGCTCTCCATTCAGACTGTCGAAGTGTAGCCAAGTCTCAGCCTCAGAGTCCCTCCAGGAGCTCCACTTGTCAGGATGCACTCCCTGTCGGTGTTCCTCCATCAGCTGAGCTAAGACAGACTCCACCCCCGGCAACCCTCCAGCTCCTGGCCCTCCTGAATAATGAAAAACTTTCAAAGCTTCGGCTTTCTTCAATCTGCTTAGTGACCTGGTTTGGCGACATGTGAGCAGCGCTTATGTACATCTGCTGCTCTGTGGTTAGCTATTTTTAAGGGAGCTTTGGCAGTAAAATCCGATTTTTTAAATAAAAACAATGTTAATACATCAAAGATTACTGTAAAAAATGTTAAGGGTTGAATACTAAAGTTCAAATTCTGTTTCCAGAAAAAGTTAAAGCTGTTCCAATGTACACATCCCACAGCACAGACAACAATCTGTATAGACATGACCGTTTTGGAAACACAAACAAACAAACAAGGACTGAATACATAAACACCTAAATATTGTTAACCTTATTTTTCAAAATGTAAAAAATTTACACAAAGCTGCAAAAACTTGGAGATTGCACACAAGGTTTGAATACTGAATATTTTATTGCTTTCAAGTGTCATTACAAGTATTCCATTGTACACATCCAACAGCAGAGATATCAATCTATAAAGAGATTATCTACATATATATACATAACCACTGGCTGAGCAAAAGGACATTTTTAATGTATTAAACAAGTAAACAAATAACTAAATCAAATTTGGGTTGGTTAATGGACCACTTGGTTGCACGGTTGTCTTCCAGCAAAATGATCCTGGGGTTTAATGGTCTCTCTGCATGGAGTGCAAATTTTTTTCCCATCTGCATGGGTTCTCTGTGGATACTGTGGCTTTCTCTTACAGTCCAAGAATGTACATGTCTGGTTACCCAATCACTCTAAATGGCCTTTAGGTCTGATTGTGTTAATTTATAGCTGTTTGTCCAGTGGGTCTCTGTGGTACATTATGTTGACCTGTCCATCCATTGACTGCTGACTATGTCCAACAAAATGTATGATGCTGAACCAATTTTTCTACAGTTCAAACCTTTGCACATCAATCTATACACGTAACGCCCCTTAATGACAACGTAAAAAATATTTTTTTTTACATTTTTGCACTTTTGACAGCAATTGTAGCATCAGGTCTTCTTGATATGGTGCCACAAGCTTGCCACAGTCATCTTGGGACAGTTCCTTGTTTCAGAACCTCTCAGCCTCCATGAGATTTTATGGAAACGTCAATGCACAGCCATTTTCAGATCTTTCCAGAAATGTCTGGCTGGACCATTTCAAGGACATTCATAGAGTTGCCCTGAACCCACTCCTTTGATATCTTGGCTGTATGCTTGGGGTCATTGTCCTGCTGAAAGATAAACACAGTCTGAGGTCAAGAGCACTCTGGACCAGGTTTTCATTCAGGATGTCTCTGCACGCTGCATTTATCTTTCCCTCTATCCTGACTAGCTACAGCATGCAGCCACCATGCTCCACTGTACGCATGGTGTTGGCCATGTCTCTTTAGATCGAATAATTTCATTTGTCATTGTCTGAGAGTCCTTTAGGTGTCTTTTGGCAAATTCCAGGTGGGCTGCCATCTGCCTTTTACAAAGAAGTGGCTTCGTATGGCCACTCTACCATTGAGGCCTGATTGGTGAATTGATACAGAGAAGGTTGTCCTTTTGAAATGTTCTCCTCTCTGCAAGGAGCAATGCTGGAACTTTGACAGAGTGACCCCTGGGTCATTGGCCATGTCTCTGACTAAGGCCTTTCTTCCTCGAATGCTTAGTTTAGATGGCCAGCCAGCTTTAGGAAGGGCCCTGGAGGTTCTTAACCTTTTGCATTCACTGAAGATTAAGGACTTTGTCCAGGTCCACAGACCTTCAAAGCAGTAGAAATATTACTGTATCCTTCCCCAGATTTTTGCTTTGAGCCAATGCTTTTGCTTTGAACTGCAATGCTTTTGCTTTTTGCTTTGAACAAAAACACAAAAAAATGATGTTCTGCATTGTAAAGTGGATGGATTCACATATCAATCCATCCAATTTTTATGCCCACTTATTCGGCACAGCGTCCCAGGGAGGCTGGTGCTTTCATAGGCCACCTGCGTAATTTACTCTGCTATAAATATCTGACTATAGTTGCAGTTGCTCATTTTCCATTTAAAGGTAACAGGTAAGTTTCCATTTAAAGGTAACAGGTAAGTTTCTATACTTTACAAAGAACAAAGCTACAATGGGGATTATTTAACATATTAGAACTCAGAATTCTCTGCCATGAATCTTTTTCTTTAAACTCAGAAAAGAGACAAAAAAGAAAAAAAATCATTAAATCATCCCCACAAGTTTCCATGTTGTGTTCTTTGGATAGTAGGTTAAAGTAAAAGGGAATACAAACTCTCAGAACAATGATAAAAGAAAACCAGATTTTGATGTGAATCCAGCAGGTGGCGCCACAGAACATGACTTTCAAAAGGTGAAAATAAATGTACCTGTTTAAGCTTTTCTGAGTTTAAAATGTTCTTTTGTTTAAACCAGTAACCAAATTAAAAATAATAATCATAAAAAAATACTATCCAACAAGTTCTACAGATGATCAATTTAAGGTTTGTACTGATTTCCATTGTAAAACTAAGCCTCATTGCTTCTGATAACCTCTGTGGTTGATTTTAGCAGACATAGTTCAATGACCAGCCATCAACTTCTGCATTACTGTTTTACCACTCAGACTGAACATGTTACTGATTTATGATGATAGCATACCCAAGAGCTCTGTCCTGACGAGAACAACAAAATTTCTCTGTCAACTGCGTGCACACACCACAACTGATCATAATGACAGACCGAGCACAACTGAGCCGGTGAGCACCAGGTGCAATACTATCAAAAACAATAAAAAAGAACAAAACAGAAAAAAGCAGATTGTTGAAATTCACTTTGGATTGTTGACATTTGCCTTCAAATATCCTGGCTGTTAATGTGAAGCGTAAATGCGATCCAATGCAATTTATGATGGTGCCTGGGAAATGTTTTCGTTTTGCGTTCCGGAGAGAGCCAGATGTTCTCTCCTGCAACATATTGGCTGCAGCGGTAATTCTGTTGAACAACTGAGCAATGTAATAGCATGTCAGTGGCACAACACAAAAGACAAATTTCAAAGAAGTTGCATAACTTTGCACCAGAGCTCTGACTTGATCCAAGTGCTCCTGCCTGGGTTTCTTTGAGGTACAGAGAAATTGAGTGATAAAGGAGGAGGTGTGTGGCTGTCACATCGCTGTGCTTTGATGCACATGCAGGTACTTCTCTGCTCAGATGGAAGCATGCAAGCCAATTAAAAAGAGATTCCTTAACAAGTTGTGAAAGCCATGACCCACAGAGCAAAAAACCTCTTTTTTCTTGAAAGTAAGCACTGCTTGACTTTGCACTTCAGGCTTGCGTTGGATTCAGTACATCCTCTTTTTAGTAGCATTCTGTTTTGAATCTGTGGCGATTTCACAGTAAGAGTTTGTTTTGCGAGAAACATTTAGTATTGGAACAAGGAATTTCTTAAATAGGGTGGCCCTTGAGTTACAGTAGGGCTCTGATAATGACAAATACAGATATGTTTTTGAAGCCTTACAGTTATAACACAGCTGATGTATTGTGCCACACAATGAGGCGGCTGCAGAGGGAGAAGTCACTAAAGCGGCAGATCAGGGGGGAGTGTGAATCAAAGATCTAATGTCTTGCTTGGATGCCATGGTTGTATGCTTTAGGCTGTGCTGCATGATATTGGGTGTGTGAACAAGGACACCCAGTAATTTTGGTGCCGTTGTGTTTTGATGGAAGAGTAATGCTAAAAGACATGGAAAATTGTTCAGAATTGTTTTCATTTTGTCAGGAATTAAAACCAGAAACCTTTATTGTGAAAATCTTTAGCTGTTCATGGAGCCGTTCCTAAATTTTACATGAGAAAAACTTGGAATCTTAGTGGTCTCTTCTAAAGCAGCTTGAAAACAGTAGGGGGTGTTTTTGACAGGGGAGTTGATCTGACAGTGAATTTGTCTCTACAAGACAAGTCCTTTTAAATTCCTGGGATTTTATGTCAGGTTTAAAAGCTGACAAACAGCCGCTGAGTACAGAAAAAGTTTTCAGACAGATGGGAGATGCGAATGATATATGAGAACCTTCTGTAGTGTTGTCAAACAGACAAGATCTGACCTTTCACTCAAAATTTCTAATTTTCTCAAGTACCATGACAACATCTAAGACACCTCTCTTAGATTAGCCAGAACAATGTGGTATTCCATACTGATTCTGTCCTGAATCATTGCTGTTTGTGAGTACTCTTTTCTGTCTGTGAATATATGTCAAACTGTCTCTTGTGTTAATGATATTATGTTGCTAATGTCGAAATCCTGAAAAGCTTTGGAAACAACCAGTACTTAGTTAACCTTTAAACAGTAACTAATATTTGAAACACTGGATATGCACTGTCCTTTTATTCAATAGGATTACATATTGGAAGCAGTAAATGGGATTTCTTCTCAACCTGGAGATCAATTGCAATTGCAGATTTTTTACATTCTATAGATTCTATTTTTCTAAGCAAGAAGAGATGGTTAAAAGTTATTACTAAAAGTGCTTCTGATTGGTTCGTCAGGGCCTCATGAAGACTCCTTCCCCAGATGCTCTGGCTATCATCTCCAGAGACACTTGAGTTCATAGACACATATAAAGAAACAGAATCAGTGAACCTGAACCAAGTCAGAACCAAGCCTGATCAATGTGCCCGGTTTGGTTCTAATAATTTTATTTGTTATTTTTTGTCCACTGACCATGTACTTTCACCCAATTTCTGTAAAACGTTTCTGCAAAGTTTAATGTGTTTGCCTCCACACCTGACTCAATGTGAGTTCCTTTAACCAGTCTAATTCCAAATCCCAAGTAAGAAACCACCAAGACAAACAACGAACTGAATTATTACAAATACCCCTTTTCCACCAACGCGGTTCCGAGCCAATTCTTTTTCCCAACGTGATCTTGAACCGTTGACATGTGTTTCCACCGATGAAAAGAGATTCCAGAGCACGAACTCTGGTTCAATTCGGTTACTGCAGAATACTTGGTTCCTCTGCGTGAACCGTGACATCACCCGTGGGTGGGTTAAGTTGCAGACAATAGAAGCAACAAGCAGCCGGTGAAGATGAAGAACGTACCATAAACATTATTTATATTTGCAAAAACACACTAAACCAAAAATGGTGATAACGTGTTTCAGTGCTCAACAAAACATCAAAGTTCAAAGGCAGGCATACTGAACAGGTTTAAGAACGACAGTTCCTTCGGTGGAAAAATGCTAAAAGGGCCTTCTATTTCAAGTAACCCTACCAGGCAGACAGATCCACTGTTGAACCCAAAGTGGACCATACAGGGATGAAGATGTTGAAACCCTTGAGCAGAAACACAAGTTGGTTCTGAGAAAAAAAAAACAGCCTGCCTGATTCACAAAATGGGCACTCTCTTATCCTGTTCTATCTGTGGCAAGCTGGGAAAAAACTAACATGTCCAAGAAAGAGGTGTTTTGTAAACTTCCAAATTCCTACAGTCTTGTTCTCTCTACTAAACTATCACCTGAAGCTGACACATAAGATTGCAGAATTCTTTCACACAAAACCCCTACTTTAAACTTCTAAGAGAGACAAAAACTTCTGAAAACCAGCTTAGTTCACATTTTAAAATCCATTTCTTGTTCAGAAAATCTTTGTTTTTTTGTTGTTTACTTTGTGTTCCTTTAGGTTATGAAATTAAAAGGAAATACTTATAATCAAAAACACTGATTATCAGTATTTAATTAAATGGATGTTAAATAAATCTTAAAAACTTTACAGAATCTCCTTAAGATGTGTGAAAGAATTGTTCAGTAGAATAAGCAAACAACTGATCCTGCAGATAGATTTATGTGATTATTTATAAGACTGACTGAATCTTATTATTTTTTACATATTTAAAAAAATATAATGTAGTCTTTTAGCCACTATACTTTTTTATTCACAGTGTAGGAAGAAGTTAAAAAATCACCATATGGTTTTATAGCTATATATTAATATCCTAAATACCAAAGAGAGACTCTCAGTCTCTGACTTTCTAAGTTGTCTCCAAAGTCTCGGTTGTCAGGATGACAGCTCCACAAGGCAGCAACTGTTAATGCCAAAAGACAGTAAAGATAACATGGGGCAAATCTCAGTTCTGACAGAAAAATGAGCTCTTTGGATGCTTGGTGACAAATACTCGGCATTTCAGTGAGCACTGGTGGGTTTTTTGTAACTATTATTCATGATTCTGAAAGGTGAACGTTGCACACAAAACACAGCCTTGGCGTACTGTCACAACTGTTACATACATGAACGACAGGAAATCATCACATCAAAACATATACAGTGCCATGAAGAACTATTTACCCCATTACAGGTTTCTTCTGTTTTTGATTTTTTCTTAAATTTTTCAGTCATTTAAAAAAAGTTAATACCGGGCAAAGATAACCTGAGTAAATACACAATGGATTTTTAAAACAATGATTGCATCTGTTAAGGTTAAACCTATAGAGTCCTAAGTGAGAAAACAGTTGCACTAATACATATAATAACTCTAATAACTGGATGTGATACAGCAACTGCACCAGCTCCCCCGCGACCCACTATGGAATAAGCGGTAGAAAATGACTGACTGACTGACTGACTGATATTTTGGCTCACTCTTCTTTGCAAAACTGAGTTAATTCAACTTCATGGTGGTTTATAAGCATATTTGCGTTAATGCGTCTCAATCAGATTTAAGCATTTCAGTAGGCCACACCAAAACTTTGATTCTGATTTCATTTTTTTCAAACAATTCAGAAGCGTTCTTCTGATCATTGTCCTACTGCATAACCTAAACACATGGCCAGAAACTTTTGTTTAGCATTTTCTGGTAGAGGGCAGAATTCAACTTGTCCATTTCTTGTAGAAGCAATGTTGTCCCAGACCATCACACTACCACCTCCATGTTGAACTAGAGGTATGAGGGTATGAGGAACTTTTTTTTAAAATGTTGTTTGAGTTTTTTGCCAGATGTAATACAGAACACACCTTATTAAAAGTTATTTTGTAACGTCAGTACACAAAATATTTTCCAAGAGCTCTTAAAGATTATGCAGATATTAGCCGGCCTTTGTGTCTCTCTTGCTTAGCAGTGTTTTTGGCCTTGGAAGCCTCACATGAAAGCCATTTTTCCCAGTCTCTCTCTCAGAATTGAATCATGAACACTGACCTTAACTGAGGCAAGTGAGGCCTGCAGGGCTTTAGATGTTGCTCTGGCTTCGTTTGTGACCCCCCAGAGAAATCCTCAATATGCTTTTTGTGGTAATTTTGGTAGGATTGGTCACTCCTGGAAAGGTTCACAACTGTTCTATCTTTTCTCCATTTGTGGATGATGCTTCTCATTGTATTTCACTGGAATCCCAAAGCCTTCTAAATTACTTTGTAACCTTATCCAAACTGATAAGACACTTTCATTGTTTCTCATTTATTCATGAATTTCATTCGATTGGAGTGTGATGTGTTGCTTTTTTTGGGTCTTTTAGCCAACTTTGTATTGTATGACAGGTTCTATTTAAGTGATTTCATAATTCTACAGGTAGTAAACTGAATCACAGTATATGGTAAATCATAATTAATTAACGATTTAACAAGGGGGCAGTTATACCTTCACATAGGGTTAGATTGGTTTAGATAGCTTTATGCCCTTGATATATGAAATCATCATTTGAAAACTGCATTTAGTATTCACTAAAGTTATCACCTTCTGATTTTAAATTTGGTTTAATAATCTGAAACATTTAAGTAGGACAAAGAAGTCAAAACTGAGGAAATCTGTCAGAAGGCAAACACTTTTTACAAAACTGTAAATAAAACTATTCGCATTTTAAAAGATATAAGGGAATTAAGAACATCAATGTGACAGAACCGTTTGTTTTTCATTCTGTAAATGTCTGCACATTTATCACAATATCCATATCTGAAGATAAAAAACAAAGCACTCATCATAGAAAAACAATGAATAAAGTTTATACTTAACAATTCTAATGAAAGAAAATACATTTGTTACAGCGCCATTAAAACAAGAGGAAGGTTTAAAAATATCCTACAGTTCTAGAACAACATATTTCTGCTTCAGAAAGTTTAAAGATGGATACTGCATCGGCTCTGCTAAAACTCAAAATCCAATAGAAACTTTTTGAAAGTGATTAATTTTCTTCACCTGTTTAATCTTAACCCAAAGGCAGGCCAGACATTATCTCCAGTAGTCCAGGGGCACCCTTGAACATGGCGACAGACAGCATAACATAGAAACCCACACTACAACAACCATGCACACACAGTCACACCTGACGGGAATATAGTGCAGTATGTTAACCGAAAATGCCCATTTTTGGCCTGTGGGAGAAAGCCGGAGTCCCTAGAAGGAAAAAGAACATGAAACTCCACAAAGACAGGCCCAAGGGCTTGGATTTAAACCCAGCAACTTCTTGCTGTGAGAGATTAGTGACTGCTCCAATATGGAGTCCATTATCTTGCCAAATATGACAAATTAATGCTGAAATGGAAAAATGATTCCTTTCAACCAAGCGTATCGAGCTTTGCAGCATGTACTTCTGTTGTGTTTATATTGTGCTGATTCATTTGATTAAAAAAAGTGTTTTATTATGTTTGTGAAAATAAATATTTTTTGTATTACAAAAAAATTAGATTTCTTCCTCTGCCCTGACCTAAAGAAGGAGGTAGACACATTACTGTTCTAATTCTCTGACATAATATGACACATGGTTTTGACTTAAACAAGGTTATTCTGACATATTAGGTGTAGGCATGATATTTGTGTTTTCCTGCGTTTGGTTATGGTCATCATCACAAAAACCATTGTTGATAAAATACCCTAAGGATTTTGACTGTCCATCATATTTAGATTTATAGCCACCATATTAAATCAATACAAATTTAGATGATGAAATAAATGAAATGGTACATCTGGAACTGAACCCCACTGTGATAGCAATTGGAACAAGTAATGAAAAATTCCCCAACCTAGGTGTCAGTTTTCCTAAGAGCTAAAATTTACATAAAAAACAACCATAAAACTGACATTACCAAAAGAACAACTATAGATTAAATTACCAAGACATTGACTTTTTTTTTTTTACAAATTAGATGATTTCTGAAAATTTAGGCGTATCAGGCTATAAGGGATCTGAAAGCAACTGCATACCATACAATTTTTATTTCTATATCAAAAAGATATTCTAGTATTATTCCCAATAATGCACCAGGAGCAAACCCATAAATTACCAACCCAAGAAAATGTGAAATTCAAGGGGTATGACATTTGCAGTTCAAAAGCTGGCAGTATGAGCCAAGGCAAGTCCTATTATTTAATGCACTATTCAATTCAATTCAGTTTTATTTATATAGCGCCAATTCACAGCACATGTTGTCTCAAGGCACTTCACAAAGGTCAGGTACACACTACATCCACTCGTCCTAAACATGCAAACAGTGCAAGCAGAGTTAGTTACTTTATTAAAATTGGGTAAAAAGGTTTTGTCTGTCTAAGGAAAACCCAGCAGATTGCATCCAGTCAGTGACTTGCAGCATCCCTCCTCCCCGGATGAAGCATGTAGAGACAGTGGACAGTCACTGGCGTTGACTTTCGCAGCATTCCCTCATACTGAGCATGCATGTAGCGACAGTGGAGAGGAAAAACTACCCTTCTTTAACAGGAAAGAAACTCCCAGCAGACACAGAACCAGGCTCAGTGTGAGCGGCCCCAATCTGCCACGACCAAACTGGGGGTATAGAGAGAACAGAGCAGAGACACAAAGAGAACAAAGAAGCACTGATCAGGAGTACCTTTCTATGAAAAAGGAAAAAGTAAAGTCTAATGGATGTAGCTCCTTTAGTCGTTTCACCTAGAAAGACATAGAACACAATAAATACTCTGAGCCAGTTTTCAAGGTTAGAGTCTGAACAGAGAACATACTATTAGTTACAGTAAAAGCTCAGTCAATCGCCATGTCTAGGAGAGAGAAAGGGTTAAACACAAAACAAAAGACAGGGCCATGGGATCATCGGTAGAGGAGTGAGCATTAAAGTTGTGCCAGCAGAAGCTCGGACCACGATGCCCCTCTCCAGAATGGTGTCACAGGTAAGAACAGAGTCAGGCCAGGTGTAGCTTCTAGGAAGAGAAAGGGAGAGAACAAAGTTAAAAGCTGAAATATGAGAATGTAACGAAGAGGCTGAAAGTGGTCCTCCAGCAGCCTAAGCCTATAGCAGCATAACTACACAGATAGTTTCAGTTTAGATTATTTAGTTAAACGGCGCTTATTTACAACAATGTTGTCTCAAGGCACCCCAAAAAGGGTCCCACTGATATGGTTGCATGTTATACTAAAAACCAACAGGATGGGATACCCTCTCTGTCAGACTGATTATAACCACTGGAAAAGAGAAGGGGTCATACAGGTGAGCAGAAATGGAGTGTGTGTTGCACCTCAACCGTAACTGAGCCGCGTTAGGCTAAACCTGACTCCCCTTACTCCATCCAACAGGCAGGGAGGAAGGCTCCCGTCCTGATAAACTCAAGCCACTCTGACTTATCAAAAAGGAAAGTTTAAGGCCAGCCTTAAAATAGACAGGGGTCCGCCTCACGGACACCAAAAGCTGGAGCTGGTCCACAGGAGAGGAGCCTGATAACTAAAGGATCTGCCTCCCCATTCAATTCTGAGAGACTCTAGGAACCACCAGTAAACCTGCAGTCTGAGAACGAAGTGCTCTGTTAGGAATATATGAACAATCAGATCTCTGATGTATGATGGAGCTAAGATCATAAGGCTTTATATGTGAGGAGGAAATTTTAAATTCTATTCTGGATTTAAACAGGGAGCCAATGAGGGAAAGCTAAAATAGAGAAATATGATCTCTCTTTTTAATTTTCATCAGGAATCTTGCGCAAGCATTTGAATAAAGCTGAAGGCTTTTTACTGCATTTGTGGAACTCCTTGATAGTAAAGATCTAAATAGGTCCAGCATTGAAGTAACACAATGCATGGACTAGTTTTATCAGTGTCACTCCTGGATAGGATATTTCTAATTTTGGCAATGTTTCGGAGGTGAAGGAAGGAAAAATCCTAGAAAAACCTGTTTAATATGGGATTTAAATGACATGTCCTGGTCAAAAATAACACACAAGGTTTTTTACTCTATTACGGAGGTCAATTAATGCCAATCCAGGTTAAGTGATTGGGACTAAAGCAGTTTCTTTTTTAAAAGAATCGGTCCAAAGAACGACAACTTCTGTCTTGTCTGAATTTAGAAGTGCAAAAAATGTAAAGTCATCCAAGTTTTTTTATCTTCAAAGGACATGCTTGTAGTCTCATCTAAAACTGGTTGGGCCATCAGGATATGGATAAGTAAAGCTGAGTGTCATCAGAGGTAAACAGTGAAAATTTATTCTATGCCGCCTGAATAATTTTACTCTAGTGGACAGCATATATATACGGTAAAGAGAAAGTGGCTCAAACGTATGAACCTCTGTTGGCTACTCCACAAATTAACCCTGGAGTTTAAAGATGATTTATCATTTACCATGACAAACTGGAATTTTACAGTTACAGGACCCAAGATAAGATTTAATACCAGCCTAACGCTGTTCCATGATCCCTGCCAGCCATATTCCAGCCTTTTTTAAGAGGAATTTTATTGGTCGGACTGTATCAATGCAGCAATGAGAACAGCATGAGAAACAGAACCAGTACAGACACCCAATTATAACCCGAGTCCATAGGAATTCATTAGTGACTCTTGTCAAGCCAGAGCTGTGTTCAGTGCGACGATGAGCTCTGAACCTGGACTTGAAAAACTATTTCAACAAAGGTCATTTCCATGTGAAATGCTACACACATTTGAAATAGCACTAGTTTTCTCAAGAATTGTAGATAAGAATAGAAGATTGGACTACAGTCTGTATTTTTCAAGTCATCTCGTATCAGGCGAAGCTCTTTTAAGTAAAGGTTTAAATTACAGCTACCACTTAAAAGACCTTGGTAAAAATATCATTTACTAAAGATAGACTTAATCATATCTAAAATGGGGCTGGGTAATCAAGGGCACAACACTTCCTTTAAATAATTTGGATGGGATGGGTCTAACATACAAGTTGAAGGTTTAGATGAAGATAATAGTTTGATAACTCAGGAAGTTCCATAGATTAAAAACAAGTCCAAACACAGATCAGGTTCTATAGTTTAATTTCCAAATGGTTGATCTCACTTAGCTGACGGACAAACATTGTTGTGCTCTCCTCACATATCCAATTGGCAAACAATATGCAGTGTCCTGCAGACCTAAAAGTCCCATGAACCAGCTAAGGAGGACTTATTAATGGATTTCTCTGCTGCTTAACAGCTTTAGCAAATAAACCATCGACTGTAGTTGTTGTGTTAGCAAATCTGTGTACGCTCTCCTGTCTTGTTTGAGTGCCTTTTGCATGGCCAGCATTTTATGCACAACAAAGCCTTGGGGAGACTTGCAAGTAACCAGTAGCTTTGATGTCTAATATTTCAGCTCCACTTTGACATACTGATGTAAATTTGTCTCCCTTGTAGATGTAGGTCAAGAAACTTGCACTTTTTTTAAACTTTGGGTGAATACATAGAAACACAGTTATTATAAACAGCTTTCCTTCTTGTTTTGCATAGAATCAAGGCCACTGTTCTTTCTAAAGTAGACAAAGCATCACCAGACCGCAATTTTCAAAGAGCTGCTGTGGTCCTCGTTCTATTATTTTTGTTTCATCCTGCAAAATCAACAGTTTCAGTATAATTACCCATCCTTGATTGCTGAATCTGATCTGTTTTTTTATTGCTGTCATTGCGACAATTACCACTCATAGCTCAGTATGTGCTGCAGCAAACAATACCAGACTAAACAGTTATGGAAACTATGAATATGAATGCAAGAGCACAGTGGTACATCAGTGTAAATAGTTGCCTTAATTGTCACTTCTCTGTGAAAAAGGTGTGGAGAGTTTTTGTGTATCATTTCCTGCATCTCCAGCATCTCCTGTCTGAATGATTTTAATCTGTTCTCTACGAGTAAATCTCCCCCAGGGTGGAGAGCAGGTCCAAAAACACACAAGAAGATGTCTTTTTAATCTTCCATCTTCCACAAGACCATATCACATCAGGTTGCATACCATTCACTAGTGCATCCTCTGCTTTGTAAAATCTACAGGGGTGCACAAAGCCTGTTTTGGACTGATAGCTGAAAAGGATCAGTCTAGACAACACTAATGATTCTGATCTGTCACTGCAAGACATCTGATAGTATTGAACCCTAATTCTGCCTGTCCGCTCCACGGACTGACAGACTGCTGAAAGTGCTCAAACATTTGTCTCCATAGGAACATGTTTTGTCTTGCAGCTCCGTGTATCCTTTGATCATCTCCTAATCAGGTTTGATAGAGAATGTATCAGACTTTTGTGTTTTGCTCCAATTTGCAGCATAACAACACAGGCAACCTTTCAGAGAGACACTGAGAGGAAAACAAAGACTAAAATTATTCAGGAGGACTTTTCTTCTGCACAGAGCACATTTGTTGGGACAGTAACACAGAGAAACTAAATCACACCTTTCACAATATATTCAGAGATCTGTCACAGCACTCATAATGCAGGTATTACTCATGAGCACATAAAATGTAATTCAGCTCGTTAAATTGAATAAAGCTGAACTATTTTGAAGTCTTTACAAGTCTACTGGTATTAGGTCTTTGCCTGTTCATTTAAATGCACAACCACCCTTTGATAGCCCAAACACATTTGCAAAATTATAAATGATGCTTTAGTTTTATTTTATACACACTAAGTAGAACAGTATTTCATCCCAGACATGATTGCAGTACAAGAAAATTCAATTCCATGTCAACTTTGAAAAACAGTCCTGTCTGGATGAAGAGGTTGACACTGAGAAGAGAGATGTACCAAAATGAACAATTTAGTATCATGATTATTGCATACAAGTTTATCCTTGTGTATTATTAGAAGTTTTTCTCAATGTGTAAAAAATATACCAAAAGTGTTGAAAGGATACTTGGATACTGGAAGCTGAAAAAAGTTGTCTCATCCCTAATTAACAATATTCTTATTTGATATGTTTGCAGTGGAATTCAATTTTTATTTTTAAATAAAGAATTGCTTTTTTTCGACTATTTGCCTGATCTACTGTTAGAAGGTTGTCATTTGATCCACCATTTTCTCTGCTTTTACTTTGCTGATCCTCTGACTGTCAAAATCTGCCAGTGTTTTGAGTCCGAGTTCCTTGTCTGTTATCTCCACTTCAGTTGCCGTTATTTCTGTTCATTCTTGTATTTTAGAGTCATCATTCATTCTTGTGTTTAGATTAGTTTCTTGGATTCCTATGTTAGATGTTTTAGGTTGTATTTCCTAGACCTGGTTCCTACCTGTTTATGTTCTTTAGTTAGTGTTATTGTTACCTTTTTCTATCCTCTTAGATGTTTTGTTACTCCCTGGATTCCCTGCTTACCTGTGTGAATAAGTCTCCCTCCTTTAGTTTTCTTACACTCTCTTAGCCATTACTGATTCCCTCCTGATTAGCTCCCAGTGTTCATTGGTCCATTCTCCACCTTACCTCAGGATTAATACTCTGGTTTCATTGTTCTCCACTGGTTCCTCCTGTTACTACCTACTCATGCCTGAATCACTGTCCGTGTTTCCATGTCTGAATTTGTCTGTAAGTCACTAGTTTAACTATTAAAAACTCTTCCACATACCTTGGGGCTCCCATACTTTTGTCTGCACATTGGTCCAGTTAACATCCAGCGTAACATGATACTGACTTCTCCTTTTGCTCCATGAAGCTGAACTTGTGATTTAAATGCTATTGAGGTTCGGATGAGTAACGTTTAATGTTCTTCATCATGATCTGCAACAAAACATTACCCTCTGGCTGTTACTTTGCATTTATTGCTAATTAGTAATTATAGAGCCATACCAAACTCCTGTTATTGGTCAATAGTTTCAAGGTAATTTGGGGATTTATTTATAGTTAGGATGGATTGGGTTTCTCACAGTTTATTGTATCTCACAGCCAGTTGATACAGGCAATATAGTTCACCCGGTAAACCGGCTCTAGCCTTTATGGTTCCCTTGGCAAGATTGTGGTTTAGCAAACAGCTGTATGTGCTGAAGGTTTAACTATGTTGACAGGCTATTCAAGCTTTATTGTGTTATGTAGAAATCTTGAATAAGTATTAATATTTGCAGTCTGTGTTCCCTGTCTAAACTATATTCAACATCAAATGTATTTTATATGACAGCTATTAGCATAATAATAACAGGTTGTAAGATAAATAACAAAATTAGAATCCATTTGGAAGTTTCAGTTCACATTGTTTTCCGTCTCTAGAGGTGAAGAAAAAAATTAATGGTTTAGCAATTTTATTGACACAGTAAAAATGGACTTTTTGAGCAATCATGCCCGGACAGATGTATTAAAACTGTCCTCAGAGTGTTTGTCAAGGACATGTCCGGATAACATTTGTTGCTGAATAGTACAAGTGAAACTGCAGCAGCAGACAGACTGCTTGATGTGTTTAACATAATATTATTTAGCTGAGATTTTGGATTTATTAAATAAAGAAGGTTACAACACACATGTAGTTGCACAACAGCTACTGTAGCATTATTAGGCAACCAATAATTTAATCTGCCAACAATTTTCTGAAAAATGTATAAATGGTGACAAAAAATAATGATCTTTGCTCTTTGATTTAGAGCTAAACTGTGCTGTTTTTAACACTAAGAACAGGACAATAAAATTATTTTGTGAAACATATTTAAGATAACAATAGATAAGAGAGAAATAATAAAACTTGTGACTTTTTTGAGCAACAAGAGGATGAAAGGTATAAATAAGAGGCCTGATATGAAGTAAAAAGATAAAATAAAAATATTAATTCATTTTTGACCTGATATGGCCTCTCTTTGCCCTATTCACATGAGGAAATATACTTTTGAGCAATCATTCAGCAGATAAACACATATAAGGCTGTTCTAAAATCAGTTGACTGGAGCTAGCCTGTGTCGGCACCACCGGGCCCTCTGATCACTATCAGTAGGCAAGATGGGTGAAGTGTCTTGCCCATAGACTACTTCCTGTTAGACTGATGTCTTCGTGTTACACTCAAATCAGTCAGGACATACTGAATGGGCATTGGTACACGGTAAAATGAATTTAAACTTTCATTGATAGTGGTCTGTATTCCCAAAGTGACAACAGTCTGCTGACTCTGATTGGCTGACAGCATCATTTATCTCATGTCGGTAAGCACAGCGATTGAGGCAGACGGAGCGGGGGTACCCACCGGTTGCAGGACAAACCCCGACCACCTGAGCCACCATCGCCTCCGCGAAGTAAACAGACGCTACAAATCATTTGTTAAGAACAAAACCAGCCAGCTAACTTTCTGGCTCAACTGTAATGAAAGAACACGTCTGCAGCTAGAGGCAACTGTCTATGTGGCCTAAGCCAAGAACCGGCCCTGGCTCACTGTCCAGGGCAACATCTTATCGAAGGATGACCCAAGCTCTTTGTTGCTTACTGAAATTTCCAATCAATGTGAAGTGGCTGTTTTTGGCAAACTGTACACCAAAGCTGGACAATTATGATAAAGTTGGTATCTGGCACACCGCTTCCATAACAACGATATTTTACAGCTTTTAAAGAAACTGCATTTGAATTTTTTACTGATTTTAAAGCATTTGCATTTGATTACTTCTATCTCAAAATCCAAAATACTTTCACTGATCAACCCTAAACTGGTTATTTGTACACTGAACAAAGATTGGTGACCTCATGATTTTATTTGTGAAAGCATAATAATGAACACCTTAGATTGAGACATGAAAAATAAGATGTAGGCTTAATATATTTTGATATATTTTGTATGAATTATTTTTACAGTGATTACAAATTCATCTAAATACAGCTTGTAATCTATGTAACCTTTTCTAAAAGGAAAGAATTCAGGAGCCCTGCCTTTCTCATATTGTTTAAACATATTGTTAAAATGTAGATTTTTTTCTTATTATGGCGGTTTGAGGGGTTAACCCAGGGCACCTTTAATAGATGAACCGCCACTGCTCAATGCCCACAACAATAAACCACCAAACTGAAGTAAGAATTGTTATTCATATTAAATTACTTCATAAAACCTCAGTGAACCATATCAGTTTCTTGTCTGCTCCTCTTTAAAGACCCCAAATCTGTTTGAAATATCACACGTGATTAAATTCTTATTCAACACTTTGATAAATATTGCTGCACTCTGACTCCATTACTGCTGTATGAATGTACATTAGACCTGCTTTCAATGTGGCCAACGGGAAAATAAAGAAAGCAATCAAGATAATGCAATAATTATAGCAGTTTAAGTCGCATTAAGGCCAGCTGGGCCACTGAACTGATCTGAGCACATTTATATCGCTGGGCATGCTGGGCTTTTTCAAACACTGACAGGGGACAAAACTTAATTGTCTATTAGCGATGTTTTTTATGTTGGCAATATGCCTGAGCAAAAATGATGCCACTGTTGCAGCCATTGAAATCACTGACAGTTTAATTACAATGGTTAATATTTCAAACACGCTTGAGAATTCGCCATAAATCATGCCTCTTATTTTCTCATGGTTAAACTTTAGGCTCAGACACCTATAAGAAAAATGTCTCGTCTCAAAACAATTTTAAATAAAATGTTTTAACCAAGGGGCTGCACGGTGGCACAGTGGGTAGCACTGTTGCCTTGCAGCAAGAAGGTCCTGGGTGGGACTCCTGGCCGGGGGTCTTTCTGCATGGAATTGGCATGTTCTCCCCATGCATGTGTGGGTTCTCTCTGGGTACTCCTCCCACAGTCCAAGAACATGACTGTTAGGTTAATTGGTCTCTCTAAATTGCCCTTATGTGTCAATGGGTTAGTGCAAGGTGGTCTGTCCTGTATGTCTCTGTGTTGCCCTGCAATGGACTGGCAACCTGTCCACGGTGGACCCTGCCTCTCACCCGTAGACTGCAGGAGATAGGCACCAGCGCCCCTGTGACCCACTATGGAATAAGCGGTATAGAAGATGAATGAATGTTTTAACCAACTGATACATTTATTTACCACTTGAGAGCAATATCAGTCAGATCTAATCATATAGAAAGAGCTTGAAAAATAAAAGTAGCTACTCTAAAAACTGCTGGGTTAAAACATCCTAATACGGGTTACTTTGCTCACTGTTCAGGGTCAAATATGTATTATTCCACATTTTGTCAAGTTACAGCCACAAACTTCAATCCAAATCTGTTTGGTGTAAATTTGTATTCTGCATGGTTTATGATTTGTAAATAGTGAAATCATATTTCGGTTTGACTTGCTCCGACCACTGTGGTCCTTAATATTATTGTTGTCACTCTTGAGTTCTATTAGCTTTTCCCTGCACTACCTTCTCATTTCTCCTCGTCCCCTGGCCAGTCATTCACGTCACATGTAGCCTCTAGTCTGCCCAGTTGTGTCTGCTCCTGAGCAGGAACCAAGAAAGCAGGTAATGAGCTGGAAAAATGGTAATGGAAATGCTTGCAAAATGGGCTGAGCGGAGTGGATATGGTCTAAGTGGAGCCCATGGAAAAGGGATCTTAGTTGTCCTGCAGACAGATTCTCCCACCTGGGTTGCTTACTATAGGCCCCATGATTGTTTCTCTAATTCTAGCTGTCTATGTCCAGCCTGTCAGTTTACATGGATGGCCTTATCTTGGTAGGTTTGCAGTAGTACCATTTTCTTTCAATTTTCAAATGATAGATTAAACAATGCTCTGTGACACGTTCAATGCTTAGGATATTATTTTGTAACCTAATCCTGCTTTAACTATCCCTACAACGTCATCCCAAATGTGTGTGATGCAAACATACAGGTAAGGTCTAATTACTAATGAAGGCAAATGGATGCACTGGATTTTATTTAGGGAGATCTGAGTAAATGCAAATGCACACATTATACTTGTTTCATAAAATAAAATTGAAAACAATGTACATTTTTCATTCCACTTCAGAATTATGTGCCATTTTTGTTTGTCTATCATATAAATCCCAATACAATACAGAGATGATTGTTGTTGTGACATGACAAGGTGCAAAATGATGAAATGATTGTAATACTTAAACACTGTATTTATAAAGAACTGCAATTTTATTATTAAAAAATAGATATAGAATGAACATAAAAACGTTATGCAACAATAAAACCCTTAATTAGGATATGATTATGAAATGTCACTCGAAATTACAAATAGGCAACTGTTGTTTAGTTAGAGCTGACATGCTGCTTCTTATTTTCCAAAAGCTGCACATGCAGGGCAATCATTTATGTTTGCGTTCTCTCTTTGGTGCTGCCATCACTGGGATTATGCACTAATTAGCAAATGTGTAAAGTATGCAGCCTGCCATGTTTAGAAAAACAGCAGGATGAGAAAGAACACAAAAAAATACAAAAATAAATAATTGTTGTTGATTGCATTCGGACCCATCTGAAGTTTTACTGATTTCATCTTCTTGAATCAGGTTTCTGATTAAAATGCACCTTATGGGCTGTTCTTCCTTTTTCCACTGCAGAGCACGGTTCCTACTAAGGGCCTATAGGTCACAAGTTCAAGGTTTTATTAATTTTCTGTTCTGATAAATTCAAATGTCAAAA
Source organism: Crenichthys baileyi (assembly GCA_036173005.1). NCBI lineage: Eukaryota > Metazoa > Chordata > Actinopteri > Cyprinodontiformes > Goodeidae > Crenichthys > Crenichthys baileyi. The sequence goes on from JAHHUM010000671.1 coordinate 300,900, forward strand.
GGGAAACATACAGTTGAAAAATGGTGTTTTTATTCTATACAGAACTCTGATTCAAACTAAAAATAGAAACTGGGATTTATGATTTTACAAAAATGTAGATTTTCCACAAAGGCAAAGCAAAAAACACTGATTTGCACTGGACTGCATTTTTTTCTTCACATCTCACAAAAAGACCAACTAACTGAGGTGCTCTTAGACAAAGCATAGAGGATAAACTTTGACCACGGCATATAATGTCCTGTATTATAAAACAGGGCCTGATGCATCATGGGGCTCATATTTCAGCTTTTAACTTTGTTCTCTCTCTTTTGTCTTCCTGGAAGCTACACCTGGCCTGACTGTGTCTACCTGTGACACCTTTCTGGAGAGGGCCATCGTCCGAGCTTCTGCTGGCAACAACTTAATGCTCACCCTCTACCGATGATCCACATGGCCCTGTCTTTTAGTGTTTAACCCTTTCTCTCTCCTAGACATGGCGATTGACTGAGCTTTTACTGTAGCTAATTATATGTACTTTCTTTCAGACTCTAATCTTGAAAACTGGCTCAGAGTTTATCTGTTCCTTCTTTCTAGTTGAAACAACTAAAGGAGCTACATCCATTAACATTTACTTTTCCTTCCCATAGAAAGGACTCCTGGATCAGTGCTTCTTTGTTCTCTTTGTGTCTCTGCTCTGTTCTCTGGCCGCTCACACTGAGCCTGGTTCTGGTTCTGCTGGAGGTTTCTTCCTGTTAAAAGGGAGTTTTTCCTCTCCACTGTCGCTACATGCATGCTCAGTATGAGGGATTGCTGCAAAGTCAACGCCAGTGACTGTCCACTGTCTCTACATGCTCATCCGGGAGGAGTGAATGCTGCAAGTCACTGACTGGATGCAATCTGTTGGGTTTCCTTAGATAGAAAAACTTTTTACCCAATTTGAATAAATAACTAACACTGACTGCACCGTTCAATGGTTAGGACTAATTGGAGTGTATGTACCTGACTTTTGTGAAGTGCCTTGAGACATGTGTTGTGAATTGGCGCTATATAAATAAAACTGAATTGAATTGAATTGAATTGAATTGAATAGCTGTCTGTGAAAGAACAAAACAAAAAGTTTTTGTGACCATCACTGCTTACTAATGATTCCAATAAAGAAAAAGTTTGGCTGTTTCTTTCACATCCCTCCTCTAAAAAGAATCTGCTGAGTGAGATATTAAAATAAGCTCCCTTCCATTTATTATTTCCAGTAACTCGCAGACTATCCAGAGTTTTTCGCTCATATAAAAAGCCTCAGATACAACCAGAATCATCCCAAGCTTGCCCTCACCTCTCAAAATAATTACATTTCATGCAGAGATGAATGTGAGCAGGTGGCCATTTTTCTCTGCTTGCTGTGTCTCTGAAATAAATGAGAAGAAAAGTGTGTGAGGAATTGGGACTAGGTGCTGTACCGAGGCAAAAGCACAACACACTGAAATGCTTTTCTTGATGATCACTCAGCGACTGTGTGGAACTGTTTCATCCTAACACACAATTATGCATACAGAAAACTATAAAGAGCAGGACTCTTTGAAATGCAGATGTTCACCTGGTACAGCAGTACGGCTTTCCAGTTGTAAAACACTGGCTTGGACCAAATTCAGAAGACGCAATTAGCTGCAGGCATGTGCAGTGGTTCTGCAGAGAACATCATTGCAACGCATTTTACAGTCTTTAGACCACAATAGATGGAGACAGACACAGACAGGTGTTGTGCTGTTAAAGCAAAATCATAGGGTGAGTCTGATCTTGTGTGACAGCAGTACAAAAGTCTTAACTACACAACTCAACCATCAGACACATACCCCTGCAGTACACGCAGTTTGCACAGTTTCAGGAATGAAAATTAAACCTCACATAAGCAGGTGCTCTCACTCTTCTGTCACCAAACAATGCACCTGTTAAATATGAAACCTTCCTTAAACTGATTATTGCCAAAGCACCTATTGGATGTGTTATAAAGAGCTTTGTAAAAGTATTCACGTAGGTTCGTCTTGTAACTGGTGGGTTGCCAGTTCGAACGATAGATAGATAGATAGATAGATAGATAGATAGATAGATAGATAGATAGATAGATAGATAGATAGATAGATAGATAGATAGATAGATAGATAGATAGATAGATAGATAGATAGATAGATAGATAGATAGATAGATAGATAGATAGATAGATAGATAGATAGATAGATAGATCTCTGCTAGTAACTGGGACTTCTCATTCAAATTCATGTGCAAGGGCAATGAAGTTACCTGTCTAATCTAATCTTTTTGTGTAATAGGCAGCTGGCAGAGCGTGAGTATCCAGAATTATTTAATCTCCATCAGGATCCCACAGTGACAGCACACTGTTTATATTACTATTAGAGTGGATATAAAACTGGTCTTGTACAACAGATAGTCGAGACCTGATTACATTTTGACTTTCAGTGCTTGTCCTTAGTTGAATTTTCTGACACGCATAAATTACACCTCCGCTTTGCATTTTAGAAATTGGAAATTCCTTAAACTCAGTTATGTATTTGATACTCACTTTGTTCAGTCAAATTAACCTTGAAGAGTAAAGAGTCACATGTACTTGTGAAAATAATTATTCTTTTTTAGGCTTGACAATGTTCATTATTGTTGGTAAGTTCTTATTCTCAATAGACAAGCAAAGGATTTACTCTTGCTGATGAACATACTTTAAATCTGTTGTCCCTATGATCGACACAATCTAATTTGTTTGTGAGGCTACTCTAACATATCACTTTGGCTAAATGGGATTTTAGACAGTTAAAATAGCTCTGTATATATGGGAATGCATAAACTGTAATCAATTTACTGCACCAGACTGTGTACTTACAGTACATTGATGGTAAAACATCAAAACACATCAAAAACAGCTATGCTAAATATCTGAACAGAATGCAGACATTCACACAGTTTAATGTGACTGACTGATTATACACAACCGTACATTTATAATTTACAAAGATTGTTTTCAGCTTTGTCTACATTGGTTAATGGCTTGTTTAAATTACTGGAATTAGTCTACCTCCATGTGATGTGGAAAGCTATTAAGGAAGCAGAATACCATGCATACTGTGTGTGTTCAGCGGATAATACGTAGTTAGCTCTGAAGGTCACATAGAGAGGTACCGTGGGAATAATTATCTTCATCTTCTTGGGTCTAAATATTTGCACAAATATTGATCCTGATCCGTTCTAAGATGTTTGCAACAAAGGATTAATCATGCACTAGAACGAAGTAACAGACTGAAGTCCTTTTGGTTGTAACAGGCACATACAGTGTAATAAAAATTTTCTTCTTACAGATTTTTTCTATTTTTGCGTTTTGTCACACCTAAAATGTTTCACATCATTTAACAAAATTTAATATCAGACAAAGATAAACTGAGAAAATAAAAAAGGCAGTTTTGAACTTATGCAAACCAACATGGCCTCATGTGAAAATGTTATTGCCTGTTAAACCTATAAATAGGTTGTGCCACCCTAGGTGTTAACAATTGCCATCAGGTATTTGTAGTAACTGGCAATGAGTTTACATATCTTTGGAGGAATTTGGTCCTACTTAGGATTTTTGAGCATGAACGGCTTTAAGGTAATCTCACAGCATCTCAATCAAGTCTGGACTTTGAATAGGCACTCTAAAACCTTAATTTTTCAGAAGTAGTGTAGAAGTAGAAGTACTGGCTGTACATGCACATACATGTACATACTGCTCCCCTATCCTTATTTTTATCTAAAATTTAGCTATTCATAGTTATTGTCTGTACAATGTGAGCACTGGAAACTGAAGTCAAATTTTTGGTTTGTGCACACAAACCTGGCCAATAAAGATGATACAGATTTTTTTCTTTAGCTATTTAAAGGTGACTCGCTGTTGTTCTTTGGATAAATGTCCTGCAGCATAACCCAAGTGTGGTCAAGCTTAAGATCAAAAACTGATGGACGGACATCTCCATCAGGATTTAATGCAAAAGAATAGAGACTATGTTTCCATTACATACGACAAGTTTTACATATAAGCCAAAACAGAAAAAATCGGTTTTCATACTTTTGAAAACATAAAAAATCTTTTTTTTTGGCATTTAACAAAAGGAAATAATTCAAGTATTCTTAACTGACCTAAAAGGGGAAAGTTTGGTTTGGTTTAATGTGAGACAGTAAGAACAAAATGATTGTGTATTTAGACTTTGCTTTTAACTTGTCTTATGTACTCTTCCTCATACTGATGCCTTTGTTCAATGTAAACTCTGGCTTCAGCTAAATCCTGCGTCATTTTAGGCTAATTAGATGCAGCCTATTTGATAGGAGTTGGGTACCCATCAACACTGAATCATGTTATTGATCAAAAGTGCTTCAACAAACTTTATGCATAAATTTGAGGTTGTACAACCTTATGAACCCAATGTTATTGTCCATTTTTTTTACATTTCTCCTTTAAGGAGATTAGCTTTTTTCAGCTGAATCGTAAAGAGGGCACTTGGAAGGTGGCCAGTGATTTCTTTTTGGATGAATACTGGTTGAATATGACAGTTTCTCCTCTGCTTTCCATCCTGCTTCATGCAGCTTATTCATAAGATCACTATAACATGGGGAGAGTTTTCTTATTCTAATTGCTCCTCTTCTCCAAGGTATGGACTTACATCCACTGTGTTTATCATTTAGATATGAGCCATGGGAGACTGGTAGAGTATAAGCGATAAGAAGAAACCATTACAACATTTAGTGGAGTGTCCTGCCTGAGTGTTTTAGTACTTTTTTTGTGGTCATTGCATTGACTGAAGTTCAAGGGAAGATTTGAGATGGTCTCGACTCCTGCAGCTCTTCTTATTTGCTCTGTTCTGATGATTTCTCTGGTCAAAGTGAATCCTCTAAGGAAAGAAAGGCATGTTTCAAGGCTAAAGACACGAATTGATTGTACTACAAAGGACTGTTAAGTCTTTAACTCTTCTCTTTTCTTTATGTCAAAACTAGTACGTCTTGAAAGTTATCTGACCTGTTTGGTATGATTGGATATCTTTAAAGCAACAAAATACTTTATTTTTTCTCTCAGAGTGGTAAATTTGGAGGTGAGGATAGACCCTGAAGCCACATGTATCAACACTAACTGAAACTAAACAGCTATAATGTTATTACCATCAGAAGCCAGGGCATTAACAAAGAATATCCGGGGGTTCCCTGGGGTCGCTGTTACCAGGCTCCTAGCAACAGATCCTTTAGGCACTGTGAGATTACTGTTGGGGATATAGATGGCCACTAGCAGATGCTATCAGATTATCTAGAGATTTTAAAGATAGGATAAACACTTCAAACATCTTTTTATTCTTTGGGCTTTTTGCTAAGCAGCTTTTGCAAGTTCCACTATTGTCTGACTCTAGTGAGGCTGCTTCTATGGAAGAATTCTATTGTCATTCACTATGAAAATAACTGAATTAATGCAACATGCCTCCCAAAGGGAAATTAAATGAAGTAGCTCAAACTATCTAGCTTTCTTCAAAGGTCTTCTCTGTAGATGAAGAGATGGCTTTTGAAGCGGTCTGAATTACAGCAAAGAAGACTGAACACTCTTGGTTGTTTTATTACAGTCGTTTGAAGAGGATGCTGAGGGTATATCCACTATGTTCTTTGTTGTATAAAGCTTCTTTTTTTTGCACAACCATTTCCAGAGGCTCCAGAGCAGTTCCCAAAACAGTCAACTTTCTTGATCAGCTTGTTGAGCTTTTAAGTCCTTGGCTCTGATGCTGCTACCCCAACAGATGATGGCAAAAGAAATTGCACTCTCTAGTCAAGTCAAGTCAAGTCAAGTTTATTTATATAGCGCTTCTCAGCAACAAGGCACTCAAAGCGCCTTGTTGCTATAGGTCTACAGCAGACCTATAGAAGATATGCAGCGCTTTGTTGCACAAAATGAAGGACCTAAGATTCCTCAAGAAGTACAGTCTGCTCTGTCTCTTCATAGCTTCACTGTCTCCAGTCCAGTCTGTTGCCCCTGTAAACACTGAGGTATTTATACTCCTCCACTTCTTCACCAATGACAAAAATAGTGTTTGACTTACTTCTGTTTCTCTTTAAAAGTACAATTATCTCCTTTGTTTTGCTCATATTTAAGATGAGAGGACTATTCTGACACCAAGCCACAAACCGGCCCACCAGCTCTTGCTCTGTAAAGACATGCCTAGTCTGGAAAAAAAAAAAATAAGTTCAGTAAAAGTGCCAAAGCAGGTTTAATGCCACTAGCAGGATTTTTAAGCCAGACAGTTTAATATGACAGGATGAGCCATGCTCTGATAAAGCCTTCATAACCTTTGGATTTTTTAATATTTTGTCATAAGATAACCACAAATGCACATATTTTTAGAGGGATGTTATTTTGCCAATAGAAACGTGCACCTAATTGTACATTAAAAGGAAAATGATGTGTGGTTTTCAATAATTTTTACAAATAAAAAATACATTTTGCCTCTTGCAGGTAGAGCTAAATGTTTTAGGGTATGTCTCAACCAGCTTTGCACATGTAGAGACAGAAAATGCTCCTTTCTAATTTTTTTTTAAATTAGCTCCAGCAAATAGTAAAGATAAATGACAATAGTTAAATGACTTGATCCAGTGGATCAAGTCATTTAACTATCACTTTCTAAAACATGAACATGCTTAGATCTAAATAATTCTGCTACACTTTTCTGCTACTAGGTGTTGAATCTTTTGCAACTTCTAAATGAATTAAACCTATATGGAACTTTCTAGTCATACAAACTATGTAAAGCATGGTTTGTACGGGAGCCACATTCACCCAGCTGTAATCTCAAATGTGGACATATTCCTACACTGATATGCAGAAAGGTACAATTGAATCGGCAACTTATAAGACAACTACTCACTGAGGAACAGCTGCCTGAACAATTTTTCCTTCCGATATTGACACATCCCCACGGCACTATACTGCCACCATGTTTCTAATTTTTTGGGATGGTGTGTTCAAGGTGATGTCCAAAACTAAAAAGCCCCCCAAAAAAACAAAAAACAAAAACTTCTTCCACATTTGCTGTGTCTTCACTAAACACCTGTACTTGTACTGAGAATGAATTTACTACTTAGGCGACTTCTGAAGACAATTATTTGCACTGGACCTTATTCAGGGGCACCATAGCTTAATACAAATACACATCATACTTATCAGATTTTTACTTGTAAAAGATTTTGAAAACAATGTATCCTTTTACTTACATTTCATAATTGCGAACTATTTTTGTATCGGTCCAATTACATAAATGTCCATAAAATACACTGAAGTTTCTGGTTATAATGTGCTAAATTGTGAAAAGGTTCAAGTAGTGTTAATACTTTTAAAGGCACTGTAGCCGTCAATGCTTATGAGTTTGGATAACAAAAATAACCTTGAAATCAACAAATACATCCCTCTGTGTCAGTAAAGGTCACAACCTTTGCATTTTTCGAACTTGCTATAAAACTCTGGCAACAAGCAGAAGAATCTTTATTGATAAACTATAGAGTTGCTGATCTGCCTTTTTCCTTGTTTCTGGCAAATACTAAAGACTAATTTAACGTGATAAAGCTGAACCTTATTTCAATTTACAGTGTTTCCACCTGCAGAACACTGTCTCAACACCTCTCTTTGTTCCATATGTGGGTAAGTCCCACAAGGAATTTAATGTGTTTCCTGCAAATAGCTCACAATTCATAGGTGTGTTAGAGGATGTCTACTTGAGTTACTGCACTGCTTCAATGCCTGAAGCTATTAGACTTGTCATGAAGCAGCGCCAGAGCACTGTGCTATCAGGGCAGCATAAATCTAGAACCACAATTGCAACCACGGCAACCACAAACACAATCTCAAAGGAGAAGAACACATTCTGCTTTACAATGTAATTTTCCTACTCTGTAATGAGTTTTACTTTATTAACTTTTCCTATTTGAATTTGATGAGAGCAATATGAAGCCTCTCATTATGCTCAGTTTTACAAAAGCTCTTGTTACCATTGTGAGACAGCAGTCGCTTCAGGTTTTTTTGTGAGATTACAGCTGGCTTGTGTTGCTTTTCAAGATGGCAATGAGCCAGAAGAAGAAACGTTTAATTCCCGGGCTGAAGCGCTATGCCTCGGAAAGATTTACAATAATGGTCAGCAAATTACTGAGTCAGCTCATTAATTGTCACAGGGAGAAAAGAAAAAAGAAAATGAAAACTTGATTATGATAAATTTCATTTCTTTCTCCCTCTTCATGGTAATATTTTACAATAAAGTATGAGCATAAAATTATGCACTTTCCCCACCTGTGCATCAGTTTAAGAGCCAAGTGACTGAAGGTTTTTGGCAAAGCCTGCATAGACTTTAGAGATGATCAAGTTTCCCTGCCGATAAAAAGTAGAAGTTGCTTAAAAGTTTCCATCAGTGACATTTTAGTGCCCATTTACACCAGACTGAGACTGCATCATGACATTTAAAATCAGCCAGAACATCAATGATCTCAGCAGGGTCTTAGAGATCTTCTGGAGTGCATCAGCAATGTGTTTCCCATCAGGCATGACAGAGCATCTGGGTTCCCCAACTGCTTTGAGCATGCACAAACCCATTTAGTCTGCCTATAACACTTAATTGCAAAACATTTACCAGTCATCCTTCAATATTTTGACATTTATTGCTGAGTTGCCTAAAATTACTTTTAAATTAAACAACAGTCCTACTTTCCCTATTAGAAATTCAGATAATATACAGATAATACAGATTCAAATAAGGAAAATAGATAGGGATAACAAAAATAACCTTGAAATCAACAAATACATCCCTCTGTGTCAGTAAAGGTCACAACCTTTGCATTTTCCGAACTTGCTACAAAACTCTGGCAACAAGCAGAAGAATCTTTATTGATAAACTATAGAGTTGCTGATCTGCCTTTTTCCTTGTTTGAGCATGCACACACACATTTAGTCTGCCTATAACACTTAACTGCAAAACATTTACCAGTCATCCTTCAATATTTCGACATTTATTGCTGAGTTGCCTAAAATTACTTTTAAATTAAACAACAGTCCTACTTTCCCTATTAGAAATTCAGATAATATACAGATAATACAGATTCAAATAAGGAAAATAGATAGGGATAAAATATGAATAGCCCCAAATCCTTGCAGGCACCTTTTCTAAAGAAAACATGAGTCAGAATTGTATCTTACAGACTGGCTTTCTTTCACTCCTGATTACATGAGATAAAGATTGTTCATGAGACTTGAGACCCAGAAAACTTGTTCTAAGTCAAGTCTAGAGTCTTAACAGAGCAAGTCTTAGTCAGACTTTAATCACCATCAACGGTGCAGCCCCAGTAAACCAGAGAGGAATCAGTAAAGCTGACCTCATACTAAAGCTGCAACCACAGGCTTCAACCAAAGACACCTGACAGAGCAACACAAATGAACCATCTACAACCTCCATTAAATGCAGTGTCATGATCAGGCGCCTGCACACTGGTCAGAATGCACTGGGCTCTCCAATGGAGTAGAATTATTGCTTGTAAAGGAAGCGACCACACCTCAAAATTAGCCATAGGCTGACTCAATGAAGGAAATGTAGTTTTTCAAGCTGCAGTTTCAGAATTATATGTTTTTTTTAATCAAACAACTCAACATTCAGGGCCTGGGTGTAATCAGCTAACAGTGATTAGTAAAAAAGGCACACAGACTTTGGATTTTGTGAAAATGATTATTACTAAATGCAGTTGGCGAGATTTTCCTGCATAAGTACTATACAGAAATCAAATTATTACTCATGCTGGTGAGCTGCACGGTGGCGCAGTTGGTAGCACTGTTGCCATGCAGCAAGAAGGTCCTGGGTTCTTTCTGCATGGAGGTTGCATGTTCTCCCTGTTCATGCGTGGGTTCTCGCTGGGTACTCCGGCTTCCTCCCACAGTCCAAAGACATGCCTGTTAGGTTAATTGGTCTCTCTAAATTGCCCTTAGGTGTGAGAAAGAGTGTGTGCATGTTTATTTTTGTGTTGCCCTGCGATGGACTGGCGACCTGTCCAGGGTGTACCCCGCCTCCTGCCCGTAGATTACTGGAGATAGGCACCTGCTCCCCCGCGCTCACTATGGAAGAAGTGGTACAGAAAATGACTGACTGACTGACTCATGATGGCACATTTTACATTGTGCTGCTGATAAACTGACTCAAATCATGTTTGCAAGGTTGCAAACTGATGGTAGAGGTACAGAAACCTATATGATGTGTATGGGTAAAGGCTAAGCTGTAAAGAAACTTTTAGTGTGGATGTAAAAGCCTAGCCAGTAGCACTTCAGCAAAATGGCCAGGGAAGCAGCAAGGAAAAATGTGTTTGGCAAGTACAGAGCCTGCAGTACACTGGAAGAAGGTTTTCCAGATTTGCTGCATTTTAACCATGTGGGATCCTGGAGACAGTAGGATAGTCTTAATCTGGTGTGAACAGGACTGGAATAATACAAATTTAGGAAGCTTTAAAGGCATTCAGCAAGTCTTTTAACTGTTGTCGACCCTGTTTTTTTTGTCTCATTAACTTTAAACAACTTCCTTATTAAAACACTGTCACACCAAAGTCCAATAAAAGCCCTTTGGCAAAATTGAGAAGTAAAACATGTCAAAATATGAATACTTTTATGTCAAAGTAGAAGACATTGTACAGCATCATTGATCATTTTAAAGATTTTTTTTAACATACAGCATCTTGTGGAGAACAAACAAATATGAAAAGCGTGGTGTGTTTACAAAGGTCATATGATATAAATATGCAGATATTTATAAATGAAACATAACCAAAACATGAACCCCAGTTCTGAAGACACATAGACACAGACACGCTTGCATGGTTTTCCCTAATAATAATAATACTTCAACACTAACAATAGAAAAACATTTACATCTGTGAACCGATACCATTTTCTTCTCATAATACAAACAAATTCTCTATATACATGCATGTCCCTAAAGGTTAGTTTTGTTCTCATCATAACTCTGTTTTACTCCTCTCATTCCGTTCGCCTGAAGTCTTTGTCCTCCAGTCATCCCTTAGCCACTTATTGAAAACAGCAACAGGGTCTATGTTCCAGTGTTTATGGAAGGAGATGGGTGCCTGGTGAGCTAAGAGATCTTTGGCATAGTCCTCTGGGCGTGCCTGAAAGCAAATAATAAATCCAGTTATTTATATATTAAAGAAGCCATAGCAAAGTGTCATGACCAAGATCTGACCAACACAATCTGAAAACAGCAAAGCACAAGTATAAATACTTAAATAACTGTTACATAATATTCATTTTGGCTGTTCATGTCCGTTCCACTTTGCAGAAGCACACATACCACTGGAGTTTTTTCACATTTTGTTACATTAACTTCAATTTATCTTGTGATTTTTGTGATTGACCAACACAAAGCAGTGTATAACTGTTAAAGTGGGAAAAAATATATAGGCACCAGCCAACCTGCAACCCTGCAAGGACAATATGGTATAGACAATGGATCGATGGATGGTCTCAAATATTTTCCTAAAAAAATTGCTTTACATGCATTTATTATTTGCCCCACTGAGTCTGAGTCTTTTGGGGAATGTCTAAATGTATTGCAGGTTTAGATATTAAAATTTGTGCCCATTCAAGAAAGCTCAAGCTATCTTGGACTGGATAAAAACTGTCTGTACACATCCAAGTCTTGCCACAGAATTTGTCAGATTTTTGTTTGTTTGTTCACAATTTTTCTGTACTGTGTTAGTCTATCACATAAAATACCAATAAAATAGATTGATGTTTGTGGTTTTGATGTGAAATTTGAAAATGTTTAAGGACTAGAAATACTTGGATAAGAGACTGGATGGGTCCTTGGACCACATTTATGTTGGTAAAGGCAATTTGGAGTAAATATGCAAACTGAGGTATAGGCCTTCATCAAGCTTTATATATCTTGTAAAAGTGACTCTCCGTTTTATCAGCTACACATCTGAATAGCAAATTTTGGTGTACATTAACATCTACATTAATGTTAGGAAATGTTTCAGTTACGATCCTTAAACACTGATAATTCAGGCAAATTCTGAGATAAACACCAATCCAAACCTTTAAAGGTCTTCATCACTTGGATTAGGTGTGTTAGTGTCTTTTGATGGTGACTTTTGTCGCTACAGCATACGTCGTTCAAGAAGGTCCAGCTTTTATCAATCAAATTACGCAATTTAGTTTGAAATTATTTCACTTTCTGACTAACCGTTCTTTGTACCGGTTACTTTTTCGGATCACTTCAGCTAAGGTTCAGACTGAACTTAGCTCATCTTAACAAGCAGCATAACACTGCAGAGCAAAAACAGGTCAGGGGAAATTCTCACTTGCAAACAATCGTCTATTCTTTGAGGTCGGCAGCGCATAGTTATTGTTATCACTCTGAAAAGATGTCAGCACTTCTGTACAAAGAGCATCTCCAGAACTCACCCCTCTTTCTGTCGCCACTCTTTCTCACTGCACTGCGATAATAAGCAGATGATCCTGCCCACACAGAGAGCTGACTATCTGCAGTAAACTCATGCTGCATGTAACACAAAAAATGGCTCTAAAGTTGTCCCTTTATTATGTCAGATATCCTCTATCTCACTGCATGACTAATTGGTACTTTATTATTGGTAAATTATGGTACATGATAACGTTTCTTCCTTTAACCATCCTTGTTCACAGTATATATATATATATATATATATATATATATATATATATAATATATATTTTATATATATATATATATACATACATATATAATACACATTTTATTACTACCTCTGAGAACTCCTTCAAGGTTGTTGGAAAACTATTCCAGGTCTCTAACTCATCAAGTTCATCGAGAGAATGACAAAAGTGTGCGAAGCAGTACAGGAGAGAGGGAGGGGCATGAAAATTGACTTGAAAATGTCTGAATACAACCTGGTGAAATAGTGGACTGTGTGTGATGGGGAGCCCAAGAGCATTGAGGCACATTCCCAGCACCATGTCATCAGGCGCATCATTGCTGTAGCACTTGCACCCACTGTTTAGAAGTCGGACCACGGCCTCCCTGCTGAACACCATGCTGCAGCAACACAGCAGACATTTAAAATAAGGCAAACTTATATCAGTCACTGCACCAGCACAGTAAATCAACAGTGCACAAACAAATTTCAGATAAAGATCACATGCTTCATATAGTCACGAACAGATTTGTTGCCGTCACTGGTAAAGATCTGTAAACAATATTAACATAAATTGTTTTATTCTTGAAATTTGTTGGTGATTTGTTTTGTCTTATTACCCTGAGCAAAGACCTGAAGATGACTCATTTTCAGTTTTCCAATAGAGTCCACCAGATTTGTATTTTAAATGTACTTGTACTCGTCGTCTTCTGCTTCATCCGGGACCAGGTCATGGGGGCAGCAGACTCAGTAGAGACACCCAGACCTCCTTCTTCCCAGACATCTCCTCCAGTTCCTCCAGGGGAAGCCCAAGACGTTCCCAGGCCAGCCGAGAGACATAGTCCCTCCATTTAAAATGTTTTTAACGTTTGCAATTTGCAAAGTTTTTTTTAATAAAATTCTGCCTTTCTAGTTGGACGAAATTTAAAGAATTTGTTTTGGTGATCCTTAAAACAAAGAATCAGACACATCAAGAAATTCTTTTTAACATTCTTCAGCCATGTTGGTCCAGTGTTGTTTTAAACTCTTTGTTGGGACAAACCATGTCTACTACCATGAATGTTTTTTATCACCAGTAAGGTAAAATAAAACAATTTCTTATTTTTAATAATTCTATCCCATTAACCAGTATTTAGAAACTTAAAGGTGACACTAATGTCAACGGTAATGTGAAATCTGGGGCACTTTTAGAAAATTGACCACAGAAAACACAGGCTGACTAACACTACACTCCAAGACAAAAGGCCTGGTATTAAGAGAGCCTCTAATGGTTATGGAGACTTGGTGACCCTGACATGCCACTTTGCAGTTCTCCAACAGGGAGCTTTGGAGGTTTTTGTTTTTACCCATATAAGCGTCCTCCTCACTATGTGTAGTGGCAGATAAATATAGGGGTCCTAGTCAAGCCTGATGGCCAGTTGCAAAAAGAAATGCACCTCTCTCTCACGTCAAATTCATACCCCAATCAAACATTCATAAAAAATTTTTTTAAATCCTAAACAGAAAGTCTAAATATTTTTAAAATGTAAAGTATGAATTTAAAAAATGCTTCATTTAAATAATAGCACCATCAGTGATTGTGGAAAAAAACTATTTCTTAGCATTTTTACCCCCTCTGAATGAATGTTCTCAAATTAAATGTTGCATTTTTCTAATTTTGTTACTATAAGATTATCCTGCTGGAGTAAAATATAGGTTGTTTTAAGGCTCCTTACGTGTCTTTACCAGGGATGCTATGAAATGTGTTAATTTCTGTATGTCAGGTGTCATTTTGGAGTTGATGATTGCATATTTGATTAATTCAGAAAAATGGGAACAGGATAAAGCAAAGTTGCACACTGAGGTGACACTTGAAATGAGCAAATGAGCAAAGATTACAAGAACAAGAACAAACCTGTAAGCTGTCAGAGAAATCACTCATCGCCTATGTGATCTTTGTGTGTCAGTGTATTTGGGTGTATGTGTGTGTGTTTATGGAGGGTGGGGGTTCAAACTGAGAAAGGTGACACCTGAATGAAGAAGTGTCTCAGCAACAGTAAGGTCCTTAAATAGATTCTGACTCAAATTTCAGAATTCATCTTGTTTACAAACTTTGCCAAACAACCAAACTCTGCATCACAGAAATGTTAAATAATAAAACTAGGGCGTTAAAATTAGAATTCAGTGAATTCCACTTTTTGATGACCTGCCTTTCTTCTATTGATTTCCAATTTGCATTTGTGAGAGAACCATGGAAAGCTCTGAATAACTGTCTTGTTATAACAGCTGATTAAGACTGTTTATTGACTTTGCTCTGTGGTGATTTATTGTAAAAATACTTTAGTTATCTATTTGTACTGCAGCTTGTAAACATGGTTTTCCATAGAGTGCATTTAAAATCAAACTGCAAAGGTTAATCTGTAAATTAAAGATAAAACGGTTTTCATCGCATGCTTTAAAATTCATCTGCTGTCTGCTTATCTCTATCACTCGTTATTCCCAAATCATCTGAGCAGTCAGACATACCCTCCACCTCCTGTGATGTAACTGTAGCCACCTTGGCTCAGTCCATAGCCGTATCTCTCTCCGAGGCACACCGGCACAGAGGGGTCGTAGCAGCTCAGCAAGACTCGTAGTCGGGGGAGGCTATGAAAAGTACAAGTCAAAGGCACACACTCCAATCACACTCATACGTGTGAGCCTAAATGACTATGATATGCTCCATTTAAAGGCTAGGATAATCTTTCTCCATCCAGTGCCTTCCACTTAAAAGGAAACCTAACTGCAGGTGAATCCAGCTGGAGGTTTGACTTAAAATATTTGACAGGATGTTAGGTCACTTCATGCCTTCAAGTGTTTCTCTCTTTCACTGCGCAAATCTTTTTAAAGCTAGGACTAAATCTGCAGAACAAATTATGAGTAAATATCAGTTATTTCTGGGGGACAAATTAAAGATGTCCATCAGCTGCAAAAGCAAAGAATAAACATGCTAAATATTCTTATGAAATCCTACCTGATGAGTGTGTCATCATCCACAATAACAAGCCACATGGTGTTCGGGACAGCGCTGCTTAGGAATCTTTGAAGGATTGCAAATGTCTTCCCACAGTGGCCTATGAAAGGAGACATGCCATCAATAAGAGGCCAATATGACCTAATCATTGACCATGTGCAGAAATGTGGTTTGCAAAGATAAATGACCCTATTACAAAGGCAAAGCACAACGGCATTAGTTAAACTGTGCACATGACTGGAATTACACAAACTGACAAAACTGAGGAACAAAATAAAGCTGAATACTGAGGATGTTACCGAACAGTTTAAAAAGCAGGAGGCCAACTATAAGTTGCAAGGAAAAGACCCATTGTATTTTGTTTTACATACTGACACATTACAACCCCAAACTTTATTGGATTTTATTTGGATTTTATGTGAGAGATCAACACAAAGTAGTGAATAATTGTAAGGAGGGAAAATAAATAATGGTTTTTAAAATGTTTTAAAATTAAAAATATGAAAAGTCTGGCATGCATTTCTCTTCATCCTCCTTTTCTCTGATAAATAAATACATAAACAAAATGCAGGGCGACTCGTTGCATACAGAGGACACCTAATTAGTAAATAGAGTCCATTTGTGTGTAATTTATTCTCAGTATATATACAGTTGTTCTGCAAGTTCAGAGCATTGTTAGAGAACATTAATGAACAAACAGCATCATAAAGACCAAGGAACACAGCAGGGATAAAACTGTTGTGAACTTTAAGTTATAGAACATTTCATAGAGCAATGTCCATCATCCAAAAAATGGAAAGAGTAATATAAACAGAAATCCTTCAAAGGCATAGCTGTCCACCCTTACAGGCCAGACAAAGAGAGCATCACTCAGCCTTCACCACAGATCCACCCACCCAAGCCTTTACCTCAGGTGGGTGAATCTGTTGACGCTCTGCATTCAGTCTAAGCTATTTTGCAAAAAAATGGGCAAACATCTTTTATCTCTACATTTTCAAGCTGGTGATACACGGCAAAATAGCTGCAGCTGTATAGGCAGCAATAGTGGGATCTACAAAGTAAGGTTAGGGTAAACCCTTAACTCAGGACTGCTGAGTGCACATGCACAACATCAAGATTTTTATTTGGAAAAAACTTTTTGAAAACCAAGTATCATTTTTTTCCCATTCACAAGTATGCTTGGCTATCCCATAAAATCCCAATAAAATACATTAAAGTGTGTGGCTGTAATTTGACAAAACATGAAAGAGTAGCTTTTGCAAAGTACCATATAATAAGAAACAAAATCTAAACAGAAAAGGAATTTTTAGAACCAGTTTCTTTGACAGGAACCTGTAAGAATTCATACAGGTTAAATATGAATAAAAATAATACTCTAACAAAACTTTGGAATAAGCACTACCTTGTGCATTGTAAGCATAAACATGCATCACCTCTGCTTTCTCAAGGACACCTACAGTACCGCATATTTGGCTCTAGGTGCACACATCCGCTACTCTTGAGATCAAACATGTGAAATCAGGTTTACACTGTTTTTGCTTTAAATTATTCGTATTTGTAACACCTCCTTTGCATTTCAGTCAATATGATTTCCCAGAGTTCAAGATTTCGACTAAACTTTGCCAGCAGAAAAAAAAATAAAAAATCAACTTACTGATACACTCGCCAGATTTCAGATATCTACACACCATCAGGGCTCAGAGTGGAGGCAGAGAAATCCCCAGTGGCATGCAACAATATGAATCCTGAGATCCTAGTGTATTATTTATGAGGAACCTTGGGCATTTTTTGTTTTTTTCATGTCTTAATATGGAATGAGAAAGGACACTGACATAAATATAATCCAAATTCCCACTTTTTAATGCAAATCTTCAGACAAGGCTGGTAGCCCTATTTAAAGCAGGAAGCGGTGAGTAATGCTGCAGCTACCAGAGAGATGAAGACTACATATACTTCTTTTGTACTTTGCATGATAACAAAATGCTCACACAACAAATAAAAAAAATAATTCTAGCCTAATAATAATAATATGGAAAGCTTCTCTTTAGGCTAAATTAGCAACTGTTTCCTTTTGTTATATATTTTTTAAGTCAGTGTAGGGTAAACATGCAGAGCAGTGCATTTTCTTGTTAAAGTTCTTCTGCCACAATCTCAGGATCTTGTGTCATCCTTTCCATTACTTGCTCATACTGCTCAGGTATGAGCAAGCAACTCATTTTTTTTAAAGATGTTGGTTTTTCATTGAGTATCTCCTTGTGACAACATGTCATCATGTTGTGACAACATGATGATCAGCCATATGCCTTTATGGCTGATCTCTCTAATGAGCTCCCAAAATACAGACAGCATATTAAGTGTTCCACCAGAGACAAAAACACACTGGACCACTGTTACACAGCTTTTAAGGACTTATATCATGCTGTCACCAGGGCTGCTCTGGGACTTTCGGACCATTGTCTTATCCACCTCGTCCCAACTTACAGACAGAAACTAAGAGCTTCCAAACCCACGGTTCATACTGTTAAAAAGTGGACTGAGGAATCGAAGCAGATGCTACAGGCCTGCTTTGAATGCACAGACTGGACTGTTTTTTAAACCTCAGCCACTGATTTAAACGAACTAACTGATGTGGTGACCTCATACATCAGTTTCTGTGAGAACATGTGTGTGCAGACCAAGACCTTCTGCACCTTTGGGAACAACAAGCCATGGTTCACTCCACATCTCAGGAATCTGCGCAGGGACAAAGAAGAAGCTCACAGCATTGGTGATTGGGCGCGGTACAGGCAGGCAAGGAACAGACTAACAAAGGAGATCAAAGCAGTCAAGAGAAGATAGAGTGAGAAGCTGAAAACAGCCTTTCTACTGGTGACACTTCGGCTGTATGGACTGGTCTGAGAAACCTGACTGGATCTTCAACAAGTCACTGGAGACGTGTGAGGTCCCCTCCTGCTTCAAACGATCCACCATCATCCCAGTGCCCAAGAAACCCACGATCCTAGGATTAAATGACTACAGGCCTGTAGCCCTGACGTCTGTGGTCATGAAATCCTTTGAGCGGCTGGTGTTGAAGCACCTGAAAGACATCACAGGCCCTCTACTGGATGCCCTGCAGTTTGCTTACCGAGCAAACTGCAGGGCATCCAGTAGAGGGCCTGTGATGTCTTTCAGGTGCTTCAACACCAGCCGCAGTTTGCTCGGTAAGCAAACTGCAGGGCATCCAGTAGAGGGCCTGCAGTTTGCTTACCGAGCAAACTGCAGGCCCTCTACTGGATGCCCTGCAGTTTGCTTACCGAGCAAACAGGTCGGCAGATGATGCTGTTAACTTAGGTCTACACTTCAACCTGCAACACCTCGACCGCCCAGGGACCTACGCCAGGATCCTGTTTGTAGACTTCAGCTCGGCCTTCAACACTATCATACCAGACATCCTCCACCAGAAGCTCACCCAGCTCAACGTCCCAGCCTCCACCTGTCAGTGGATCAACAGCTTCCTGACAGACCGACAGCAGCAGGTGAGACTGGGGAGCATCTTCTCCCAAACCAGATCAATAAGTATTGGTGCCCCCCAGGGGTGTGTTCTATCCCCACTCCTCTTCTCCCTGTACACAAATGACTGCACCTCAGCGGACTCGTCCGTGAAACTCCTTAAGTTTGCAGACGACACCACTGTCATTGGACTGATCCAGGACGGTGATGAGTCCGCATACAGACAGGAGGTGGATCGCGTGATACACTGGTGTAGTCAGAACTGCCTGGAACTAAACCCACTCAAGACTGTGGAGATGGTGGTGGACTTTCAGAAAACACCACCCCATACACCCCCCTCACCATCCTCAACAACACCGTGTCGGCTGTGGATCACTTCAGGTTCTTAGGAACCACCATCTCTGAGGACCTGAGATGGTCTTCACACATAGACACTGTTCGAAAGAAGGCCCAGCAGACACTGTACTTCCTGAGGCAACTCAAGAAGTACAACCTTCCACAGGAGCTGCTGGTCATCATTCAATCATCATTCAATTCATGCAATCATTCAGTCTGTCCTGTCTTCATTCATCTCAGTGTGGTTTGGTTCATCCACAAAACAGGACAGGTCCAGACTGCAACAAACAATCAGGACTGACCTTCCCTCCATCCAGGACTTATACAGGTCTAGGGTCAGGAAAAGAGCTGTTAAAATCTCTGCAGACCCCACACACCCTGCACATAAACTGTTTAGAGTTCTGCCTTCAGGCTGACGCTACAGAGCGCTGTTAACTAAAACTAGCCGCCACAGAGACAGTTTCTTCCCCCAGGCTGTTTCTCTGTTGAACATTCAATAGAGTACAAAACAACAGCATACAGATGTTGCAAATGCACATTTTATTTATTTATATATGTGTATATTTGTACATTGTAAATATGTATATTCTGTAATGCAAAAACAAAAACCAAAGAGCAAAGTGTACCGGAGTCAAATTCCTTGTTTGTATGTACAAACTTGGCAATAAAGCTGATTCTGATTCTGAATTAGGTCACCAAGGCAACTTGGTGACTTTTCCTTCTTATTTTTCTCTTCTGAATAATTTTGTCTGTTTTGAAGCCTTACTTAAAGGTGGGGCACCTCAAGGCTCCTTTTTAGGCCCTATTGTATTTTCTATTTCTTTCCACAGGAGTCAATTTTTAATACATATAATGTGTTGTTTTATTGTTATGCAGATGGCACAGTGTATAGAGAATTTGTGAAATTGTTAACAGGATGTCTAAACATGAATAGAGCTGAACATTCTCTGCTTAAATGAAAATAAAACGGAAGACGCTTGGTTTGGGAAAATGTATCTGCTGACAGAATGCAGCAGCGCTGTCGGCTCCTTGGACTGATTTTACTCTGCTTTTATTACATATCTTTGGGTTATTTTTGATAATAACCTCAAATTTGACAGTTCAGTGCATTAGTCCCGTCTAGTTTTTGTCATCTTATGCTAATTAGCAAAGTCAAGCCTTATCTTCCTCAAAATGATCTTGAAATGGTCATTCATCCTTTTATCGTTTCTAGACTGGACTACTGCAATTCTCTTATAGTGAGTTGTCTGTCCTGCGTTATCTACAGGTGGTCCGAAATTTAGCTGCCCCGCTATTAACAGGAACAAAATGATATGAGCACATTACCCCAATATTGCATTCTCTTCACTGGCTGTTTTTTTAGAATTATTTTTAAAATTTCACTCTTGGTTTTTTAATATTTGAAAGGTCTGGCACATTCTTATCTTTCTGAGCTCATACATAGTTATTGTCCTTGTAGAGCTCTGAAGATCAAATGCTGTGGTGGTTCCTTGTGACTAGGGGAGAAAGAGCCTTTTTAGCTGCAGCTCATAAACTCTGGAACAATATCCTTCCTTCTGTGAGGACTGCCAAAATTCTTAATGAATTTAAATCTCTTGTAAAAACTCATCTTTTTACAATTACTTTCAGTTCCAGAGAGCACAACCATTAGAACAGTCTTTGCACTGTCTTTTGCCCTTTGTGGTTTATTTTATTCTTTTTTTGTGTTGTTATAGCTTACCGCTTTTATTATGATTTTATTTTATGTTCAATATTATTAATTATTCTGCTTTGTGCCTCCATGGTGTGTGAAGATACACAGCTTTAAGTTAATAACATTAAAATCTGTGACATTTACACTGAAACTCATGTAAAAAGACTTGATGTCATGTATAGCTGTGTATAGAGCACTGAACTTTCAGCCCAAGGTCTGGTGATCTGGTTTCTACCTTGCTTTGTATGTTTTTGTATTTGAAAAGGCAATTTCTGTGGGTCCAAAAATGAAGAAATGAAGCTCATTTTCTGACACATCAAGTCATTGCACATGTTGCACAGTACATTGGGATGAAGGATGTTAAATTTTCTACACAGGGCCTGAGAGCTACTGTGTAGCTCTCAGGCCCTGTGTAGGACCTGAATATGTTACTTTCAATAATTTTATGATAATCTTGGTCTCAACGTACAATGCTCTACAAACAACCTATGAGTGCCCTCAAGTGGTCATATAATCAGTTTAAATACTCAGCAATTTTGGCCAACTCACCAATCAAGTCAGCCACTTCAAGATGGACTGTCTCACCCTTGCAAGTCAAACTTACTTGGTTCACCTTGTGTCTTATTTTACACTTGTCTGTGTTTATCAGCTTTCTAACTTTAACACAGACCAAAACAAAGTACTGCATAAATGCAAAGTGGAAAGAATGTTATGATGTTCAAGTAAAAGAAAAAATCTTAACATTTGATTTCATGACTTACATTGTTTTCTACAGCTTGGGCTCTGTTACACTGTATAAAAAGGATCTGTGAACATCTGTTGTCAAGTCTTGAACTGAGAGAACTAAAAAATACTGTTCTCTGTGTCCCCATATGTGTGCCTGTTTGTAATGTAAAGGGTAATCTGCTTATCTTTCAATTAAATTTATCATTTCACTATGTGATTTTCTTCTTATAAAAGAGGCAAACATGTTTTTTATGCAGACTGATCCTATTAAATATTTTCTGAAATCAATCAATTCTTTTTCTATAGACACTTGGGAGCCTAGTGTCTATCTCCAGCAGTCAGGTGCAAACTGAAATCAAAGTTAAAAATCTATCTAATGCATACATAATGTACATAAAATCTGTTATGAGCTATATTTAACTGATAGTATCCACTGACAGAAGCATTGTGGACTGGCTGTTTACCAAACCCCGATTCCTGCCAACACTAGACAGATCCTCCTGAAAGTAAAAGTCTGGCATACATTTCAGGTCAATATTACTGTGAAGTAGATACGTTCTTTGGAACAATCTTTGTGAGAGACTGTGCCAGGACTCACTTTACATAAATACTGACATAAATCTTTGGATGAAAGAAGCAGAGCTGCAGTTTTTCGTTGGACAGGATGTCAAATAAGATGTTTTTGATAAATGAAATAACTTCAGTTCTTCTCATATCAGGTGTTTCAGCTTGGGTATTTGTACACATTAACTCCAGTGTGTTAGTGCAAACACAGGATTCCCTAAACATTTAATAAAAAAACAGAATCTTAATTATTTTTTATGAACTGATAAGTATTAACCAAACACTTAAGCAAGGTCAACCTGAGTGAGCTGTAAAAGCATTGCAAGATGTATTCTTAAGGTGGAAGTTTGATACATCTTTGTGGTTTACTTTAAAAAGATCTCAACAAACGTCTTTTGATTTAACTTTAGAAATAAATAACCTAAAATGTGCTAAACGCTTTGTATAATGTCTTGTTTTTTTAGGATTACTGGAGTATATTTCTCTGTTGCCTTTTTTTATATATAATGTTATATATATAATGCAAAACCCATAGTTAACCAGTACATTACCCCAAACGCAGCAACCCTATTGTGAAACTTGGTATATTGGCAGCATCAAGCTGTGGGGATGTTTGTCTTCGGTAGGGACAAAAAAGTTGGTCAGAGTTGATGGGATGATGGATGGAGCTAAACTGTGGAACATCATTTTCAAAAGACTTGAGACCTGGACAGAGGACCTTTCAGCAGGACATCGAAACTAAATATACAGCCAGAGCTACAGTAGATTAATTTAGATTAAATAATATTCAAGCTTGAGGGTGGCCCAGTCAAAGTCCAGACCTAAATCCATTAAAGAATCTGTGGCAAGAATTAAAAATTGATGCTCTTAGATTCAATCTGACTGAGCCTGAACTATACTGTAAAGAAAAATGTGCAAAATAGCTGTTAGAAAGAAGCCCTTGGAAAATTGCAACTTTAAATGCAGTAAATGGTGGTTCTACACGGCACTGACTAAGGGGGACTCAATACAAACACAACACTTTTAGATAAACTAGAAACCATGCATCATTCCCTTCCCCTTCACATTTAGGCATTACTTTGTCTTAAGTCTATAAGTTACAATCGAAATACATTGAGGTATGTGGTTGTAAAATGACTAAATGTGAGTATAAATCTTTTTGCACAGCAGAGTAAATTCCTAATTGAACTTCTAGAGACAAGACTTCTTTTGATATGTTTGTTGTAGGAGAAACCAAAGGTTTTGTATCATAATATAACAACAATGTTGATCTGGCTTTTAAAAAGATATATGTTGAGGTAATGGGAGTGTTGATCATTAAAAATGGTAAGTAGCGTGTAAATAGCGATACACTGAACTTGCCATTGTTTAATTTAGAGTAAGGCCAATAGTGAGGATACTGCTGACAGTATGATAAGATAATCATGGAGTTATTTGGGGTTCACCTACCTATTAGCCTATTGGCCACGTTTAAATAATACTAGATGTTTTTAGCTTAATGAATCCAGTATTTTATACAGTTGTTCAGTCTCTATTTTATCTTTTATAGACCAATTGGCCAGGTCATATTACCAACCTGTCTCTGCATCCAAAATTAGATTCATGTCAGAAAATGCAGCCTTCTGGAACATGAGCACATGATGCTTTGCTTTTAATCTATAACTAAACACATTTTTGAGTTTGACATCAAAACTTATGCTACTGTTAAAGAACAAAGCAAAATAAAGTATTTTGGAAATGTGATTACCCAAAGACTCATTTAGAAAATAGCAGGACATTAGTGCAAACAATCTAAATCATTAGTTGCAGCAACAGATTCAATTAGCTGTTTTAATGTAGTCTGTTTGAAAAGGCCCATATGACATTTCCAGCCCAATTAATGCTTAAAAGCCTTAAAGTCCATCTCTCTTTCTTTTCTACTCTTTATTTTTAAAGATTTCTTGTCAAGTTGCACCAGAATAGTATTCAAATTGAATAATCATATAGTGGATAATAAAATAAGGCTGGTTTTATTTTGAAAAAGACCTTAGAGTTAGGTCATTTAGAAGATAAAGTCAAAAGAATATAAAGCAGGCTGCTTTCACTCAGATGTGGCCTGGCTGTAAACAGCAGCCTATTAGAAATGCATCATATGCTGCAGAGTGGCACTGTGGTGACCCAGGGGACAACACTGTCACCTCCCTTTTCACTCCTATCATAAGAGGCTTCAAACTTTGCACTTGTAATGTCATCTCAAGATTAATAACTTTTTTTTCAGAAAGGCATAAGTGAGGTCAGTATATGCTAGTTGTAAGGAAGGTAAATGCTAAGATCGTTTAATCTAAAAGAGAAAATTAACCTGCAGGTTAAATAGAGCAGAAAGCATCCCACATATTCGATGCATGATTTTCTCATTTTAGACCTCAATGCAAGTGATAGACAGGAAAAGTTTTGAAGCATTAAGATAAAGTGATTTTGACACAAGTGTGAGAAAAAAAAATCTAACTCCAGCATATTAAACCTAGCATTTTCTTAGAAAGTCTTAGAAAATTCAATATTTTTCTGACTATTGTTGAGGCAAGTGGCTACATTTTAAAAACTGGCAAACTACAATCAATGTTGTTTATGTTTACCGGTATATTGTTTTCAGTTGTTGTGTTCCTGTTTTAAGGGAGCAACTAACAATGTTACAATGACAAATAGTGTGAAATTTCAGGATATTAAAACTCCACAATGTTTCTCGTTAAAGTGAAGTATGTTGGGGCAGCATGTGGCATTGTAGTAGAGCGGGTGCCCTATATACAAAGCTATTAATCCTCGATGCAGGTGTCCGAGGTTTGATTATAGACCTTCGGACCTTTGCTGCATGTCTCCCTTCCTCCTCTGTGAATAAAGGCCACTGGTGCCACAAAAAAGTGAAGTATGTTTTGCAAAGCACTATCCAGATGCTTTCAGCATGCAACTTCATCTGCTTAATGAATTTTTAGCTATTATTATATGCCTTGGATACAAGTGTGAGTACTTTAATGAAGCATACACACCTTGTATGTGGATGTTAACTTACAGAACTGAACTTTTTGCAGGTCACTCCAAATGTCTTTGTGAAACCTTGGATTTATTCATAGCAAATTGTTGTCCGTGCAAGTAGTAGCCCAGGATCTTAAAACATAAGAAGTCAACTATTAATAAGTTGTCATTGTCTCATTGTCATTATCTGAATGCCTGGCAAGAACTTTAAGAGTTTCTAAGTCCCGCTGGACACATAGAGTTGTTGGTAAACCAATCAAAATTTTTTTCAACTTTTGTTTGTTTAAAACTGTTGTAAGGTTCCATCATTCACCTCCATGCATAGTGTAAGCATGCTCATCTTAACCCAGTGATCTTAAGCTGTGTTTCCCATCATATTAGGAGCTCTTTCCATTGTGATACAAATTTGGAGCACCCAGACATCAAACACCTGTGCCAAAAGGAACAGCACTGCTTTCCCTCCCTGGAGTGACCTTGGAATGATAGGAAAGCTGTTTTCGTCAAGATTCAACAGCTGAGAGCTGAGAGATGAGTGCCAGAACCACATATTTACAGAGGCCAGGCTGGTTCCCTGAGAGTTAAAAATTGGAAACGAAAAAATGGAGAAAAATTGGAGGGAAATTGTATAAGAATTTGGACCTCAAGTAAGATTGTTTCTACTGTAGCTGCTGCTTGCTAAGATTGCTGACTATGAAGGTTGCCCCAGGGGTTTTATTTTAATCACTTTCTTTCATGAGACTCAGATTTTATAATTCAGAAACAAAACATAAAATCCAATTTTCTTTTGACTTCTAAGAAACCAATAAGCTGTGGGTTATTCCCAGATTTGTGTAATTATGGTTGCTTTCAGTGTTAACTCCCTGAGTTATTAGTCTGTCTTTATTAAGTAGTGTGCTAATGAGAATTAGTCTTGTTTCGATTTTGCTGTTAGTCACTTTATTACATAAAGTTAACCAGTAAATAGCAGATATTGGTTGATTAATAGAAATGCTATGTTGGCGTTAATGATTTTTACATTTTAACTCATCGTTTAATTAAAGTTAAATTTGCATTGATTTCAAATAAATTCTTAATTCTGAGAAACACACAGAGACCTCGAGCATCATTTAGTGTAATAAAGATACCTCACTGGAAAGGGGATGTATTCACTTTTCATATTGATTCTGATAGATTTTGAGACTAATTTATGAATAGTAATATAACTGAAAGGAGGTTCAACTTTTTAACTCCTGTGTTTGAGGCTGTTATTTTGACTGTTATGAAATGTCCTGATGTGCTTATAGAGTTGGGGGATGAATATTTCTCGTCTGGCTGGCTGACAACACTTCATAAAACATTTTCAAAGCCTCCATAATTTTAAATAAATTATCTGGCAGCATTTTGGGCAATCAGTAGAACAAAGAAATGGTGGCAAACAAGATACAAGTGATTAGAAAGCCCTGTATGTACTAAACATCTGGCTTACAGTTAGCCACTATAGACTCTGAAGATAGCGCCTGCTATGTAGCTTCCTATTGGTGCTAAACTAAGTTTAGTATAGACAGGAATTTCTTAATAAGTCTGAACTAAAGATGATTGTCTTTCGGGAGTCAAAGATTCCCTAAAACACAGCTTAAGTCTTTTGAAACCTTATTCTATATGGGAATAGGAGAATTTTATTGCTATTTTTGCATTATATATACTATATACTGATTATTCAAACTATAGAATAGAATATTCTAAACTGATTACAGATTATTTAAAACACAGTTAATGAGTTTTGAAAGGTGTTGTGTATTCTACTTGTGTAAACAAGACAAAGGATTTTCTTTATGTTTTCTAAGAATATTGCTTAAATCTCATCTCTTCTCATTAGCCCAACAATTGTGTGCTGTCTCGTCTCCTGAGCTGGATGTATTGTTGCACCCCTACTTACTACCTTTTTATACAAGTAGAAACAGCTCATACAGAAATATCTTCTTGCAGCATGGTGAATTGTTTGGAAGAGGATGCAAACCTTTGTACCCTCTCAGAATAGATGTTGCTTATTCCAAAGAAAATAAAACAAAAATAATGTGTTTAAAATTTGTAAGTGATTCATTGCATACTTTAATTAGGTTACCGCCAATGAATGAGTGAAATTTATACACTAAACTGTTTTTGTGTCTTGTTTTTTGGACTCCCATCTAAAATCACTCTATATTCCAATTGATTGTTTATTCTCTACAATGTAAAATTGATTTTAAGTTTTAACAAGATGCTCTGACAGCAGCTTTTGTATCTGGCATTTTACCAAACCAGGCACTGATGATGGGATGTGGATTGTTGCCAGCACCGAGTTGTGGCCTTCTAAAAAGAAACTGGTTACAGAGAAGGACACACTTTCCTCTGCTTGATCTTTTACAAACACTGACTTCCAAAAATACTGACATCAGTTGCTGGCAGAAGGGAGGTGTGGATTTTTCTCGAGAAGAACATCAAACTTAAGAGGTGGAATGAATCACAGCTTTAGGTATTAAAAGTGCTTTAATGTGCCAAAATATAGAAATGTAAGTAAACTGATTTTTATCTTGCTAGGGCACAGCTGGCAGAAGACCTTTTGATTCAGAAATGTGCAAATAGAGAAAAAGCATGTTTTACTTTTGCATTATAAAAAGGACATGTGATAAAGAGAAAGATATAAAAACGGTAGAAATATCTAAGGGTTCAAGTACAAAAAAGGGGAATTGGATATATTATAGTATGAGACCTGTCACTATCAATAAAGATAAGGGACCTTGAGTGAAGGAGTTTACATCAACAAAAATCCGAGCTGATAGGAGTCTGACATGACAATAGATGGCCTTTTATATTAGTAAACGTCTGCACTGCAAGTCCACATTTGCCAGCAATTAGCTAGTGACAATCTACCTCCTTTAGTCTCTGAAAACAGGTTGCAAAGCACATCCTTGTTAGGGGACTAAGCTGCCTTAAGAAAGCAGCTCAGGCATGAAAGAACCAGACTTTTTTTGTGCAACCTTTACCCGCTCTATTGAGGGCTGAAAATGTCTACAGCCATTGCACATCCCATTAAGATGCAACATGAATCAGAGGTCTATAGAGCAATTCTTGTGCCAACGGCAATCTCACTGTAGAGTTAGTTTGGATGCACCCTCCAGCAAGCAGAGAGGCACCGAGGAAGAGAACTTGTGCTGGTTTCATGGAAGAATTTCTATAGTTTCAAAATATTACCTTTTTTCCAAAAGATTAGAGAATGGCCTCTTGTATCTGTTTTAATGTTAAAAAGAAATTCTTAATTTGGAAATGTTTGGGCACAAGTGTGACTAAAATAAGTGAGGTATGTCAGAATGGCTTGATGGAAGAGACTGAAGAAAATAGACCTTCCTGACAAGTTCTTACAGAAATGACATGACTCACACTCCAATACTTGCCTCAGGGTGAAGCTTATATAAACGTTTACACAAGGAAAGGCTGACTTTGCCATATTAAAATTCTAATTAGCATACCTATAAAAGGTTGTATTCAGCTAGAAATGTGGGCAAGAAAAAACATTCACAATTTTTTCTATCTATCTATATATCCACCATCCATCCATCCACTCAGGGATCACAATGCTTTCAGACCAGTATAAGATGCATCAAAAGGACACTTGCTCTTTCCCAGGGTCTCCTTCTTCCTGTCAGTCATTTTAGTGCATTCCCACAGGGAACCTCCATTGGGCTTTGTTACCATGTGCAGCCTGAGGTTGCTAACAACTAAGCAAATGCTGAACTGTAATGTGTTCCTCTGGGTTTATTTTTGTTGTTTAGGTAGTAGAATTCGAATTTCAAACAATGATGCTGCCCTTAAAATCATAGTGTTGTTGCAGTATGTGAAGCATTTGTAAGGTAATTTAAATTCTTTCACCATTAAGTAAGAGTTTAAGAGGGGTGATTAGCCACAGTGATAGCTAAACTCAACACACCCAGAATGAAAAGGAAGATGCAATAATGAGAAATTTGCTACCAGTATGAATGTGTGTACATTTCTTTATATTTTATCTTTTTTATAAAACTGCTTCTATTTTTCTATTTTGCATAAATTAATTTTTTTGTCCAGACAAGATACAAGTACTTGTGCCAATGACAGGATATTCTGATTCTCTCGTTCAACAAGTCTTAGCAGTCAAAGGACTGCGGTGTGTTGGGTGAAAACAATCAAATCTGCATGTAATTGAACTGAACATCATCCCTACTAATACTAAAGCGAATTTGTAGTTATAAAGAAACCAGAGAGCCGCTGTTGATGGGAAAGAGCAAATGATCATTTAAGAGCTTGTGTTTTCTCCCTGTTTGTTGTTCACTGCTGCCAGAATTAAGCTACCAAATTTCAAAAGGATAAAGAAAGCATGCATACATTTACCACCACCTATTATTGCTTTCCTTGGAAATATTTGAAGAAAATGACAAAAGAGGCATACAATTATTTAAAAAAAACACACAGTGAGCTAAAAAATGCGAATGTAATAGCCTCTTATTTTTTCATTTTCAGAGGTAACATAAACACAATTTTAGAAACAATGTGCAGAGAAATTCCCTGCTGACACTCTTTTACTTCCAATTTTCCTCCAATATTCGGTTTGAATTACATTCCCTTCACAAGGTCTTAGATTGTGTAGCTTTCAACCTCATTTTTCCGAATCATTTTTCATTTACCAATGTGTGCAGCTCAGCTGACAGCATCAGCCAAGGCCACTAACTGCATCTACTGTTGAAAGGCTGAGGGTGTTGAGGCTTGAAAAAGGAGAACTCACCCCTCTCGGTGTTTGGCACTCCTAAATTAATGGTTGGTATGGAAGGTTCGGCGTGGTCGCTGTAGTACTCTAAAAAAAAGGCATCCTTTTCCCAAGTCTTCTTTATCACTGGAACTGAAGCAGAGGCAGGCTAAAAATCAATACAATATTCATTAAGTTTAAGAAATAAGCACGTCTCTGATCTCTGAGGAGTATACACAATGTATAACTGACCTAATAATTATTTCATATAAAGTGAAAACACAGAATTGTATACTTCCCTCTGGTGTTGGTAAAATATGTACTTACTGACTCAGATAAATCAGATCATATAATAAAAATCTAATTTGGAAAGGACCCAATGCTGTTTGGTTTAATCATTTTTCTTTTTTTGGAAAAACCTTTAATCTCTTCTAATTTCCCTGTCTGACATTAAACAGGTCTAAACCTTTCCTATTAAAGGTAGGCAAGGATGACTAAATCTATATATAATATATATATCTGCAAAAGATAGAATAATGCAAGACAGACCTTTCAGAGAACATTTAATTATGTTCCTCAGAGTCAAAAGTTTACATTCATTTCCTTAGTATTTTGGGTAACTGAGAAAGGCTTGTAAGCCACTTTGCTCCTACACACCTTTTCAGGTCTGTCTACTAATATTCTAAGGGACTGAGATCAGGGATTCCTGAGGGGGAACTCCAAAACATTGACGTTGTCATTTTGAGGGCACTTTGCAGCTATTTTGTTGGTATGGTTAACCAATGTCTTGAGATGTCCACATAATGTTCTGAAGTATACCAGTTCCTCCTGCAGCAAAACACCCACAAAACATGATACTTCCACTCCCAAACTTCACAGTTAGGTTGGTGTTCTCAGGCTTGCAAGATGTTTTTCCTCTAAATGCAACCATTGACATTATGGCTAAAAACCTCAGTTTTAGTTTTATGAGACCACCGGACATTGTCTTCAAAAGATAAGATCTTTATGCATTTGAAAAATGGAATCTGTCCTTTTATGTTGCTATTGGAGTAATGTGGTCTTCCTCTCTGAGTGGCCTGTTAGCTCATATTGGTACAGGACTTGTTTTGCTGTGGTTAAAGGCACTCTTTTACCAGCTTCAGGCAACAACTTTACAAGATCTTTTGTTCTTGCTCTTGGACTGATTTGCACATTTTGCACCAAAACATGTTCATCTTAGGGAAACAGAACATTCACATAGTGTTTTTAGACATTTACATAGTGTTTATAATAATGTATAATCATTAAAACAGATGAATGTGGGAGATTCAGGCATTTGGAGACTGTAGTCAAAGATGAACTAGGAGGTATACAATCCTTGTTGGGGTGAACAATTCCTTTGCTGATAGCAATTTCTGTTAAATTGCCCATGAATTCACACAAGCCAGATCTCAATGTGCAGAAAAGGGTTAGAACAACTTGAAACCTGAAAAGGTCAGGACATCACTAAACATGTAACATCAACTCAAAATTGTGCCTAACCCTTATGTTTCACTAGGTCATAAGGTCACAGTTTTTGTGCATAAATTTAAATGTTTCACAAATAATATTTCTGCAAAAGACGTTAAAACACAACTATGCAGTATCTCTCATTTAAAGCAATATGCCTAACTGTGAGTTAGACTGCATGAAATGCAGGAACTATTGACAGATTTTCCTCTAACTGCAGAGAATATTGTATTTTTTCAAATGAACATCTTACATTTACTCACTGGGAATGCCAGCTGGCATATGCACATATAAATTACTTTTAAAATATGCCCCTTCAATTGCCAAAAAAATTAATGATTCCTAAATGAATGATAAAGAGAAAAACACTACTACAGCTCTAATAACAAAAACTGTCACATTTACTTCTACATAATTTTCTCATTTTACACTTCACCCTACTTTTACAGGCTTGGATGATTCAGAAATCCGGAATTCAGAAAATAACAATAACAACCACCTTGTTTACCTAAGCTTATCTGTCAGGGCAGGAGCTTTATTTCGAAGCTTTATTGGCTGATCCAGGTGTTATCATGCATCTCCAGTCCATCTAGCTTTATTACTTTTTTGCAGCTTTGCAGTGTTTCAGGATGTTTACTATTGTTGCAGTAGTCAATCTTTTAACATTGTTACATAAAAGTTTTTCATTACATTCTGCATGTAAAGTGGATTACATTTCTTAAAACGAAGTGAGATATTAAATGAAATATGAAACATTTTCATGTTTGTTTTATAAATCTGAACTAATCTTTGTTCCTATGAACGTAATCATTCCCATTCTTTCAACATCTGAGCATAATATTAGCAGCTTGGAAGTGGAAACAGTAATTTAAAGGCACTCCTTTTAAATATAAAACACAATTCATCTGATCCCTCTTTAATTAATTTGCCATTTGCTCTATTGACTTAACCTACTCCATTTTCATCAGGTTAAAAGAGCAGCAGAGTTACTGTGAAAAGCTTAATGGTGGCCAGAGTGTGCCAATAAGAGTTACTGTTGGATGAGTGTGCTTTTCCAGCCTTGGTTGAAGCACAGCATTAAGTACTTCACACAATTTTCCTCAACTTCAGCACTAATGAATCCTTTTAAACATGATGGTGGACTACTTTAGTGAAAGATTTTAGTAAAATAAGAAAAGGCACTGAGACAGTTTCACATGTCAGGGGTAAAACAAATGCATTACCCAAAACAGCAAGGCATAAATCTGCAATATTTAAAGGAAAATTAAGTGTTTTTTTTGTTAGAGTGGGAGCGTGACTCACCTCGCTCACTATGAAACTTTCTGCAGGTTTTCACAGCAACAAATATGTCTTCTTTTTTTACAGGTTCCTCCTTCTGAGAGAAAAAGAGATGAAAATCATAAAAGAAGCAACACATCTATTTAAAAACAATCAAACACTAACCCCATTGTGTCTACAGAACAATATGGAATACAGAACGTAATATACATTTCAGGTTTGCAGAAATTTTAAATGTCCAAGCAAGGGATCAGTGGGAAATAAATCTGAATTGGAGATTTTGTTAGATGTGACATATATCTGTTAATCTGCCTTATGCTCTGCTTTTGAAACCCAGGACAAACAGCTGCTATTACACATGAACATAATTTTCTTTAACAGTTCAGTCCTTAATACTAATACATTGTTACATTTCCAAAGTTTTCATAGAAGACATAGAAGTTACCAGAAAAGCAAATAGAAAATGAACTTACAAAAACAGTTAAAAGTAGAGATATAATATTTCATATCAATAACTATGTAAGGCTGTGTTGAAAAAATTTAAAAAGTAGCTTTTTTTTTATTACTCTGCATAACCTGATAAAAGTATTCACTTCCTCCAGCTGCAGGCCCCATTCATGTCTGCTCTCAGTGTACTTGGCTCTGTTTTTTCTCTAGGAGGGTTCCAGGGCTGGGGAGTATGAGATAAGGATGCTTCTCTATGCAGAATTCAGATTCTGTAGTCAATATTCCTGGGAAAGAATTACAACAGGTCTCCCCTCTGTTCTCACTGAAGTTGTCCAGGCCTCTAGTGAGTTACTTTAGAATGCTGGTATAAGAAGGTAGTTTCTCTTTGTCTAGGCAGAACAGATACCAAATACTGTTTGAACATGTCTGGTGCTGTTCACTGTTCTCACCTTTAAAGGTTATTAATAAAAGCGGATGGAGTCATGATTATTGATCTCTTCCTTGTTAAGTTCGATTTATTTTCACAACAGGCTGTGATGTCATTCTCCTTGTGAACTTTTATAATGGAAAAAAAACATCAAGAGCAATCCAAACAATATTGTTCCCTAACACTTCCTTCACACAGGATTAGAACCTTAAGATAACATCAAAAAATCATCCTGAATGTAAATATCACTGCATGGTTTTGGAGAGCAACAAGAATGAAGTGACCCCCCAAATTTGAGTAATAGAGTGCAAGAGTTCCCCAATTGTATTTAAAATGCAAAACAGCTTTGTGGCAAGATTAGGGTGGTTCAGTATCCAGGGGTCCTTGATGTGGTGTGAAGGAGCCTGGTAGCAGCAGTGGCAGATTATCCATGACTTCAAACCCACGCAAAGCTGAAAGAATTTGAAGTGGTACTCTTCATGCTAGCCTGATGCCAAAGCTGCAACCTCATCACACCTACACCATGCTGGCAGTGCTCCTAGAAAATTATCGCAATAGCGACAGGGCTGCTATGGGAATCAAGTCATTTTACTTCTCTAGCTGCAAACAAAGCCATCTCACTGTGCCAACTAAAACTGGTGAAGGTTGAAGGTGTAGACACCTTGCATATCTTCAGGAAAATTCTGTCAATTCTAAGAAATTCATAGTGCAGATGTGGTGGGATGGATGGAAAGTAGCAGGGAAAATCCTTTTTGGCGAATGCTAAAAGCCTAGTAGCATTATGATTTTCCTCTCACTCAAATGATGTTTTTTGTATTTTCCACAATAGAGGTGGTTTGAAAAGCTGTGGCAGACCAGGTGAAATTGTGAGGTATTATTAATCCAAATGTAAAGTGTTAAACCTCCAAGATAACCTTTTCAAAAAGGTCCTGTTCTGTGTTTGTGTCGGTATTATAGTCAGAGCTTTTTTAAAACTGATGTCATTATTGGATCAAGACAGAGAAGCTTAGAGTAAAAAAGAAAAAGCCTGTACAAGAGGATATCTATCCTAAACAAACCTTTAAATATACAAGATCCAAGCTGTCACATGACTTAAACTTAACAAAAAATCCTGAGATACTACATGACCAGGAAAATCACCAAACTAGAAGCCTTTTTGGGGAAAGTCTGCCTGAACAAGAACTGTACGAGAACAATTTTGGCAATTTACATGCAAGATGCTAATGCTTTAAAAAAAATAATAACTTTATGTTGCAAAAAATAATCCACATTGTAATGTTTTACCTGTAATGCATTATACGAAACAGTCCATATTTGTTTCAAAATTTCAGGTGGCCAAAAAGTTTTTGACTTCACAAACATATATATTACAACATAGATACATACATACATATATGTGTACATGCATACATACAAACATGTGTGTGTGTGTGTGTACTTGCTGCTGAGTGAGAACCATTTTTCAGTTTTGTTCATATTCGAGGTTAGGTTAGGGTTAGAGATGCACTGGTAATGGTTTAGGGGTGGGGTCAGGGTTGGGCCACTTAAATAAATGAAAATGAATGGATGTCAATGGAAAAAAAATTTTAAAACACAGATGTGTGTTTGTGTGTACTGTATAAAAAATCTAAGTCTAAAAAAATTCAGGACTCTGAGGCAAAATAATAAAAATGATAAAAAAAATCTTTCAATATAACAGCGCTATGTTCCAAGGTGAAGATTTGTACACCAAAGGCCTTTTATTTTTACTCTGTCTTTTTCTGCTCACTCCTATTTGCGTACAAAGACCTTAATGGAATATTAAATCAAAGAGGTTTGAAAAGCATGAATGTATAATAGGTATCTTACCACTAGTCTGTCCTGAAATGTCAGGCATATTGAGAGAAACCATACAGGACCTGAAGAGTTAGTACCAAAAATGAAAAGGATATGTTGTACCACTCTGCCCTCTTTGAAAGTTGTCCTTCATCTTGAAAAATCTACCTTAGGAGAATCTTGACTTTTTTTGCTGACACTGTAGCCAGATGCAGTTGTTAATGTACTTGGTAATTTACTTTTTAACCATTTTATTAAGAAAAGGCTGAGAATGCCATATCACCTTATGTTTCAAACAGAAACTTTTCCTTGCCTAGTTATTAAATCTGTGACCTCTATGTTTTTATGTCCAAAATAGTGCTGTTGTAGTGTTTTCTGTTGAGAAACATGTACCTTATGAGGACAGTTATGCCTGTAAATAGAAAGGGTTACGAAAAACAAACCAGACCCAGTAACTAAAATTGCACCAGTCGTGTGTTTTTGTCTGTGTGTGATTTGAATACTAAAGTTAGTAAAGACTTGATTTTCTTTTCAGTCAAAACTGTCTCAGAGGGAAGGAAGAAAAATTAGAATAGGGACATATTCCACTGCTGTTCTTGCAGCCCAAATATATCTTACCTCATCAATCAATGAAACTAGAGACACACACACACATCCAAGCAAAGTTTCCACTTCTTCGCAACATTACTGACAGTGTTACAGGGTTTGGGGTTTGTCTACAATATGATTTGATAGAATTTGTCCACCAACTGTGTAAAGTTTTATTCCTCTCCAGTTCAAAACTGTTTTTACCTTACTCACAAATTTTCCTGACTGACACTAAATCACCAGCTTCAACTCAGCAAAAAGAATGACCTCCAAAAGGTCCTTGCTAATTTCCCATGAAACACAGAAAGGTCAGTATTTTCAACTATATATATATCATAGAAAAGATACTCATAAAGTCACCTTTCTGGCAGATTCCAATTTCGTACGGATGCCTCATGTAGGTCTAAGCATGAGAAAATCCAGCTGATTTTGTGGAACAATAAGTTATGTCACATCTTTAAAGCTTGCGTGTTGCTTTTTATGGATAGTGCATGTATTTTAGGATGAAGGGTATAAAATATACAGTATTCTACTGTATTGCATGTTACTTCTATTTTGACAAGACAATAAAGTTTTTAGTGGGCATTTTTTTTCCAATGGACTTCTTCTAAAAGGTGTTGCATAAAGAAGAACAAGAGGTGCTCCAAGTGTTAGGCGAGCAAAGTGAATCTTCATCAGCGCAGACAGAGCATCAAGATAGTGTACCATGAAATAAGTTCATATAAATCTTTATCATTAATATTTTCGTTGGTGTGGCATTTGGCAAGCAGCAGTGCATATGTGTGAAATAAACAAATGCATCAGAAAAAAAAGATAATCAAAAAGTATATTTATTTCAGTAATTCCATTCAGAAACTGAAACTCATTTATTCTCAAGATTTAATACACACACAGTCATATTTCAAATATGTATTTTTGTTAATATTTTTAATAATGGCCTAAAGCAATAGAAAATGCAAAATTCGGTTTCTCAGAAAACTTGAATAATATATAAGACCAAACAAATGATTAATACAGAAATGTCATCATACTTAAGTAGGTCTATGTAATGCACAGTATATGCACTCAAAAACTGAAGTAATACATGTAATAAATTACATGTATTACTGCAGCACTGCAACCTTGAATGGAGGTTATCATCCCAGGTTGCTTTCATATGGGCCTTCAGCTTGTCTGCAATGTTGTGTCTGATGTCTCATCTTCTACTTGACTATGGTCAATACTAGTCAATACTCCAATGATTCTCTATGGGGTTTAGGTCAGGTCAGCTTACTGACCAATCGAGCACAATGATACTAGGCAATTCGAAATCTGACGGTGTATCAGACTGGTACCTTTGGCAGTGTGGGCAGGTGCCAAGGCTAGCTGGAAAACAAAATCAGAATCTCCATAAAGTTTGTTAGCATAGGGCAGCATAAAATGCTGGTAGATGGCTGCATCAACCTTGACTTGTTAAACACAGTGGACCAACACCAGCAGATGACATGGGTTCTGAAATGATTACTGAGTGTGAAAACTTCACACTGAAATAACTGAAACTCAAGCAGCTTTGATTCTGTGTCTCTCCACTTTGACTAAAGTTGTGGGGACCTTGATTTCCAAATAATATTAATAATTGTATTATGCATCGAAAATGAGGACTTTGGGCCACTGAGCAACAGTCCTGATCTTTCTCCTTAGCCCAGGGAAGGCACCTGTAAAACTGAGAAGGTTCTTGAAGCACTGGTTCTGGTCCTATATAATATTCTATTTTTCTAAGAAACATAATTTTGGGTTTTCATTAGCTGTAAGCCATAATCATCAGAATTAGCAGAAATAAATGCTGGAAATATATCACTCTGGGTGTAATGATCCTTAGTTATATTGAGTTTGATTTTTTTAATTAATTTACCAACGTAAATTTACTTTTGGATTTTATTATATTTGTGGATTATAGTTTACAATGATGCACCTTTATGGTGTCTAAGACTCGTGGTGCTCATGACCTGGAATTTTTCTACATTTCCATAAAAGCATTGTTAATTTATAAGCCAGAGAGTCAGATGCGTTGGAACACGATGCGGAACAATTATTCACCTACGCTGCTGCATCTCTTTATGTCACAGAAATAAGGATAGACAGATAGGCAATAGTGTAATGCAAATATCCCAAGCCCAATGAGGGAGAGCTAACATATTTATTGACTTTTGCAATTTCAGTTCAGCTTCACTTTAAACAACTATATTTATCACAACTAAAATTTTAACACTGAGCAAGTTACAAAGTTGACCATCCTTTACAGGTTAGTAGAGAAAATACAGACAGCCTATAAATAATGTATGTTTGGTGATTTATGTTAAATCCAAATAGCAACACAGGTAAAATGTCACATATTCCAAGTGCTTAAACACAAAAGCCAATAATAAGAACACTTGTTAGAAGAACATAAGAGAAGGGATATTTAAGCCTCTTACAACTGTCTCTCATTTTGCAAAATTTACATTTTAATTGAAACATTTTACATCCTGTAATCTAAATAATGAAGACAAGCTACAGTGTATTTATGTATGCTTATTACAAAGTAAAATGAATTGATAACAAAGAGAATAAACCTGAAAAGATTTAGATAAAAGAAAATAGGAGGGAAAAATATAAACAGAAGTTGCTTAGCAACAAGGGATGACTTCAGTGTTGGCGAACAAGATCTAATTTAGCAAAACAAAATCAAGACTTCTTTTTCCGGTAATGCATTGTGTTCTACTGAATGGTGTATAAAAGCAAGGCTTAAATCTAAGTCCCCAGTAAAAAAACAGTATGCTAATTTGGTTGGCGGTAAATTTAATTTCTTAGTTTTTGGGTTTTATGATTTGTACACGAGAGAT
>JAHHUM010000672.1:0-20716 GCA_036173005.1 Crenichthys baileyi
GGACATAATCACTGCCCTATAGGGTTTCCGTGTCTGAGATGTCAGTCAACAACGAGCTGCTGACTAAGATGACTAGGATGAGAGTAAGAGTGATGGACATGTGAGAAAAAGTATATTCTCTATGGTTAGGCTGAAGAGATCACCATGCATCACAAAGTCTGTAATCATTCATGTACTGTTTAACTATATTTACTGATAGCCAACTGCGCTGAGTCCCTGTTGTACTCCACCTGTCCCCAAGTTAGCAATCCAAGTGTTCACACAGTGCAGAAAAAAAAAGTTTGGAATAATGGGTGGTCATCAACATTTGGGGCATATATACTGACAATACATAACTTTTGTTTAGGTATAGATATTATTATTATTATAAATCTACCCACTGGATCTGTAACTGTATCTAATACTGTGAAGTTAGCCTTTTTTAAATTAAAATGGCTACTCCCCTTTGCTTAGAGTTATATCATGCAGAAAACAAGTTATGAAACTCAGGTGATTTAAGATCATTTGCAGATGTGGCAGATTTATAAATCTCTTGTAATAAGACAACATCTTACCATAGTCTTTTAAGCTGATTAGAAATCTTTAACTTTTTCTCTCTGGTGCCATCTTCATATACATTCCATGTGACACATTCCCATTCCATGGGACGAACCCTCTATGTGGCCATAGCGGTGCGTGTGTAGCTAAAGTTGGACAGTGCAAGTCAGCATAAAACAAATAGACCCAAGTGAAATTATAGTTAGTGCTTCGGGTTGTCTGATGTAAAGTCCAGAAGCAGAGTTATAGGAAAGAGAAAAATACATTAAATTTAAGAAGGCACTGGGGGTAAGAGGGGGTTATAAATGTAAGGTTATGTTATAAGATATTTGGATGTGTGTGTGCATGTTTTGTGTGTTACAGAAAGAAAAATGAGTGACAAAGAGGTGTGGTAACAGGCAAAATGAGAAGAGAAAAAAAGGAGCGGATAACAAAAAGCCCAGCCTTGGACCTGCCCACATCCAACAATGTAAACATCATACTAAGTTGTGCTTTGCATTAGATAACAATTGCCAGTTATCTAACCTCTTATCTAATCAGTGATACATGTTTTAGACTAACCTGTTGTATTTCCTAATAAAGCCACGGAGTGATCTCCCAGTCCCTAAACAACTGACCATTAATATAGTTTATCTACAGCCACTGGAGCTCTGGAGCCTTTGGTGATATATATCTTCCTGATTGGGAATAATACTCGCCTGGGACTAATTCTCTAAACCAACCTCTGAGGCCATCACAGAGGAGCTGTATTTGTACTGAGATTAGATTACACACAGGTGGACTCTATTTAGTCATCAGGCAACATCTGGTTGCACTCAGAGTAAAGGGGGCTGAATACTTTTCAGTTTTTTATTTGTAAAACAGAAGAAATCATGTATAAATTTCGTTCCACTTCACAATTGTATACCACTTTGTGTTGATCTTTCATATAAAATTCCAATAAAATTTATTTGTTTGTGGTTGTAATGTGGAAAAGTTGAAGGGGTATGAATACTTTTACAAGCCACTGTATAATAGTATTTTTATTTTGCCAATTATACATAAGTTTAAGGATTCATATAAATTATAACCATGTCTGATGAGTATCGGAACTGTTTTTGTTACTGTAAACTCTTCCTCAACTTGATCTGGTAGAAGAATGTGGGGTATCCATAAATAATTTCAATACAGTTCATATTTCTAGGAAGTTACTCTTCTTAAGTAATGGTTTAGCTTCAGTTGTCAATTAAAAATTTTTTCTGAGCTCAAATGTAACAAACCAATAGAGGATTTATACTGATTATTGTCAGTTGTTTTGGATCGAAGTGCAGACAAACTTTGGGAAGCAGCATTTGTATGAGGCAAACTCTTCTTTTAATGACACGAAACAGAGCACTTACATAAACTGCCCAAACACTGACCAGGAGATATCAGCGGAGTTTCCAGAAAAGACTCATGTCTCCAACAAGGTTGTGCAGAGAATCGGCAGAGAAAACAGCAGGGTAAACGGAAGGAACCAGCAAATGAAAAAGAGAAACAGTGAGCTTTTAAACTGGGGAAGTGCAATATGGAACCAATGAGAAAGGGAGGAAAGTAATTAGATGAATGCTGAACAGGTGCGTGTATAAGCTGCGGAGAACTGAGGGGGGGATGGATCTGAGCAGACTAATTAACAGGGAAACAAAGACTAAATAACAAAACTCAGGGAACAGGTCTAGGAAAACTATAACCAACAAAAGATTAGATATGAGGAAAGTGAGAACTAACAAAGTAGTCTGAGGACACAAAGGAAAACACTAACAGGAAAAGTGAAAAAACAAACACTAAGTGACTGACAGCAACTAATAACCTGACAGATAGGAAATAAACATGAGAGCCTAAACAAAAGAGAACTATACTAAACTGACAACCCTGGGGAAAAAAATCTATTTTTTTGTTCAAAAACAATAAACAGAAGGTAACAAAGGACCTGGGGAAACAAAACTAAGTAGCACTGACCTGCTGGAAAACCAAATACAAGAACCTAGTCAGAGAGGAACTAACACAGAACTATACTAGAAATAAGGCTGGGGAAAACAACTATTAAGGAAAACAAACCACTGAGTAAACAATAACTAATGGGATCTAAGGATAAGGGGAGGACACACCACTAGAACTAAGGGGTAGAAGTATAGACGGAACAGTCACAAAACTAAGAAGTACCAGGTGGGAATAATAAAACATAACTACTAAACCAAAAAGAACAGAAACACCAAACGGAAAAAGTAAACAAACACAAAGAACAAAATGGCAGATCCTGACAATTATGTCTTTGTCTTTAATATCCTGATGTTAATAGAACGTGTGAAGGTACATTACATAATGTTGTATGCTAAGACTTAAAAAAAACAATAGGTTAATTTTACTGGGTGTTTTTTTTTGCCCTATTATTGGTAAATGGTCCACACTTATTACAGGGGTTACGTAGGGGTTACGTCATCGACTTGCACCTCTGCGACATCAAAAATGGCAGGATGCCATTACATTGGAGGTTGTGATTGGTTTTTGCTCAAAGGGTCACTTGCAGCAATGATTTGTGCGTAATATACTTCAACGAAGTCCACTGCGCTTAGCCGAAGTGTGGATCGAGGGCTCAATGGGGACGGGGGCAAAAGACCACTCTGGAGAATTGGGACACACTACGCACTCGAACCCATCAACAGGAATGCGCAAATGAGGGACACAAGGGTGGAAGTGCGAGTATTGGGACAGGGCCTTACTTTAGTGTAACTCTTTTTTTTTCTCACATGTGACCCACTTTCCACTCAGCCACTCTCAAGATTCTGTTCCTGTAGGCCCATTTGTTTTTATGTTGTATTTGGCACCCCCTGCTGGTGATATATGACTTCTACAGGGGTAAACTTGCAGGAGCACACCCTTTGACATTTTGAATGTGCTGCGTCTGTTTCCTTTCCTTTTTATCTTCTGCAACAAATCACTTTGGATGACCAATAGGACATCGTGGGAATAAGCGATGATGGGTATGGGACAAGAACATTAAGTAAGTTGGTTCAGAGTTTGTTTTGTTGTTTTGGTTGGGTAGAAATGCTTGAACTGCAACTCTAAAAACTTAAAAAAGATGTTAGATGTTTATAATTATTTTTATTAAGAAAATACATGCACTAACTGGTAAGCAGGCAGAATGTCTTTGGTTTTTTATTTTATTCTGTAAAGAAATTATGGACCTGTTGTATAGGAAAGATCACCTTAAATCAGTGGTTCCCAATCCTGGTCCTCAGGGCCCGCTGTCCTGCTTGTTTTAGATGTTTCTCTGCCTTAACATACCTGACTCAGATGATTGCAGTTCAGCAATAACCTGTTAATCGGCCATCAACTAAAGTCAGGTGTGCTGAAGCAGGGAAATACTAAAACATGCAGAACAGGGGGGCCCTGAGGAGCAGGATTGGTAAACACTGCCTTAAATTATTTGATTATGTTGTGATCTGAAACTGATGTATATAAAAAGTACAATTACCGTCATCCTACTGCCATGTAATGGTAGGGGAAATACTATGTGGTGATCACTTGGGCCTAATCAAATGTAAGGTGACATACAATATTTATGCTCAACTAAATTTCTTCTTAAAATAACAAGACCAAATGGGAACTCACACAAACGGTCTGGTAAATAGCTTCACAACAAAAATAAGCTGATGGTTCTTCAGTTCCAAGAATTTAAAGACAAATACATTTTGTAAACCAGTTTTTCCCCTTAAAAAGAAATTTAAAATAGGGATCATAGAGCGCATTTGGCAACAAAATTTAAAAGGGGAGTAGTTGGGGAAGAAAAGGTTTTGTGTGTGAATTTTTTTTAT
The DNA here is from genome assembly GCA_036173005.1 of Crenichthys baileyi. Classification (NCBI taxonomy): domain Eukaryota; kingdom Metazoa; phylum Chordata; class Actinopteri; order Cyprinodontiformes; family Goodeidae; genus Crenichthys; species Crenichthys baileyi. The sequence goes on from JAHHUM010000672.1 coordinate 4,371, forward strand.
GAAAGAAATATATTTTTGTGTTGTGTGTGTTTGTGTTTTTTTATATATATAAAATATAATATAATATATATAAAATATATTATATAAAATAATATATACCACTGAACAAAAATAAAACGCAACATTTTTGTTTTTCTCCCTTTTTCCCACCCAGCTGAACTAGTTTTGGCAAACTGTTTTTACTTTTAAAGGCTACTTTTAAGGTTTATTTTTTAAGGCTAGGCTTAAAATTTTTCCCTTTTCAAAAAAAGCTCAGATTTTAACAGTGGCTTAGGTTATCCTGAGTTCCCTCCCTATTTTATGCTGTTTCCCCCTTAGGCGTTTGGAGGACATAATGCCCTTTTCCCCACCCTGTTCGGTACTTTCTCACACTACTCTCCCAATTTTGTGTTATTTTCCCTGTTTTTTTCAGTTTTTTAAACTTTGTTCTCTCTCTTTTCCTTTTTCCTAGAACTCACCGGGGCCTAAACTCTTTTGTCTACCTGTACACCTTTCTGGAGGGGGGCATCGTCCGGGGCCTTCTGCGGGAAAACCAACTTAATGCTCACCTTCTCCCTTTGATCCACAGGGCCCCTTTTTCTTTTAGTAAAAAAACCCTTTCTCTCTCCTAGCCCATGGTAATTGACGGGGCCCTTTTTCTGTGTTTAAAAATTTCTATGTGCTCTTTTTTCAAAACTCAAACCCTTAAAAACTGGCTCAGAGTTTTTCATTTCTTTCTTTTTTGGGTTGAAACGAAAAAGGGACAAACATACACAACATTTTTTTTCCCTTTCCCCATGAAAGTACTCCGGGTCAGTGCTTCTGGGGGTTTCTTTTTTGTGTCTCTGCTCTGCCTCAAAAAAACCCACGTGGGGGTTCGGGGCAGAGGCCCGCTCACCCCTGACCGGTTTCTGCTGGAGGTTTCTTCCTTTTTAAAAAGGGGTTTTTTTTTCCTCTCCCTGTCACTACAGGGCATGCTCAGTATGGGGGTTTGTGCAAAGTAAAGCCATTTGACTGTCCCCCTGTTCTACGTGCTCACCCCAGGAGGGTGAATGTGCAAGTCCTGACTGGATGAAATCTGCGGGGTTTTTCCTTAGCCGAAAAATTTTTTAATTTCCAAATTTTTAAAATAAATAACTGAATCTGCTGCACTTTTTCAATAAATTGGGATTTTTTGGAATTATGTAACAAACTTTTTTTGGAAGTCCCCTTGAGATGACTTTTGGGGTTTATAATTTGGCGCTATATAAATAAACTGTTTGAATTAAATTTGGGAACTCAAAAAAAAATCTAAAACATTGCCCTATATACAAAAATAACCATTTTTTCCCCAAACTCATTAAAAAAAAATCTGTCTAAATCTGTGATAGTGGAGCACTTCTCTTTTTGCATAATAATCCATCCCACCTCGTGGGTGTGGCTTTATCAAAATGAAAAATTAAAGTCAGCTGATTATTGAACAGGTGGGGCCTTAGGGCGGGCCACAATAAAAGCACTCTAAAATGTTTTTTTTTTATCACACAGCAAAATTTGCCACAGATTTGCAAGTTTTGAGGGAGTGTGCAATTTGGCATGCTGACTGCAGGAAGGGCCCGACCAGAGATGTTGCCCGTAAATTCAAGTTCATCCTTTCTACCATAACCTCCCCAAAGGTATTTCAGAGAATTTTCCAGTACAAACCAACCGGGCCTCACATCGCAGACCACTGTAACCACACCATCCGGGACCTTTCATCAACTTTTTACCCCCAAAGATCATCTGGACCACCCCCAACGCTGCTAAAAAATGGGTTTGCAAAACCAAGAATTTCTGCACAAACTGTCAAAACCGTCTCGGGAAGCCATTGCATGCTCGTCGTCCTCTGGGGGTCTCCCCTGTCTGTATTTTTTGTCGAAACCGTTTAAAGTGGGAAAATCCCCTCACACTCAATGGCGTGTGGCACAATGGATTCACAGATGAATCCCGGTTTTCACTGTTCAGGGAGATGGAGCGTGGGGAGGGGTTTGCTGATGTAATGTTGGGAAAAGTGGCCTATGGGGGGACGGGGTTAGGGTATAGGCAGGCATAGGGATCGAACACGGGTTGCATTTTTTCCATGGCTTTTTGAATGCACAAGATATGTGACGAGATCTTGAGGCCCTTTTTTGCCATTCATCCACGCCATCCCCTCATTTGGGAGCATGTTTAATTCACGGGCCCATGTTGCAAGGATTTTAAAACCAATTCCTGGAAGCTAAAAACTCCCAGTTCTTGCTGCCCGCATACCCTGACCTCCCCCATTAGCATTTTTGGGAAGTGTGTATCACATATACAACGGTTATTACAGTTCCTGCCAATATTCATAAACCCCGCACAGCCTTGAAGGGGATGGAAAAACATTCCACGGGCCACAATTAAAAACCCATCCCTCTACGCAGGGATAGTAAACTGGTGAGGAAAAGGGTGGTCAACCAGTACTACTGGTTTTCAGACCCCCCGATGATCCAAAACAGCACTTTTTCAGAGTGGTCTTTTATTGTCCCCCAAAGGGCACACCTGTGCATAATAATGCTGCCAAATCAGCATCTTGATATCCACATCTGTGAGGTGGATAATTATCTATGCAATGGAAAGTGCTCACTATAAGATTTAGAAGATTTATGAAAATTTTTGAAGAAATTGTTATTTTTGTTATAGAAAATTTTTAGATCTTTGATTTAAAAGCTCTGAAATTGGAGTAGAAAAAAAGTGTTTGTTTATTTTTTTGCACTTATTCATCCCCCTGAGCAAAACTGAATTAAATAAAGATAGTGTTGGGGCATATAATGTTACTTGTGTATTTTGTACACTGCGTGTTTTTTGGTGCTTGTTCAGTGTTTTTAACTTTTCTTTAACATTTTAACCTAATTCTAGTCAATCAAACATTATGATTTGATTTGTTTTTAGATTAAAATTGCAGACAGCAAGATATCAGTTTAAATCGGCCCAGGGAAATGTTTTTAGCTGGTTTGAATTTCAAATCTATATTTTTCTTCATAAAATATTTTAAAGCATCAATAGGATTTTTTAAATTTAGTAGTCTTTTGTTTTTATTTAACAAACAAATTTTTTAAACTTGCTTAAATGTTAGAGTGAAGCTAATCTCTTCGGTTTAAATATTTATTTTAAATTGTAAGAAATTATATGACTCTTACTTTATCACCAAAATTATCAACATTTTTCAATTCTGGAAAATTGTTTCATATTTGTTTTTTTGTATCTCACCAGGGAGTCAAGAGGATGCAAGTCTCTTTTATGAATCTGTGTTACGCCAAGAAAGTAAGTTGATTATCTCAAAAAAGGAAAAAAAAACAACAACAGGCAACTGCCTTTAACAGAATCCGAATATAGTTAGAATAACTTTTTAATATAGAACCGTGATGACTTCAGACAATTACACACACACAGCTCATTGACATCATTGCCTGCTCCAGAACATTTGAATGAAGTGTTTATTAAAGCCTCTTTCACAAAACATTTTCGTAATAAACCCGCAATGACGAGTCGCCTCTGAGCTCCCTCTGGCCATTCATAAATCATGTAAATCACAAAGTGGAAGTCAAGGCAGTCAAACTCAGTGTAGCAATCCACTTAATGAGTGAGCAAATGCTTCAACATTAAATTATATAACTCAGCTTCTCACTCTTCTTATCAGAAATGTTTTGAAATGAGTCTTGTTTATTCTATGTGCCACTTGCTGGTCATGCAAACCATAAGCCATTACAACATCACTTCCTTGAGCTACAAAGCCAGCTTGTCCCTATAAAAGTCCGCCGAAGGCTACCTTGCTTGGCGAATCAGGTCGTGGCAGAGGAGGGCTGAAGTCTAACCCTTCGTTGCATCGGCCATTTCCTCAAAACACACGTAGACAGCTTTTCCAGCTTTAAAGGGTCTTGTAAAAGGAGGTTAATTTAATAAAATGGGACTATCTTGTAAAGGATAACACCTGGGAAATAAAGGTTCCTTCACAATAATGGAAGAACCTACCGGCACTTCACAACCTATGTGACCTAAAACGTGACTTTAAACATGGCTGAATAAGGACAAAAGAATGTGAGCATTTTCTCAGTGTGGAGACGTTTGTGATTCTGCTATCTCATCTCCAGGATATTCTCCTGTACTCTCATTAGGCTCCATATGTCGCTTGCATGTTTCCATGATAGTCCTGCTATGTACGCCCCTGATCACTTTACCTTCTACCCCAACATTGCATAACTCTTTGAATTCATTAGGATGCAGCTATCTACAAGAAGATCACCTCGTGCTAGCACAGTACCACCACCATGGGTATGACGCAGCTTAGGCATGAGAATAATACGCAAAAATTCTTTGTGTTCCTCTTCAGTTAAGTATGCCAGACCTGTCATCATTCTTGGCCCCATGAAGGAAAAAATCAATGAAGATCTGATTGCAGAGTTTCCAGACAGGTTTGGTTCCTGTGTCCCACGTAAGTTGCCAACACAAACAAAGTGTAAATATATTTTTCACAAAGAGCAGTGAACACACATGCAGTAATTTGGGCAATAACTATTGGAGCTATTGCACTATACAATAGTTCCAATAGTTGTAGCATGTTTTTATGTAATGGAGGTAGTTTGCTGGTATTATTTAACTTAACTTGCCTGGGAGACTTTTGGGTCTTTGGATTCTCTTTCATGCAGCATCTGTATTACACATTAGACCCTGAACTTCTCAGTGAGGTCAGATATAGCATTACCTACCTACCTATCTACCTTCCTACCAAGCAACCGACCAACCGACCGCAGATGACATGAGTCTGCAGAGTCATCTAACTCTTTCTGCAGATGACATGAGTCTGCAGAGTCATCTAACTCTTTCTGCAGATGACATGAGTCTACAGAGTCATCTAACTCTTTCTGCAGAATACATGAGTCTGTAGAGTCAACTCTTTCTGCAGATGACATGAGTCTGTCTGGTACTGGTTGATAGCACAGTCCCCTGTGGTGCTCCTGTACTACCGACTACTTCATTACACACACAACCGTTCAGTATCACAAATTGTCGTCTGTTTGTAAGGTAGTCTTTGGTCCGGGAGGTTGTTTAGGTTTCCGCCTAAGTCTTATGGAGTTTCTGACAAAGCAAATCTGGTTGACTTGTGTTAAATGCACAAAATAAATCGTGAACATGGTCCTCATGGTGCTGCTACCTTTGTCGAGATGATAGCAGGTTTGTTGAAGCAGGTGTATGATGGCATCTTCAACTCAAATTCCACAATGATAAGCAAACTGAAGGGAGTCCTGATAGTTTATTGTTTGCTAATTCTGGTGGGCCAACAGGAGTCTCTCTAGGACCCTGTAACTAATTATATGTGCTCTCTTCAGACTCTAAACTTGAAAACTGGCTCAGAGTTTATCTGTTCCTTCTTTCTAGGTGAAACGACTAAAGGAGCTACATCCATTAACATTTACTTTTCCTTCCCATAGAAAGTACTCCTGGATCAGTCCTTTTTTGTTCTCTTTGTGTCTCTGCTCTGTTCTCTCAAACCCCCAGTCGGTCGTGGCAGATGGCCGCTCATACTGAGCCTGGTTCTGCTGGAGGTTTCTTCCTGTTAAAAGGGAGTTTTTCCTCTCCACTGTCGCTACATGCATGCTCAGTATGAGGGATTGCTGCAAAGTCAACGCCAGTGACTGTCCACTGTCTCTACATGCTCATCCGGGAGGAGTAAATGCTGCAAGTCACTGACTGGATGCAATCTGCTGGGTTTCCTTTTTTATCCTATTTATTTATTTATTTATTTATTCCAAACTTTTTTATTCCAAACTTTTTATCCAATTTGAATAAATTCAATGATTAAGATTAATTGGAATGTATGTACCTGACCAGAGGGCATGAAGCCGGTCTGATCATGTGTTATGACAGACGGATAAACATGCTGCAGTCGTACAGTGAGGATTTTGGATCTTAAAATCTACATTAATATAGGGGCGCAGCGCTGGTGGTGTAGGGAGTTAAGCGTGCGAACCATATGCGGAGGCCTTAGTCCTCGACGCGGCTGTCCTGGGTTTGAGTCCCAGACCTGGCGACATTTGCCGCATGTCTTCCCTCTCTCTTCATTCCCATTTCCTGTCTATCTACTGTCAAATAATACTGGAAAAATAAAGGCCACTAGTGCTAGAGTATAGCTGCTGCAAAACAAAAGGTTTTTGTTTTTTTAAGCAGTATTACTTAAGCATGATTATTGTCTCCCTTGAGACAGGAGAAAGCAAACTAGAGAAGGTCTTGCAGTACTCTGTTGTGAAGCCATCAGCTCTACCAGCCCGTAGTAAGCTGATGGCCTTCTGAACCTCAGCAGTAGTGATAAGCTGACCCGTAGTCTCAGCTGCATTGTTGTCTATTTGGCGAGGATGCCTCAGCCTTGGCTTGGTGGAAAAGAAGTCTCCCTATTTTATACCCAGATTCATAAATGCGCTGTCTGGATTTCAGCAGAGAATTTCAACTCTGATAATAGAGACAAGGTCAAACTCGGTCTGTAACCTAACACGTTCTCTAAAGAGTAAATGAGTATTTTGCATCAATGTGCTTGAATTCCCTAAGGAGTTCCGTAGTTCAGGAATTTGCCTTTTTTCTCCTCTTCGAAACAAGAGAGATAAACTGGCCTCTGATACAGCCTTTAGTTGCCCCCCACAGAGTTCCCCTCATCATTTCAGGTAAATCGTTTAATTCAAAGAACAATGTGATCTGGGTTTGCAAGAAGTTCCTGTAACAGTATTCTGCCAAAAGAGCCACATTAAATCTCAGATTTTAGAAGAGTTGGTTTGTGCAGTTAGGTTCAAATTGAGGGAAACATGAGCTGTAGGAACAGGAGTTTCAAAAGGATCACGAAGATGCTGTTCATCTATTTGACCGTTTATTAGGAAAAAAAAGAATATAAATGCTGAACAGGACACTACAGTAACTGATCAGAGCAAAGAAAGCAGGCTTCAGTCGAGAGAGGAAAAAAACTCGCTTACAAAATATGTCAAAGTTCCCTTTTTCTGTTTCAAAGTAAAAGCATTTCCTGTTACTTTCAAGGACTGCATTTCAACACATTCATTATTATTTGTCTCTAATTTACCATTCGGATTTATCAACTTAAACTCTGCTTTTAAATCTTGTTTCGCTGTAATTTATATAAATTATTTTCTATGAAACCTTTATCACAGTTTTTACCTGAACATTTTTTACCTAAAACTCTGCCCCTGATCGGTTTTAACCCAATACACCTCTGCTGCACTAAGCTGTTCAGATGTTAGCTCTCCTTGAGTTTTCTGACCTGAGCGTACATTATCTATGAATCTTTTCGACCATGCAGTTATTCTCAGCTCTACTTTTTACTGCTGTACTTCTCTAGCTCTAACAATTGCAGTGATACCGCTGTCTGATACTTAGACCCGGGTTCTGTGTTCACTTCATCAACATCATTCTCCCCAATGCTTTCTTCATTATCAGAGGAAGATGGATGGGTGGGTCAATTCCACCACATATGGCTGTGGATGAGGTTCTCTACACTCTGACTCCTGGAAGTTTAAGTCAGCAGGGTTGGTTTTCCCACAGCAGTGTGACAAAGTTCTGACATCATGCGATCTTGTATTTCAGCCACTCTGTCTGCAACGAACAGCTTCCACTTCTGAGCTGTGCTGTGTATCCAGTAAATAGCTATCATGGAATCTGTCCACATAATGAGCTGGTCTTTTTCCATGTTCAATGAAATGTTATTTCCCAGTCTTGCTTCTATCAAAGCTCTCATGAGCTCCAAGCGTGGCAATTACATTTTTTAATAGAGCTACCCTAGTTTCAAATGCCGTAAAGGCTTGTACAGCTTTTCCCTCTTTGTTCCTTCCCTGGAGATAAGCAATAGCACTATATGCTGCCCTTTCACTGGCATCACAAAAGATGTACAGTTTAGTTGTCAGCGTGTTTGGCTGAATATCAACTTGGTGCCATCTTGGAATGGACAGCAGGTGGTGCCCTGACAGCTTCTCACACCACTCACTCCATTTATTTGTCAATACCAGGGCAACTCTTCATCCCAACCAATTCCCTCTCCCAAAATTCTTGGAATAGGTATTTTACCGTGATAGTGAATGGAGTGAGGAAGCCAATGGGATCTAAGATGCTAGCCGATATCTGTGATACTTCTTTTTATGTTCTCTTTGCTCTTACAAATGTCCAACAGTCCCTTTAAGCCAAAGACAAAGTCAACATTTTCTGGCCTCCACACAAGACCCAATGATTTCACTTCGTCCCCACTAGTGTCTGTCTCTGTACTGTGTTCCAGTCCCCATTCTGTCCACTTGGCTCTCAGTTCTGGTAAATGTGTCACCCATTTACACAAGTTCATGTTGGCATGGGACAGGACCTCCTTTGCTGTTGATTTTACTTAGACTACTTCTTCCGAGTTTCTTGAACTGGAGATAAAATCATCCTTATATAGTGATTATTTCAATCCTGTAGTGGGTTTTTCTCTCTTATATGCTTTGATGTGCTCTCTTATTGCAGCCAATAGGAATGGGCTTGGTGAGAACCCAAACACCACTCAGTTCATCTTTATGACTTGCAGCTCATCCTTTTAGTCTTTAGTGTGAGGTTCTTGAAGGCACAGAAACCTCACAGCATCCTTGTCTCTTTCTCTACGAGCCATCTGAAGGAAAGCTTTGGTGATGTCTGCCATAAAGGCTATCTCACCAGATAATTAGCACATCCAAGTTTGGATTTCATATTCTGTCCAGTCAGCAAACTGTTGTTCAATGAGACAGAGGTTTCCTGAATGACGCTGAATGAAACGAAGCAAAACTACTCACATTTTTGTTGTTGCCTTGTCTTCTCTGATAACAGCATGATGTGGCATATATAATATTTTTCACATTTTCACAATTGGCATGTTGTGGAGTTATCTGATACATCTTCACAGATGCCTTGCGACAGGTAATCTAGTATGATATCATTGTACGTGATGTCCAGTGTTGCACCCCTTTATAATTTACTCTTGAGGTTTTCAAGGAGTCTCTTTGCAACTCTGTAATTGTCTAAGAGATCAGGTTTGTTTGGCTGCCATGGTAACTCCACCTGGTAGGGTCATCTTTGTATGTTGAACCCTGTCGAAAGCCCTCAAGAGCTTATTTTTCCTTTGAGCTCTGTGATTTGTCATTGCCTAGTGACTCCACCTCCCAAAAGATATGTAGTAGTTGGCAACCAGTGATTCTATAAGTCTCTGGATATTCCCACTCACTAATTTCCAGTAGTAATCTACTTCAACCAGTACTGAAATCTCTGTATCATCAAATGCCTCTTGTGGGAAATCAGCAAGTTGAAGTCTCCCCTTTTTTAACTGTTCCTGGATGGGTTTGCTGTTTTTTTTAAAACCTTTATCAAAACGCTGCGCACTCTCAACAGCCTCTATATTACTCCACACACTTTTGAGTGACACCCTCACAATGTTGCGCTGTGTTCCCTAACCCTAACCTTTACAGGCGCAGTTGATACAAATGTTTGTAGACACAATGTTTTTTTCCTTAAGACTCTGACAAGCTCTTTATGAATGAAACTTCTCTGGCTGTTTCTTGTCCCTGCTGCACTGTCTGTACTTTGACTGTCTGGAGCAGTGTGGTGTTTTACATGCCCGCTTTCTGTTTCTCTGTGCTGGACACAAAAGACACAACCGCCTTGGTACTGATATGTTGAGCCAACAGCCTGGTGTTGAGGAAGTTGCCAGATATGGCAGAGAGATGCAGGAGGGTATGGAGGCCGCCAATGAGCGGAAGTGTGCCAAGTATGGAGACTTGGAGGAAGTCTGCAGGGAGGCAGGCTGGAAAGGAGTCACATGCCCAATTGAAGTGGGATGCCAGGCTTTGCTCAGTTGTTCGTCTCCTAAGAGACATGGGATGCACAGGAGCAGGGTGTCGGAAAGCCATTAAATAACTTGCAGAAGAGGCAGATAAGAGCCGTTTTTGGCTGTGATTAAGGAGGAAGGATAACGGTTGGGCAAAAAACACCCAGGGCATCAGCAGGGGGTGGCAAGGAGAGATCTCTGCCATCACTCCGCCACCAACAGATGTTTTAGGGTTAAAGGAGCGAAACATCTATGACTGGTGGTCCCCAGCTGATTACCATGTATGCACAGAAAGGTGTCCAGAGGAACACACTTGCTCAAATGCACCAGTGCATCAGGCAGAAATGCCCAGCAGGCAGGTCGCAGCCTGTATCTTTATAAGTCACATGGAATGTGCATGGAGCCAGCAGCAGAGAGAAAATGTTAAAGACTTTTAACCAGCTTAAAAGACTACAGGCAGACGTTTTATTACAAGAGATTCATAAATCTGCCACAGCTGCAAATGGTCCTACGTCATTTGAGTTTCTTAATATGTTTTCAGTCTGCTATAATTCTATGCAAAGGGGGGTACCAATAAAATTACCTGGGTTCCCTACTGATATACGTCCAAGGTAAAGGTAAAACCATCCGGCGAGACGTGATCCTCTACTGAAAATCAAGTGGGTGGAGCACGGCTTCCGTTGCTAGTCAGGGGCGGGACTCAGGTAACGATGCTAGGTTCCATCACAATTACACAGCTTTTGAAACCACGCATTTAAAAAAAAAAATAAGACATTCATTTATAACCAAAAGAATGTCTTTTTTTTGCGTTGGACTGTTTGTATAAAAGTGATGAAACGTTGAATTTTGCATTATAGGTCCCCTTTAATTTGTTTTAAAGTTATTTTTAACTTATTCCAAATTCTTCAAGACAAACCTTGGTTCTTGAACATCTTCATGCTGAACGGTGATATCATTGCATCATTTTATTGATTATTGGTTTCAGTTTTATTCTTTGTTTCCTTTTTTGCATAGTTTATTAGTTTTCCTTATTCTTTCATTTTTTCCATTTAGTTACTTAGTGAATGTTACTAGCTTAGTTAAAGAGTTTGTTAACAAAGCCTTCAGCTGATTCAGTGTTACATCTGAACCATTCATCGATATATCAGAACAGGTTATTGATATATCACCTTTGGAACATTGCCAAAATTAGAAATATCCTATCCAGGAGTGACGCTGAAAAACTAGTCCATGCATTTGTTACTTCAAGGCTGGACTATTGTAATTCTTTACTATCAGGATGTCCACAAAATGCAGTTAAAAGCCTTCAGCTGATTCAAAATGCTGCAGCAAGAGTTCTGATGAAAATTAAAAAGAGAGATCATATTTCCCGTACTTTAGCTTCCCTTCAAAGGCTCCCTGTTAAATCCAGAATAGAATTTAAAATTCTCCTCCTCACATATAAAGGCCTTAATAATCTAGCTCCCTCATACATCAGAGATCCGACTGTTCCATATGTTCCTAACAGAGCACTTCATTCTCAGACTGCAGGTTTACTGGTGGTTCCCACAGTCTTTGGAAGTAGAATGGGAGGCAGATCCTTTAGTTATCGAGCTCCTCTCCTGTGGAACCAGCTCCCAGTTTTAGTCCGTGAGGCAGACACACTGTCTACTTTTAAGGCTAGGCTTAAAACTGTCCTTTTTGATAAAGCTTATAGTTAGAGTGGCTTAGGTTATCCTGAGCTATTTCTGTAGTTATGCTGCTATAGGCTTAGGCTGCTGGAGGACATAATGACCACTTTCACCCTCTTCGCTACATTCTCACACTACTCTTCAATTTTGCATTATTTGCTGTTATTTCAGCTTTTAACTTTGTTCTCTCTCTTTTCTCTTCCTAAAAGCTACACCTGGCCTGACTCTGTGTCTACCTGTAACACCTTTCTGGAGAGGGGCATCGTCCGAGCTTCTGCTGGCAACAACTTAATGCTCACCCTCTACCGATGATCCACATTGCCCTGTCTTTCAGTGTTTAACCCTTTCTCTCTCCTAGACATAGCTACTGACTGAGCTTTTACTGTAACTAACTCTATGTGCTCTCTTTAGACTCTAACATTGAAAACTGGCTCAGAGTTTATCTGTTCTTTCTTTCTAGGTGAAACGACTAAAGGAGCTACATCCATTAACATTTACCTTTTCCTTCCCATAGAAAGTACTCCTGGATCAGTGCTTCTTGTTCTCTTTGTGTCTCTGCTCTTGTTCTCTCTAACCCCCAGTCGGTCGTGGCAGATGGCCGCTCACACTGAGCCTGGTTCTGCTGGAGGTTTCTTCCTGTTAAAAGGGAGTTTTTCCTCTCCACTGTCGCTACATGCATGCTCAGTATGAGGGATTGCTGCAAAGTCAACGCCAGTGACTGTCCACTGTCTCTACATGCTCATCCGGGAGGAGTGAATGCTGCAAGTCACTGACTGGATGCAATCTGCTGGGTTTCCTTTTTTATCCTATTTATTTATTTATTTATTTATTCCAAACTTTTTTATTCCAAACTTTTTATCCAATTTGATTAAATAACAGAATCTGACTGCACTGTTCAATGATTCAGATTAATTGTAATGCATGTACCTGACTTTTGTGAAGTGCCTTGAGACGACATGTGTTGTGAATTGGCGCCATATAAATAAACTGAATTGAATTGAATTGAATTCTATATATGCGTTAAGGGCTTGTTGTTTGAGATCGCCACAGTTAAAATTCACAATTTTACCAATTGTTCTATAATATTGCTGCATTGGGCTGGTATTCACAGGACAAACCGAAAGTTGTTTGGGTAAAATTAAATAGTAAAACTTTGATTACTTGGTTGGTAATTTGTACTTATCAATTATAATAGTTAATAGTTGCTAATAGTCAAACAATCATTATTTCACAATAACCTTAACTTTAAGACCTTAAAGGCTTGTACTAAATATATTTTGAATATTCTCAAGTTAAGAGAAGAAAACATACCAATTGTCTGTTTATCAAGTTTCAAGCGTTGAAAAATTAATACTTGGTGTCATAATCTGCCTTTGTTAGGTTTGGGTTTACCTTATTTGCACTGCCATGTTCTTCACTTGCCTTATTTCAGTTCAGTCAGGTTACATTCATTTTGTTGCTTAGTTCTCATTACTCTCTAGATTCCTGTGTTAGATGTGTTAGTTTTTATTTCCTTATAGATCGGGTTCCTCAGTTTATGTTTAGTTTATGTTTGATTGCCAGCCAAATCAAAATAATGGCGACCTAAGCCAGTACCCAGTCCTGTAGGTTTGTGAATAATATTTGAAATTAGCTTCTGCTAGCCTTTCAGTAGATGCTGTTCCATCTCTTTTATAGTGCTTCACAGCTTTGCTTCATTTGCAGCTTGTCATAGTTTTAGGTATTGTTTTGACCCACATGCAGAACACAACCAGATGACAGGAGAAGGTTTAACAGGTTTATTGTAACAGTAAATAATGTTTGCATGGTGGCACAGTGGAGGGTTAGCGGGGTTTGTTGCAGGATTTCTCAGGAGAGGAGCCAGAATCCTGTCAGTTGGAATTTGTCTGAATAGGTTTTCTGGAATACTTGAAGTCAATTGGAAACCAGGTAGCGAACTGGAGGGAAATCCAGGACACAGCAGTCACCTGAAGAGGCATACACTAAAACGAAAGAAACTTTCTCAAGGAAATACCAAGCTACAGAGGGCTAGAATTTACCACTTATGGATAACACTCAGGCACGGAAGTATTGACAGCAGGCTCCTCTTATGATGATGAGGCTTGATGAGAAGCACCTGTTACACCTCTAGTCACCATGCCCTGTCGCCACCTAGAGTGAAGCAGGTTAAGCAGCAGGCAAAAATGGAGACAGAGTCTCCAGACCCCGACATCACCCCCCGCCAAACGGCCGCCGGCTGGCGGACCAGACGAAGTGGATGGAAGAAAGGACTGGTTCTCAGAAATCAAGGCCAGATCACAGATAAAAGATCGGTCCTCAGGACCGTAGCCCTCCCAGTCAACGAGGTACTGCCAACCACTAACCCCGCCGACGGGAGTCGACAATCTGTCGGACCGAGTAAACGGGGTGGCCTTCGAGGTCCCGGGCGGGTGGAGGGGGTTCGGCTGGAGGGCACAATGTGCTGGTAAGGACAGGTGACATGGAAGTCATCCGAGACATGGAAGGTTGGAGGATGCGGAGGTTGGATGGCAGACGGAGACGGACTGCATTGGGGCCTATGAGTGATAGGATTTCTTTGGGTCCGATGAATCGTGGGGCCAGTTTCTTGGACATGGATTTCAATGGAATGTTACGGGAGGAGAGCCAAACCTTTTGACCTGAGGAGTACTGAGGAGTTGGTCGGCATTTCCTGTCAGCATATTTCAGATTTTGTTCAGCTGTGTGATGAAGTGCTCTGATTGTGTTTGACCAGATGTGCCTACAGCGGCGAATGTGATGGTGGAGAGAAGTGACTGAGATGTCTTTCTCGTCTGAAGGGAAAAGTGATGGTTGATAACCCAGAGAAGCTTCAACAGAAGCTTCTCTGGGTTATCAACCCCCTCCTTTACCCGCCACCTTAACATGGTAGAGGGTTTGAGTGCTTGAATGATCCTTGAGGCTATGTTGTCTGGGGCTTAAATGCCCCTGGTAGGGCCTCCTATGGTAAACAGGCTCTAGGTGATGGATCAGACAAAGAGCGGTCAAAGACACATCGTGACTTCATGAGGACCACAAAATTGAGGCACGTGATGTCCCCCGGTACGGCGGAGCCGGGGTCCCACCCTGGAGCCAAGCCTGGGGTCAGGACTCGTCGGAGAGCACCTGGTGGCTGGGTTGCTCCTCACGGGACCAGCCGGGCCAAGCACGAACGAGAGATGCGATGTGAAGAGAGAGCTGAGCCGAAAAGCGAAGCTCTTGATTTACCGGTCGGTCTATGTTCCTACCCTCACCTATGGCCATGAACTTTAGGTCATGACTGCAAGAACGAGATCCCGGATACAAGCGGCTGAAATGAGCTTCCTCCGTAGGGTGGCCGGGCACCACCTTAGAGATAGGGTAAGGAGCTCGGCCATCCAGGAGGGGCTCAGAGTAGAGCCGCTGCTCCTCCACATCAAGAGGAGCCAGTTGAGGTGGCTCGGGCATCTATACCGGATGCCTCCTGGACGCCCTTCTCTGGAGGTGTTCGAGGCACGTCCCACCGGGATGAGGCCTAGGTGACGAGTACCATTACGAGCTTCAACAGAGCTGTGGCTGCGGAGGTGTCTAAATTGTGAGCATACTCTACCCGGGGTAGAAACTTATTCCAGTCAGATGGATTGTTGGATGTGAGACAGCTGAGGGTAGCTTCCAGTTCCTGGTTAATTCATTCTGTTTGGCCGTTTGACTGTGGATGATAAACAGAAGTGAGAGAAACTTTTGTGTTGTGTGCTGAACAAAACTGTCCAAACCTGAGAGATAATTTGGGGTCCGCGATCAGACAGGATCTCTTGAGGAATTCCATGGAGCCTGAACACGTTTTACTTGTAGTTGAGCAGTCTGAAATGTGGATGGCAGTTTTCTGAGAGAGACAAGATGGCAGGCTTTAGAAAACAGTCAAGAATAGTGGGAATGGTGGTCATACCTTGTCATCAGGGAAGTCCAGTGTCAAAGTCCAGAGCTATGTGTGACCAAGGTCGTTTTGGTATTGTGAGGAGTAGCAGTAGACCAGCCGGTGGTTTGTGGGTTTATTTGTTGCGAGCACAGATGGAACATGCGAGCACATATTCTTTGACATCTTTATGAAGGGATGGCCACCAATAATGCCTGGAGATGAGGGTGTGGTAGAATTTTCTTATCAAAGTGAGAGAGAAGTTAACTCATTTAATAGACAAAGGCCGGACTTTATCTTTAAAAGGTTTATTCAAAGGCATACAGCGTTTGAAGACTCTGCTACCAAGCAAGTCAGGTTAAACAGAGCCCCGAACACAAAGTACAGATCACATTTATAGCAGAATGAAGGTGTTATCTCAACTTCAAAGAGTTTAATTTTATGGCCCCTAAACCTTCCCAGGACAGAGATAAGACAATTATTAATGAGCACCCCATCTGCCCTCCCTTAGGAAGTATTAACCATAAATCTTAAGCAAATGGCTAGAGAAGCCATCTGCTCTAAGATACAGAACACTAATAAAAACACAGAGGTCAGAGGAGAAAGGTGAATGAAGTTCATAGCACTTAAGAAAGAATTCCCATTACACTTTCCCCTTGTGATTACTAGATAATCATACACAAAAAGAACATTCTACAAAACCATCACCCAGGATAATAAGCAAATTAAAACCAAAAAGAAAACAAAGAATATATAACAAATACAGGTGTCATTTCCACGGTTTTTCTCCAAGAGAAAAGTACCTCAAAGTACTAGCAAAACAAACACAAAATAATGATAACCACATATGAAAAGAATAAATCTCCAAATCTCTATTTATACCACTAGAATGTTGAACATCATTATGAACTCCCCAAACAGTTTAGAGTTATTACATCATTAT
>JAHHUM010000672.1:21076-58576 GCA_036173005.1 Crenichthys baileyi
GGAAGGAAGTCAGTTTATGAAATCTTGAAAAATGATAAAGCTCAGCATGAACGTAGTGGTGATGTTAGCGATGGGCAAATCGAGGAAGAAAAAAGACAAATGGATTTGTTTCCATCTCCATTTATTATGATATGATAAAATTCAGTAAAACTAATTGACTTAACTAGGGATATATTTAGCAAATAGAGTCCGCCTGTGATTAATCTATTCCCAGCATAAATGCAGCCATTCTGTAAAGGCCTTACAAGATTGTTGGAGAAGATCAGTGAACAAACAACACCTGGAAGACCAAAGCAGAGCAAACACAGCAGATAGGTCAGGGAAAAAGCTATTGAGAAATTTAAAACAGGGTTAGGTAAAAAACAGTATCCTAAGCTTTAAAAATTTCCTAAATCACTGTTCAGTCCATCATCTGAAAATAGAAAGAGTATGGTACAACTGCATGCATATAAAGACATTGCCTTAACTGACAGGCTGGCAAAGAGAAGATTAATTAAAAAGGAAGTGAAGAGGCCCACTGTAAAAATGTGAAATGAGACCAAAACCACATTTTTAGCCTTAATGCTAATTAGCTTGGTAGGAAGATGAATTAAGCTAAATACAGGAAAATGCTGGAAGAAAACTAGTTAGAGGCTGCAAAAGAGCAGTGACCTGAAACATATAGCCAGACCCACCCTGGAATAAAAAGTATATTTGTTTGCTAGAATGGATCAGTCATAGTCCAGACCCAGATCCTACTGTGAATCTGTGGCAAGTCTTAACAACGGCTGTTCACATATATTGTCCATCACTAAGGTGGATGTAATTTGCACAAAGAAGAATGCACAAACGTTTTTATCTATAGATGTGTAAGGCTATTAGTGACATAAGCCAAAAATGTGCACCTGTATGTGGTTTCAAAAATATATTAACTGAGGGTGGAATGTTTTATTCATAAAAGCGTTTATCACAATTATGTGCTGCTTTGCGTATGTTTAAGACAAAATTACAATAAAATACACTGATGTTTGTTTCCATGGGAGAAAAAGTGAAAACCCTCTTAAGGTATGATTGCTTTTGCAGGGCACTGTAAATAACAGAAATACACCCATTCCCTTTTGTCAAATGAATACATACTAACAAAAAATATTAAGCACCAGGTTAAGCAAGAGGGAATTACACAATTACTTGGTGCGAACGAAGGCCAGCAATAGATGTAAAAATGATCAAATTCAAAATGAGCTGGCAAGTGTCATAAACCACTTTCATAAAACATTTCTATCATCGTAAATCACCTTGATATCCCACACAACTGTAAGCTTTCAGAAATGAAGCCAGCAGTGCGGAAAGACAGGTAGGTGGTGTAATGTGCCACTGATGTCAGCACAATGAATAACTGTCAGAAGCCCTCCAATACAGTTCTTTTCAATACAATAATAGCATAGAATAGAATAGAATAGAATAGAATAGAATAGAATAGAATAGAATATCAATGATTTTCATTGTCACAGGTGCAACGAAATTGAGAACAACTCAGTGTAGTGATTTGGTTGTAGGCTGAACAGATGCTTCAAATTTTAATTATACATCTTAACTTCTTGCTCTTTTCATTAGAAATTATGTCTAAGTTGCGTTTATGCTTTTAAATCCTGCAGCTGGATGGTCACACAAACCATAGTCATCACTACAACCCAAAAAGCCAGTTTTCCCATTTACAAGTCAGCTGATGTGAAGCTGTGATTTCTTTATATTACTGCATCGGTCCTTTCAAAAAACATATGTTGATGGCAAAAAGGTGCCCTAATCAAGCCTTAAAGTGCTATGTGAAAGGGGTTAATATAGGTCACCATATACAGAGAAAGTCTTTAAACAGTCATTAAACAGCATTACCAATGCTTGACTGAGTTTAATGAGGGTCGTATTTTCTTTTCTTTCTTCGTCTTCCAAAATGGTGCATGGGTGCTCATTGTAAACACTCTATAACACACAGGTTTATTTATAAAGACAGCACCTATGCCTTCTTGTGCTAATTGTGTCTGCCTGGTGTCTGTCTTTCTGCCCATATAAAGTCAACCCTGGAAACATTTCCTGCCTTATGGGAACTAGACACTATGTAACGGAATGTTTTTCCTTTTTTACTTTTATTGTCCCTTGACATAGTCTACGTGAAAAAATTCATTTCAATTCAGATATACAAAATAACCAAACTAATAAATAAATTCCCTGCATCTAGTCTTCTTTATATACCATATAAATTGACTTTTCAATGTTAGCTTGCCTAGCAGAAAACAGAAATTCAAGGCACAATCACAATTTTCTTTGTGTAAAGTAAGGATTCAGCAGTAGTCGCTTGAGAGGTGTGCCCCTTGCAGCCAGAAAGCTTTGATAATCAAGCATCATCAAGAGAGATCAACCAGTAATGCTTTACATTCAACAAAAGGGCTATGGACTTCTAGGAGCCCATGAGACTACTACAAGGCAAAGAAAATGCAAATGTAATGAGAAATGTGGAGAAGGCAAACTAAGAGTGACTGATAAAATGGGAGAAGGAGAAAAACAAGTTAGAAGTGAGGCTAAGGGATCCTTAAAGAAATGTAAAATTTGAAAAAAGAGATGACCTGGCAAACAGAAGACCAGAATAAAGTGACAGACACTCCAAGCAGCCTGTCTGCATTCAAAGCAGGTTCTGTTCTAGCAAAATAAAGGCTGGTGTTTACTCTGAGGAAAAGAAAAAACCTGTGATAAACATGGCTACTTAAATAGAAACATGCTCCCCAGTCTTCAAACTCCTCCGATGATAGAAGTGACATTTTGCTCAGCTGTTTTTCTGCCAGTTAGTTCTGGAATTTTAAGCAGACTGAGACAAGATGCCACAAGTGTTTCCTAGCAACAGTTCGCAGCAAAAGCCTCCTACTCCACCTACCTAGTCTCCTCTATATGCCACCCCCCCACCAACCCCTTTCCAAACTCCCTCTTTCTCTGAGAAACGAGTTGCAGCAATGCACCACTTGCTTCAGATCTGAAATAAATTCTAATTCTTACGACTCTTCCTCCTGTTCCCCTCAGCAAACGTCCAGGTCTGCATCCAATGACATTCAGGCCCTTGTCATCTGTAAAGTAAAGGCACACAGCAAAAGGATATTTCCCAATGGAGGGGTGAAAACACTGTAACTGAGAAATGCTGGCTGACTAAATATCTAAAGAAAACAGGGCTGTGTCCTCTTTTGCAAGCAGGTTTATTTTAGAAATAAGACAGACTTTTTTATGTCATATTATAGGACCTACTCTTTGCTGATCAGGTGAAAGGAACACCCCACAGAACATTTTGTAAAAAAGGGTTCTGCTTATTGACTGGAACTATTTTCAGGATCTTAACATAAATTATAACTCAGTAGGACAGTTACACCTGCTGGGCTGTAAGCAGATTTTGACTTTTACGCTAAGTTAGTGGAAATGTATCTATCTGTTATTACATTTTGTTCATTACATTTGTTGTAGACAGGGGGCAGCAAATGCTCAAAAATTTATTCTATTAAAAACATTCAATGACTTCTATAGAAGGACCTTCATGGGGGATTATTGGGTGGACTGAAGTGTTGCCAGAAATCTGCAGGGAGCTAAAAACATTTAGGCTGAAAATATCCCTTAACAAATACAAATGTCAGTCCATGTTCTTAATCTCTTTTATAAATTCCTAGCACAAATGAAAACCCAATTCAATCAACAAGCAGTGACATAGCAGGGGACCAGACAGAATGTAGCTGAAATCCTAATGCTTTCAAGAAGTGAGCTAATATAACATGACAATAACGTTTTGATGACTAAGCCTGGAATTGATGAAGCATTGCTGAAATAACAAGTTGATGGCCATGGCAAGTGGCAGTTTTTAATTTTGGCTAAATTGCTCTCTCTCCAGGGTAAAATAGTGTGGGGGATGGCACAAGCCCTCTACCAAAAACATCTTTCAGTTCCAGACTTCTACTGGAAAAGTTGAAAACACTTCGATTTAAAATCTGAACTGGATTATTTTACACTGATTACCGATTATTAGAGCCAGATATTTAAACACACTGTGTAAAAAGATACAAATCCTTTTTCAATCGCAGTGTCAGGCACATTTTTTTTAGAAAACACGTTAAACGCTCTGCTTCCTTATCTGACACCATGTGAAAAAATCTATAGAAGTTACACAATATATTCCTTAGTATTTGGTAAAATTGTCTTTAAATTGAATGACTTGGGTGAAACATTTTGGGTATCCTTCAACAGACTCCTCATATTTTGCTGAAATTTTGGACTGTTCCTCATGACAGAAGTGGTGTAACTGTAGCTCGAACATTTTTTACCCACAAATTTTCAAGGGGATTGAGGTCAGTGCTTTATGATTGCCACTCCAAAACACTGACTTTGTAATCCTTAAGCTACTTTGCCAATTCGGTTGTATTTGTCATTGTCCATTTGGAAAAGATTTGTGGCCAAGCTTTAACTTTCTGACTTGTGATGTGGCCAAACACTTCAATTTTAGTTTAATTAGACCCCATGGACATGTCTCTAAAAATTAAACAATAATCTGGATTTTCATGGTTTTTGGGTTTCTTTTTTGGAGTAATAGCTTCTTCCTCTCTGAGAAGGTTGGAACAGTACTTATTTTAATGTGGATAATAACATTTTCTTACCAGCTTCAAGCAATATCTTCACAATGTCTTTTGCTTTTTTCTGGGGTTGATTAGCATACTTTGCACTAAAACATTTTAATCTCTGGAACACAGAACCCCCACACCTGAATGGTTTGCTGGCTGAACATCCCCATGGAGTTTACTTGCATATAATTGTTAAAAGAGCTGAACCTGGCACCCTCATACATCTGGAAATTGTAACCGATGGCAAAGCACACTTGTTGAGATCCACTATCCCCTTTCTTGTATCTTAAATAACTTATTTAGATTTTTCCATGATGTTACACCAGGGAACAATATGTTTGAGGAGTGCCTTGAAATACATACTTAACTGTGCCTCTTAAACGCCCATGACATCTAAGTACCACCACAAGATGTGAGTGTGATATGTTTTTTTCCTTTCTAAAGTAATTAATGTGGCCTTATAAACTATTACTCCTATGAATTTAAAAGGTATCAAGGCCAGACCAGGATGTGACACAGATTATAGTTATAGAGGACAAAGTACATTCTTTGGAGAGAGAGTCAGAGCTCAAACTTTAAAGATGGAAAAGCCTTTGAAGTATGCATCAATGGACATAGCAAGAGAATGTGATGGGGCGAGACGATAAATGTCTCTCATGTCATGCCCAATCATGTACGGATCAAGGCAAGGTTTTGTGACCAATAGATCAGCACAGAGGAGAGTGAGGATATCAAACGCAGAGAGGACAGTTAAATCGCAGCCCATTGCTTTGATGGGGAAGAAGGCAGTGGTAGGCAGCAAAATGAGAGGTGGAGAACAGGAAAGAAGGAATTAGGAAAGAGTCAAGTCATTGCAGAGGCATCTGATCTCAGATAGGAGGCAAAAAAGAGAAACAACACTTTTAAACTTAGAGAGTTTGACTCTATCTGTCCTTTCATGAGATATAAGAAAAGTTGTAATTTGTTTTCTAAGGCTTGAAATAACCATGCAGACACAGCCATCACAAAAATCTTAACCTCCACCCTAATGCAGTACGTTAATGTTTGCCACAAAGTCTTTTTTCTGTTCTTCAGAATGCATGTCACAGGAGGTTAAATGAGTACAGGCACGTCAGCCACAGGATTGATTAGTCTGCACTCTGAAGCTCCATTGATGAACGAAGAAAACAGATGACCCCAATTTTCACTCCCAATAATGTTGTTGCACACTTATATTGGAGAAATTGACTTCTGTAAATGAGGACAATGCATCACAAGTGAATCCCTTTTATGCTCCTGCCCTCATTTGTGCTACATTTCATTTAAAGTCTGCTTGTGAAGAAGTACCTAATTACAATCATAATATCTATAATTATAGTATTTTTACATTATGCTTCCAAAGATAAAAATTCCTTTAATGCAGCTTCAGTGTATAATTAGCACTAACATAGTCCTAATAGATGCACACAATTAGAGAAAAGTGATAATAGTTCACACACTGGTGCAGTTGTCAAAAAGCACTGGAAAATTTCAGAACAATTTGAAACAGTGTCTTGCAAGTATGCATACCCCTTGAAACTTTTCACAATATATAAAATTTTAATGTATTCTGCTTGGATTTTATGTAACATACTACTACACACTACTTAAACACAAAGTGCTGCAAGTGTAAAGAATAATAGCACATAGCTTTCAAAAATATTTAGAATTAAATCAAGGATGGCATGAATTTCCTTTATGGGTTTGCAGAACTGTCTTTTGCTGCAGTTGCTGCAGTAAACGTTCTCAAATGGATTTAGGTCTAGTCTTTGAAGGGCCATTCTAACAAATAATCTAAACCATTCCATTGTAACTCTTGCTGTATCTTTAGGGTCATTGGCCTGCGGGAAGGTAAACCTTTGGCTGTGTCTCAAGTCTTGTATTTAACATGAAAAATAATAAATACAACAAAATACATTTAAGTTTGTAGTTGTAATGTGAGAAAATGTCATACTGGGATGGAATGTTTGGCTAAGTTGCTAAGTTGGCTAAGTTGCTAAAACAGTGTTGAAGCTGGATTGTTCTCCTTACATGTCACAGAGAAGATACAGTTTTAATGGAATTAAAAAAGATTAAAAACAATTAGAAAAGTTGAACCACGAGACAACTTCTCCACTTCCTCATTCATTTGTAGAGAAGGATTAAAATTTCTTGAAGCCATTTCTTTATATCCTGTATTTGTTATGTAGCAGTGAACTGTCTTCACTGCCAAATGTTTTTCCAAGTGTTTCTAAGGTCATGTGATAATTTTAACAACAGTGGCATGTTTAGTTTTATTCAGTTGTGCCTGAGGACACAAAATCAGGGTATGCTTTTAAATTTGTCTCTGCAATTTTTTTATGTATTATTTTTCTTTACAATTACACCACATTTTTTTTAATTATTCAGATTATTCATATATAATTTATGTTTTATGATAGAGTCAAATAGTTTGACATTTAAAACTATTTCACGTAGACAGTTAAAAATAGCCAAAACCATTATAACAAGCCATGCAGGAAATCATTTGAACTCTGCATGAACTGAAGAGGGTTTAGAGGAACAGGTGATTTAACTCTTCACAACAGCAACAGCAAAGTATGCTTAATAATCTTGCCTGAGCTGCAGTAGTATACATGCAGAGGTCCCCCACGGGAAGCCCTGTTCCATTTTGGCTGACCAGTCAACTCGACCTTTTACTTTTTTCTTAAAGCAGGCAAACTGGAAAAGTGAATGAAACAGAAAGAGCTCCAAAAGGTTGGAACAGTGACTGAGCGGAAAACTGAGGAAATAACTTGTCTATGTCTATATGTATGTATATGTATTAACCATATCCATGAAGATAAAAAGCAGTACATCTATTCAGTTAACTGATGTGTCTATTTTTAGAAAACATTTAAGGCTACTGCTCAGATCAAGTATTGCTTGCACAAGTAAAATGTTACAGTTGTGTCTGTTCATTGTTGGTTTTGATCTAATAAAGTTTTTTTTTTTTTTTTTGCAGTGCAGCATTGTTCCAAGTATGCCTTTTTCTGCAAAAATAGCATAAATAAGCAAAACACTGTGAAAGAATTCACATTTCTTTCAGATATTCATGCTTTTTAATTAACCACATCTATAATGTAACATTAGATATGTGTGTTTTTTAAGTCAAATTTGCTTTCATTGAAATAACTGTTACTGAACAGTTAACTGTTTAGAGTCGGATACTGAATGTATCCGACTCTAAATGCTTTTGAGTAGAGGAATCATATTTATGCCAGCCATTTGCCTCAGAAATGTCAAAACTGTCTTACCTTTTGCAGAAGAGCTCTTCTGATCTATACTTGGCCAGAAGATGGCAGTAATAATCCACCAGAGCAGACCCACCCAGGCAGGCAGGAGACACGTTGCAACATGGAAAATATCATAGGTTAATTACATAGCACTCTCATGCCAGGGAACGTGATCATCCAAACAGTATACAACTGGATGGAGGCACAGTGAACCATGGGAAGATCAACAAAAAGTAAGCGAGAAAGACAAAACGCTTTTTTTTTTATTAATAATTGTCACCATGATTGCCTGCTAATAATAACCCCCAGTCAATATGCTGATACAGATTCAATACCTTAGTCTCTGTTTATGTCCACATGATTACAAAAAGGACCCAGTAAATCTAGATGGATCAATTTAATTCAAACCCAGCGACCCAGGTGCTGGTCAAAGGTAATGAGCCTCACAGCATTTCTTAATGTTTTGCCTCCAAGGAGCCAGTCTTTATTTTAATCTTTACTGATCCTTGCAAAATTATTATCACCCTTTGATCTTATTCATATTTTGTTATGTTACAACAAATCTACAGCTTAGACTGTCACGTATTGCCATGGGTTCCCAATCATATTTAGGTCTGGCTATTTTAACAGATAAATATGCTTTGCTCTATACTAATCCATTGTAGCTGTCCTACTGGAAGGTGAACCTCCACTCATGTCTATGCATAATCTACTTAGCTTCATCAATCTTCCTATCAACTCTGACCCTATTCCTTGTTCCTGCTAAAGAATTGGATCTCCACGGCATGATGCTGCCACGATCTTGTTAGATGGTGAAGAAAATGTGATTGTCACCAGTGGTGTTTTGCATGTAAGCCCAAAAATTTTATTTGGTCTCATTTGACCAAGCACCTTCTCCCACATTTGCTCAGTTGCTACATAGCTTGTGGCAAACTGCAAAGTTCAAGGGGCATTAATACTTATGCGAGGCAGTATTTCTTGAATTTTAGTCTGTACGTGGCTCTGGTTTGCTAACGTGTCTTCTTTAGATAATCCATTTTTAGTACAGTCCTTTTTGGAATGTACCATTTTTATGTGAAATGTTCCCAAAGAATTCTGAAAAATATGTACAAACATAAGTCAAAAGATAACACCGCTTTCCTGCCATTTCTTTTTACCAATCAGTTCTTTTTTTTTTTGTAAAATTCAATGTTATTGCAGTCAGGCTGTTATTGTTAACATTTTTTGTAACAAAATAAATGGAAATAACCTTTCTTTTATTTGGGTAAAGACACAAGATACAATCTTGAATTGGTTCTTTACAACCTTATCTGTAATGCATGGGCACAAAAGTGGTCCATCCCATGACATTTGACTCTTTCTATGCCAGATTGATTCACACTACCATGGTCAAATACTCACTGGTCTTAAAAATGAGGAAAAGTAAAAAGTAAGAAAGTGGCTCAAAGCTGCTTTGATTTTAACAATAAATTGCCTCTTTTGATGCTTCATATGAGCAGACTTAGGATGGGTCATTATGTAGAGTGCAGTGAGAAAGCATTTGCCCCCATAAAGATTTATTTGTTTTGCTTTTCTGTCAGACTTAACGTATCAGATTTTAGTGTCAGACAAGCATAGCCAAAATAAATACAAAATTGGTTTTCAAATCATGGTTTTATTTGTAAAGAAAAAACCCAAAGCTATCCATCCAACCTGACCCCATGAGAAAAAGCATTTGCTCCCTAACAGCTGTTTTTTCAACTGTAGCACTCACATACAGCAACTGACATGACACATGAACCACTATGACTGACAATCACTCATTTTAAGCACTGTGGACGAAATTTTTCTTTACAAAAGTCTTTTAATTCAGCCATATTGGAGGATTTTCAAGCATGAACAACTGTTCAGTGTCATGCTACAGCATCTCAATTGGACATAAATCCAGATTTCCAACAACCTTCATTTTCTTTAAATCATTTACAGGTGGACTTGCTTGTTTGCTTTGGATCCCTGTCATACTGCATAACACATGAGGGTTTGAGCTGAAGGTCATGAACTGATGCCTGGATATTGTTCATCAGGATTTATGCTAGAGAGCAGCAATTATGTTTCCATCAACTACAGCCAGTTGTCCAGGAACTGAAGTAAAAACAATCATGCTGCTACCACCATTGCATTTTTAATATATATATTTTTTGCAGCACTAGAGGCCTTTATTTTTCAATGGTAGGTAGACAGGAAAGAGAGGCAAAGAGACAGGGGGAGATATTTGGACTTGAACCCGGGACAGCCGCAACTAGGACTACAGCCACGGCACATGGTCGCGCGCTCAACCCCTACACCACCAGCGTCGCACCACTACCACCATTGTTTACTGTTTGATGTTTTTTTTTCCCTCTGAAATACAGTTTTAGTTTCATAGGTCTTAGTTTAGGTTTTTAGGTTTAGTTTCAATATAATGGGACAAGATGTTTTTGGCAAATGTGAGAGGGAACTTTGTACACTTTTAGATCAGCATTAGTTTCCACCTTACAAATCTCAAACTGATGTTTTTTTTGGCCTAACTCATGTTGTCAGACATCTTCTATTTAAGTGATTTCTTGGTTTTTGATTTTAATTTTACAAAAAATTTAATGAATAAGTAAAATGTTATTTGAACACTGCTTTATTGTGTTTATCAAGGTTATCATTGTCTGATGTAGCAATTTATTTGATGATGTGTGACAATAAAGCATAAACAGAAGAAGTATGTATTGAAGCAAATAAGTTTTCAGAGGACTGTAGATATAAAAAGGAGATATTGTAATTTTATTAACTTAACAATCTCTTCAATGCTTTGCTTCTTCACACACATAGTCACAATACACACTGTACATTATGTGTGCATTATCAGACCACAGAGTTGGTGTCTATGCAGATAAGTGTGAGAACTCTGTTATAGCAGCCAAGGAAGTGTGACAAGCAAAAGTCATGCAGCATGAACAGCCTCTCCTTCAAATGCCACAAATTTAACATTAAACCCTATGGTTAATTGATACTTAGTCATTATTAAATAATAAATAGCAGAATACCTAATGAGTGGATTAAATGAATCGTGTTAATGTTTAATGTATCTGACTTGGGAATTACAAGTACCAAGAAAAGCAATTATGCAAAACATTTATTAGTTGTACACATCTCATTTTAATTTGGTGTGCTTAAGCTTCAGACAATACTTTACAGTTCAGTTTTGTCTTTTTCTCCTGAAAGCACCTGCAACTTCAGAGCAAGGTAGCAGTTTTCAGCAGGATTAGATGTGGTTTTAATGATCTGAGCTCAAATCAATCTGTAACTTGTGAAAAATTCAATGGACTTAAAATTGTTATTCTTTTTTCTATTCATGAAGAAGCAACTTAGGTTAAAAAAATGTCTGGTTCTGAATTCAAATACACAGGTTTGTGCTAAGACTAAATAACATTTATGGTTGTTGCACATGGGAAGCAATATTCTAGCACAGACATTCTTTCATGCAGTAGAAGTAAAAGCAAAAGATTAAAAAAGAGAAAAGCTAGGATATGTATCCAATGTTTTAGCACTCTAACTCTATCACTTTGACCTTTACTGCTGCTGCACCAGTTCTCAGACTCAAACTATACCTTTTCTCTGTCTTCACCACATAACCTTTAAGAGCAAAATTATTTTAGCTCAAGATGGGGACTTCATGAATACAAAACATCAGTTGGTGTATATAAACCATTTTAAATACATGCTCAACGTAGCTTCTTGACTGATTTAGTCTTTGCAAGCAAAGCATTGTTCATAAACAGCACAACACACTTTTTATATTCCCACTTGGAAAACAAAACTGCAACTAAAAAGTACCAAACAATCTGAAGTTTCTTGCAGTCAAATTGAACCACAAGATTAAAGAAATGTAAATGTCTTATATGAACTAAAAGACTTTAAAATGAAACAAAAAATTTCACTAAGACCAAAAAATCCACCAAAAAAAAAAAAGACCTAAAGACCTAAGACATAAAACCTTCACTCTGAAGGAACTATAGAACAAGGTACAATCATTTAAAAATAACAGCAGAAAACTAAACATTCACTGTAGGGTGTAATAATAAAGGGTGTGTATATGATGGACGGTTTGAAAATAAAAAACAATGCCAATTGTCTTTGACAAGAAAGCTAAATTTAGGCTAAAAACACAAAGGTACAACTCAGTAGATTAGAACAAAACCTCAAAAGACTTTTCCAATATAAGAATCAAGAAACAACACAAATCCATGAGATTAAAAGGAAAACGAAAACGTATGATACTGCCACTACCATGTTTCTGGTGAAAATTCTGGGTGACAGGTGCAGTCATGTCTACATATTCTCGATCCAGCGCAGAATGTGTTGACAGTTTGCGGCACACTGAACTGTCCGAATCTGGCTTATTGGAAGACTCGAGAAAAGAAATCGATTGCTAAAAATAGCCATAAGAATTTCTGTTTGCAGTGTGCCTAAAGCCATGTTTGGGACAGAGCAAACAGGTGGAAGAAGGAGCTCTGGCTGAATGACACCAAGACTGAACTTTTTGAAGTAAATACAAAATTTTATGTGTGGTGAACGACTGTACATTACCCTGAATACACAGTCCACACAATGAAAGGTCATAGTGGCAGCATCAGGCTGTGGGGATGTTTATTTTAAAGCAGGGACAGGAAACCTATTCAAAAAAGGTGATCTGGTCAAGTGAACACTTTGCAAACTATGTGTGGTGGAAAACTTGACACCTTGACACCTAAAAACACCATCCCTAACGTGACGCATACTGATAGCAGCATCATGCTGACTTGAGACAGAGGCAAAGTTTTTCTATCCAACAGGATAATAACACTAAACAGAGAGCCAGAGCCACAATGGCATGGTTTAGATTGTATATTCACATTCTAAAGACCTGAAGGTGCGTTGCTGCATTTCAATTACAGAGAAGGTTGTTTCTACAAAGTATTGTTTCAAAACTGAACCCAAATACACATCACATTGCCAATTCACAATTATCCACTGCTTTGTGTTTGTCTTTCACAAGATCCCAACAAAATATGTTGAAATTTGTGAATATAATGTGAAAAAAATTCCAAAAAGTTAATGTGGTATGTATACTTTCTAATGGACTGTACTTTTAAAGTTAATGAGTTTGAACTTGGAAAATTCCCATTAATAATTGTATTGCTCTTCTGTAAACCGTGAAACACAAAATCCCTTTGAAGCAGAATATGTATGGTGAATAAACAAACATGCTTCTTAATTTCTATACAAGATAACAAAAAGTTTTTAATGGTCATGTTAATTTGCCTGATTGTGTTTAGAGAAAACAACTGTTCACTGAGGCAGGCAGCTGCGTTAAGGTCCCAGAGACTAGCAATGTGCTGTGAGAGTGGTTTTTGTTAATAGTAGTCATTAGTGTAAACTATGGTCAGACATAAATAGTACAAAGAAGGCTCAGGGGTAACTTTTGGCTATTTAGCTCACACACAGCATTGACCAGCTATGTAACATATGTGAGGTTTAGTATGTGTGCGAGGGTTTGCCAATTATGCCATATTCCCAGGATAGCAGTGTTCATCTACAACAATGTTGGAAAACTGTATTTTTTCTAAGGAGTTGTTTTAGGGTGATGTGCATTTCTGACGTGCATAAGGGCTGAACTGTCACTCTCTGGGATGATCAAGCTGTTGGAAAAGTCTGAATTATTTTACATGTGGAAGTTTACTCCTAATTTGGCTCTTTTCCAAATAGCTATTATCTGGACTCTCCCATGACAAATTTGTAATGATTTTAAAAACTGTAATAGAGTTGGCAACTTTCTTTTTTGAGTGCAGACTGAAGAGAAAAACTCAAAAGAAGATGTTAAGTGTAGAGAAGTAACAAGAAGCCAAAAAGCATGATGAAAAGACAAAAAATAGATAGACGCTTCAATACAAAACCCTTCAATTTTAGAGGCAGGAATTTTGCCGTGAAGGCTGATCTTCCCTAGTTAGAACTGTGACAGTGGATAGGTGGTGAGGCTACAAAGGTAATAAATGTGGACTGACATATATCACCAAAAATATTTCTTCACTGCAAAGAGGTCTTCCAACATTTTTCCCCAAAGCACATTTTTCTGCAGGCATAATCCAAATATTCTAAAAGATTTCTAACATCTGAAAACTGTTTAACTGTTTAACTTTTTGAATCAACTCAATCAAATGCACCAATACTCAGCATGCAATTCACGTCAATAGTTAAAATTCTTTTACTAATTTACACACTCCTCTACATGCTACCCCAACATATAAGCCTGGTAAAAGAAAACATTTTGTTAGCTTGTTTTTCACAAATTACCTATCAAATGTCCTCCTATGAACATTTATTCAATTTCTAAAATTAGTCTGGCATTGAAAAAAATTAATTTGAAGTTGTCTTCAGATGAGAAAGTATCTGGGGCTGTTTGATAATGCAAGTTGGCCCTTTCTCTATCTTCCCCCTTCTTGCATGCAGCCCTCTACACTCTGCGGTTGTAATGAAAGGATTGTATGTTGGGCAACAAAATATTTTATGAGATTTCATGTAGGAATGGAATGCAAAGAGGTATTTTAGCATAATGCACAGTGCTACAATTGTGAAATACTCAACACACCATATCAGCATAAGCATCTCATAACAGCTGTGGTGGAGGGGTGATGATTTGAGCATTTGAACTTGTTCTGCAGCTAGTGTATCTGGACACTTGTCAATCAGTGAGATCAGACATTTGAGACAAGCATGTGTTTTTGCTTTATGTTTTCCAGAGTTGCAATGGCAAAATTATATATAATATCATTGTGAGAGGCTGATAGCGTCAAAAACATAAAATTATTTGAAATAAGTGCTGTTGAAGCTGGGAATCCACACTGAAAGAAATATTATATATTATATATATATATATATAATATATATATTATATATATATATATCTATATATATATTATATAGTATATATTTAAATATTTAAAATTTTGAAATAATTTGAGGACAATCAATATTACGTATTAAAATTATTGAAATTAAAGTCAAGAATATAAATTTGTAAATGTAATATTTAACTATATTCTGTAATCATCACATTCTAACAAAATCAAGTGCTTTGTTTTTAAACAAATCTTGATAAGAAATTGTAATAGAAATTGACATTAATCAGATGTATGCAAATTGTTGCGACAGTTATGTTGGTAAAAATTTACAGTTAGTTTTTTCAGTCCTATTATTATTATTATTATAGTTAATAATAATAATAATAATAATCTTATAATTATTATTATTATCTTGTGTTTAGCTTTTGATGTATAACATGCTATTAAGAGGTGTAGTATTTAACAAATATGTTGTATTTAACAAGTCTTAAAACCTGGCAAGGATCAGCCTTGCTCCCATCACTTTACACTTCACTACTTAGGAATGAGTATATAGAAAATTGAGAAGAGTGATTATGATTAGATTATCTCCATGAGTAGTTTGGAGATGCAGAATTAAATTATTAGCTTTGTCAGATGAAGTACCCAAGGTGAAAAGTGAGGAAACACCTGAGTCATTTAGTCTTTTGCCAATGCCTGTTGGCTGGGGCATCACCTTTCTATAGTCATAAAAAAGGATTGCGATAATGGAGGGAAAGTAACAAATGAAGGGATGAAATAATACTGAGATACAGATAAATAGTATCCCTCAGTGGGAACACAGAGAATAAAGCTTTAAATACCACATTGTTGAACATTTGAAAAACTTCAAAAATCATAGCACCATGAAGTATGTGTTTTGTGGCTTGAATGTGGACTCAATAAAACAAACACTAAATTAAGCACACACTCCTACTTATTCACACACAAAAGTATCATATCAGCAACGTTCACCTTGACTTAGCAGAGGGCTCTGTTCATAAATCCTCTCTTATCTCAAGTCTCAAATGCACCAAGATGTATGACTGTAGAATCTGACTGAAATGTGTAACAATATCAAGAGCAGTTGAGGGCAAACCATTCTCCATCACCTGAGAGGGCACTGACCTAATCCAGCTTTAACCGTCACTAATCCTTGCTCCAAGCTATTTAACAATTCAGCTTCTCTGCCTGACTAAAATAGCCAGATCAAATATGGTGCCTTTTGTAAAACTTACAAATTGTGAAAGTGCTCACCAATAATTGATCGTATTCTTTTGTCTCTCACATTGATAAAAAAACAGATTCTTTTACAGATCTATGTTATATATTCATGAACAAAAATGTAGCTAACATTCATATAACACTAATAATTTGTGAAGACTGGTGGATTGCAATGTATCCTGCATTTTTTACCACTTTGTGATTCATGTAATCCAGTATTAGTCAGAATATTAACACCTTCCCATTCTAGAAACACACTTGTGTAAGCTAAGCAATAGCTCCAAATGTGTGAATACTTCAATGAAATATTCAGTCACAAATGTACAGTATATATCGTGCCCTCTACATTTATTTGCACTTCTGGTAAATATGTATAAAAAGTTTAAAAAATGCATCCTCCATTGCAGAAGCATTATCTCATACTGAACATTTGAGAACAGTTCAGCCAATAATGTTTGTATGTTTACCCAGTGGGAGTAAAAATCCAACTTTAAAAAATCAATAGTTTAAACAGGCCTCCTGTTGAATGTTTATTTTTATTGTGTGTTTTATTGTGTGTTTTGTTATCTTTTTTGACACTAAATTTTATTAGTTATTTTATTGGTTTTCGCACAGTGCTTTGTGATGGTCTTGTCTGGGAAAGGCGCTTAACAAATACTCTTTACTTACTTGCTAATTTTCAGAAGGTATTCAGAAGGCAGATTTTGGGAGCAGATGTGAAGTAGATGTGGTGCCAACAGTTCTCCACTAATAACATAACTTTTGTTTTAATGGTTCCACCATATCAGCAAGGTCTTGGGACCTGACAGACTCAATTAATCATATATGACTGTCCAAAGGTGAGTTTGATGTCTGCATGTGAAAAAATTATCTAGTATACGGCATGTTGCAAAACCCTTCTAAATGGCAAAACACAATGTGAAACTACAATGTAATCGAAGAAATAACTGGCCATTTTACTAAAAAGTTTTTGTTTTTGGTTGGGAGTTAGACTTTATCCATGAAATTTCAAGGACAAAAAAAAGCAGAATTTGAGGAAGAGGTGGACCGTCAGATATGCACAAAGGGCATTCAAGGAAAGCCATTTTAGAGTACCAAGGGATAAGAAGGAATGGGGGAATAAAAAGGGAACAATGGAAGAATACAGAGGTAACAGCCCTGGCATCCAATTGGACAACCCACCTGCAGAGCAAAACCACTGGGCATTGACATTGCTCATTCCATGATTAATAGGGTTGTCACATAAGACAAATGCTGTGCTCTGTAAATGACCTACTTCAAGACAGCAGAAATGCAACATTCTGTCACCTTTTGCTTTTCTTTCCATGTTCTTTCTTCTTCAGTAGAAATAGTAAAGATTTCCCTCAGTATACCTGCTGTTGTTTGCTCTCTTTTGCTGGAGTTCCGCCAATGTCCCTTCCTTATCCGGGGCAATAAAGATCCTTTATTTGGAAATAAATGCAAGTGGAGAGAAACTGTCAGGAAAAGGTCATTAGTGAATTTGTTGAAAATTCTTATACACTGAAGAGTAGACATTAGTTCTGCTGCATTTTGAAACTTTGTGTCCTTTATAAAAGCTCTCTATGATCTCTCAGTTTTATCACTTCGCACATGTGCTTTGGATCATTCTCTTGCTGCATAACCCAAGTGCAGCTGAGTTTAAGGATACAAGCTGGTGGCTGGACATTCTCCTTTAGGATTTCCTGGAAAAGAGCAGAATTGAAAGTTTCTAGGTTCTGAAACTGTACAACAACCCTCCACCTGCAGGCTACCACCAACATGACTGACCATCAATATGATGTTTTTTTTTCTGAAACACTTTCTTAGTTTTACACCAGATATAATGGGACCAACACATTCCAAAACATTTTATGTTTGTCTGTCATGTTACACAATATTTTCCTAAACCTCTTGGGAATTAACAGGTTGTTTTCCATAGATGTCATTTTTGCCATGCATTTTTCTTTCTGTTGAATTGAGAACACTGAGCCTAGCTGAGGTAAATGAAGTATGCAATGCTTTAGATGTTGTTCTTGGTTATTTTTTTACTTCCTGGATGATTTTTCAGTGTGCTCTTATAGTAATGTTTGGAAGATTAAGTACACTTAGAAAGGTTAAGTATTTATCCATATTTTCTCCATTTGCAGGTAATGGCTCTAACTGTGGCTCAATAAAGTCCTAAAGCATTAGAAATGGCTTTGTATCCTTTTAGAGACTGATAGACATCAAACGTGTTTCTTATCTGGTTTTGACTTAATTTAGATCAGGGAATGATGCAGCACATTTTGAGATCTGTTACCCTTGCTGTGGCTGGTTAATTGAGCAACAAAACATGATTAATACCAGTAAATTTATGATTTGTTATATCCCAGTCACTGTGTTGCTCTCATCTGCACACGGTTTCTACAATCCTGTATCCAGAGTTTCAATATACCCGTTTAAAAATTACAACTTAAGCGTTTCATTCTGTGTGTCGGCTGGATTTCTGGGTCCAAAGAATCCCTACCTACACTCCTCTTTTTGTAAAAACCCTAAAAGGACCACAAACACAAGAGAGGGAAATATATTATTGAAAACCACATAACCTGATAACATTTACCAGTATTTCCAAAGCGAATATAATGCCTTTTCAAATTCAATTCGATTCAATTCAATTAAAAAATACTTTATTAATCCTAAAAGAAAATTAAATGTTGTTGTAGCTCATATTATGTAGGTTTCTTCAAAGAGCTATTGTAGATGCTGATTGCTGTGGGCAGGAAGGATCTCCTCTAGCGCTCTGTCTTACAGCACATCTGAAGAAGTCTCTGACTGAAGACACTCTGTTGTTGTAGGACAGTCTCATGAAGAGGATGCTCAGGGTTCTCCTTAATGTTCTTCATTTTATGAAGAATCCTTATTTGCACAACGATCTCCAGAGGTTCCAGAGGAGTCCCCAGAACAGAGCCAGCCTTCTTTATCAGCTTGTTGAGCTTTTTTAAGTCCCTGGCTCTGATGCTGCTTCCCCAGCAAATAATGTCAGAAGAGATCACATTCTCCACAACAGACTTATAGAAGATCTGCAGCATCTTGCAGCAAACACCGAAGGACCTAAGCTTCCTCAAGAAGTACGGTCTGCTCTGTCCCTTCTTGTAGATGGTTTCACAGATGCATCTCCACTCCAGTCTGTTGTCCAGGTGAACACCGAGGTATTTATCCTCCTCCACCACCTCCACCTCTTCTCCCATGATGGAAATAATTTTTGACTTATTCCTGTTTCTTTTAAAATCTACAATCATCTCCTTTGTTTTAGTCACATTCAAGGTGAGATGATTGTTTCCACACCATGCCACAAAGCGGTCCACCACCTTGCTGTACTCATCTTCTTGTCCATCTCTGATCCACCCCATAACTCCAGAATCATCCGAGTATTTCTGCAGGTGACAGAAGTCTGTCTTGTACTGGAAGTCTGAGGTGTACAGAGTGAAGAGGAATGGTGAGAGTACCGTCCCCTGTGGTGCTCCTGTGCTGCTGACTACCTCGTTAGATACACAACCCTTCAGTCTCACAAACTGTGGTCTGTTTGTCAGGTAGTCTTTGATGCAGGAGATTGTTGAGGCCTCCCCCTGAGTCTTTTGGAGTTTCTGCAAATCAGGTTGGATTGAGTTAAATGCACGAGAGAAATCAAAGAACATGATTCTCACAGTGCTGTTGGCTTTGTCCAGATGACAGTGGGTTTGTTGAAGCAGGTGTATGATGGTATCTTCAACTCCAACTCCACAGCGATAAGCAAACTGAAAGGGGTCCTGATTTTAATTGTTTGCTTACTCAGGTGAGCCAACAGGAGTCTCTCTAGGACCTTCATGATGTGGGATGTCAGGGCAACAGGTCTATAGTCATTGAGGACCCATCAGTCCTTAATGACCATAGACATGTTGCCCTGACATCCCACATCATCAATCAAACATACAGTTTTCAATCAAACATCCTTACAGGAAGACCTTAATTTGGTGCAGAGGTATTTGCCTTTTCATACCACCCTCACTTTTCAAACTCTGTGCTTTTACCTATCTTTCAAACAGTCTTTTGTGTAGAATATTACTGTTTCTCTTTTGGAATAAATAATTGTGCTATGTATTACAGGAAACTAAGTTTCAACTTAGTGCAACATTTGAACAGTGCATTATCTGCCAAGTCCAATTTTAAATATGAAATACCATGTGCTGCAGTTTATAAGACAATGATCTGAATGCACACATGATCGCAGAAGAACAGGTTCCAGCCTGTGTGTGCATTTAGTTTGATTCATCATTGAATAAATGACATGAATGTTTAGTCTATTATAAGCATTTCTATAGGCCTTATTTTCTCTATTTTCCCTCTTCATCCTTTTATGAGTTTAGTGAGAGACAGAGAAAGGACACCAAGTTCTATTTAAAGTTTGATAGTGTTTGTACTTGCAGAGTGAAGAGAGCAACCTTGCAGCAACAACAGACAGCCACAACAGCCACTTGATATGTGAGCACATTAACAGTTTCTGGGAAGAGCAGAGAACTGATGAAAGATTTGAAAGGCAGAGGACACTGAATATGAACCAATGTTCATATGGGGTAAGTGGCATTTTCATGAGCTCAACATCATGAACGCCTTTTTTCCTAGTGTGTCTAGGGAGTTGGTAAATCAAAGGTTAGGTGTAAGCAAATTGTTCTTTTTTCTCATAAATTGCTCACTGTAGCATAAAGCTCTTTGTGAGGCCTTTTGTTTTGCATTCTCACCTTTTAGAGTAGCTAATTATGTAACATTTGATATTCTTGCCACCAAAGGGGTCACATATAGTTCCATATAGAAATTACACATAATTGGGTGAATTGCCTTCCAGAAATAGAATACATAATACATAACAACGTGCTTTAAAATATTGATGCATTTATTCTGTTTAGCATGTGCTGCTATTGTGTAGAATTGGATGCGGTATAATTTATAACAATTACCTAATTATTTCCCTCACCACTCTGGAAGTGTTAATGTTTTCACAATTTGTATTTCAGATTCAGATCAATAGTCCTACCATCTACCGTTTCTGCAAAAGTTTATTTATATACACTGAGAACAAGACAATGATCCTTCAAAGTATTTTAAAATGCACGATAGCTTGCATCTGTAAAAAAGAAAACACTACTAGACCTATTCAGAACACACACATAATACATTTCTTATTTGATGCAAACAGCAAAATTGTAAAATATCACAGAGTCGAGTGACCCTAGCTGAGTGGCCCTATGTTTCCCGCAAGCTGAAGAGGAAGAGACACGGGACCCGTGCTGGCATTGAGAGTTGCAACAGGAGAAGGTACAGACCCCCATTCCATCCAAAAAGTGGATGAATTAGCGTCACTTACCCGGCACCGGAGATGCTCCGAGAGAGCAGTTTGTTTATCCTGACTGAGATGTGGCCTACTACACTAACTCTGGACACACACGTTTTCATCTACTCTGGATCGAAGAGAGGAGAGGGTTTGGCTGTTTTTGTGAATTGTGGATGGCATATCTATTGGGACATATCCTGCATGTCATTTATCACAGAACTTGGAACTGGGTAGTCATTGACGTAATCTCAGAGGTGATAGCGTTCCAGTTTCCCGCTTCTCTGAAAGTCAGAAAAATAAATGCTCGCAGTTTTCATTGCTCATAAATGGCCACTGTTACAACAATAACAAAACACTGTTCTATATGGTATTTTGTGCATATCAACAGCAATGAAACATCTCTTCTTATAAACACTGACAAGTAGTACATGTATGACTGAATAAATGTTATATAAATAACAAAAAAAAACGCTAAGTAAAAAAGTTTTACTACTGTTGATGTGAGTAGCAGCCATCTTGAATACGTAAGTCAAGTATGGTCACGTTGCACCGACTTTCCAACACGTGATTCTGACTTTCTGGGGCATTCAAGTTGAAATATCCTACTCAGAGGTCGGACATTCTGACTTCCGAGTACAAATGGAACGCACTTTTATTTATCAAAGGACATTTAGCTGCTAGATGTTTAGCATGAGGCCGTATTATTTACAGCAGGAGTTTACGCCATTGTCATAACGATGTATGTTCCCCCCTCTGCTAATGCCATAGCAGCCTGCGATGTTATCCACACTGTTACCAGCAGACTCCAAACACAATATCCCCATGCCAACTTCTCATTCAGCATAGACAATTCTATTACTCCTGTCTCACGCCAAGTTAAAAGTCTAGGTGTCATCCTCAACAGCACACTCTTTTGAGGCCCACATCCTTACAGGGTCTGCGTATTTCCATCTATGTAACATAGATGGAAATACGCAGACCATTGTCCATCTCTTACAATTGCCAGCACTGCAATCCTTGTCCACACATTGGTCAACTCACATATGGATTGGATTCAGATGTTAACAGATACACTGATGTTCTATATTGAGTCGCAGTTACCACTGAATACATCCTGCATTCATTAGTACCGTGCACTTTTCGGGAGCATTGCTGTTGTCATATATGCGTTTTTGCAGGTGTAGAAGCAGTCTTCTAGAGTGTTTTTTTTAATTCTCTTCATCCTTTTTCCTCTCGTCTATTCTCCTTCTCTGCCTTTTTCCTTTATGCCCGACCTCTCTCTCTTTCTTGCTTCTTTTTTTTCCTTTTCATTTCCATATCTGTGTCAATTGCAATTGAAATAAACCCAGAACAGCTTCTAATAAATATTTTTTATTTATATATCAAGCGAAGCATTATAGCATTAGCCGTAATGTTCCACTTGTGAAAGTAAAACTGTTGGACTTCTTGGCACTCAGACAACAATTGTGAGTGCTACTCTGCTGGACAGGACACGTTAAAATGCATTACTATTCATTATTATTATTATTATTTTTTGATATCCTGGGATTTTTATCAAATCGCCACACCAGTGACAATAAAACGCTTTACTTACTGTATGCCAACACCAAGGAGCCATACAGCTCATAACCCTCCCGCCCCTGGGGAGGTAGAGCACAACCTGGTTTATTTCAAGCCTTTGTATAGACCCCCTGTGACACTTACAGTGAAGAGATGATCTGAGAAGACTATAGAAGCTCAGAGGAACTGCTTCAGCTCCAGTGTGTGGAAAGACAGGTTCTCATCACTGCATCACAGACTACATTAACCTCTGTGTGGACAGCACTGTGCCCATCATGAAGGAGGTTTAGGGTGGGTGAATGATCTGAATAATTTCTTCAACAGGTTTGTTCAGACGCACACTCACCAATCCCCCAGCCCACTTACCATTGCTGTAAACTGCACACCAACCCCCTTTCTTCAGCCACTGCCTGCTTTTCTTTCCCTAACTTCACATCACACCTCTCAGCCTGCTGCAGCTGTTAATCACTTTTAATAGTTTTAAAAGTTTCAAACAATGATAACTTGAGAAGATTCTGCAAAGAGAACAACAGCAGCACTATAATATAATCAGAAGCAGAAATATACAGAAGAAGCACATGTTCATAATAAGTTGTGTGCAATGAACCGTACCAAGAATACCTATATTGAAAGATTTATTTTTATTCAAAATATGAAAATAACATTAATGGAACCCATTCAGACTACTTGCGAACTTGGGCTTTACAGCTCATTTGCAATCAAGAGCCTCAGCAACAAACATTGCGAGACAAAGGCTTACTCGGCCAAAAGTAGACTGGAATTTAGCCAAGATGCAAGCTGAGCTATCCTTTATATGTGAGCCATACTCACACTATGTCATGAGAGATTGCCAGGTTCATTTTTAAATATAATTGAAGATATTAGGAGCTGGATACCAAATTATATTGACTTACGGTACTTTACCAGAAAAACAACCCTAAACATACCATCCGAGCTGGAAATGGTTTATATCAAGACATACGAGTTATAATTGCTCAGTGAAATTCCTGACCTAAATCCAATTGAGGATTTTTTGCAAAATGTAAAAAAAATTGTTTTTTCGACAGATGCTTTCAGTCTAAGCTAGCTGATGTTGAGCTGTTTTGTGAAGAATAGTAAAAATTGTTGCTCTCTAGATGTGCAAAGTTGCTCAAAACATGCCCCAGACTAATTTTAGCTGTAACTACAGCAAAATGTGGTTCTACAAGGTATTTAGTCAGTGGTTAAATACAGTTGCATGTTTTAGATTTTCATTTGTTTTGTTTTTGCAGCACTAGTGACCTTTATTTTCTCTTTTTTCAACAGTGAGCTGACAGAAAAAGGGTGGAGAGACATTGGGGAAGACATGCAGCAAAGGTCAACGGGCTAGGACTCGTACCCGTGATGGCCTGCGTCGAGGACTAAGGCCTCCGAACATGGGATTTGGCCCACATGTTTTAGATTTTATTTTGTGAAAAATCTTAAAGGTCCTTTTTCCTTCAACTTCACAATTGTGCACTTCTTTATTTTGGCCAATAATATAAAGATCCCATGAAATACATTATTTGTGGTTGTAATTTGATAAAAAGTGAAAAAGCTGAGGAGATATGAATACTGCAAGGTACTGTAAATCCCAGGAGCAAACTTAATTAACAAATACTTACTTGCACACATTACAAACTCTTAAGTGTTGTCACAGACCGTCATATTCATAAATCACCCTCTGTTGATCACATTAACATAAGACAAAGGTCGACAGGTCATCTCAGCAGTAAACGTGAATTCCCTTGCAGAGTGAATGGGAGGATCTTATGGTTACTCTTTGGCTATTAACAACTCTATTTTGACATACTGTATTTTAGTTAAAGTGCCTTTTTATTCTACTCTGTTGATAACTCTAGTCTGTTATCTCTCATTAAATTTGTATATATTTTTTTTCTTTAGGCTTTTCTTTATTTCTTTTTTGTTTCTTTATTAAAGTAGACAATTTATTGTTTTTACATTTATTAATATACCATATGTCTGTCTTTGTAAAAGAGCATAAAACAAAGAATATTTTAGTTTTCATTTTTAACTGTGTCCTGTCCAGCAGAGTGGCGCTCAGAATTGTTGTCTGAGTGCCAAGAAAAAGCCCAACAGATTTACTTTCACAAGTGGAGCATTACAGCTAACGCTTTAAAGCTCTGCTTGATATTTATTTACATTTTATTAGAAACTGCTGTGGGATTATTTCAATTGTTACAGACACAGAGACAGAAACGAAAAGGAAAAAATAAGAAGCACAAAAGAGAGAGAGGTGGGGCAAAAGGAAAAAGGGAGAGAGGGAAAAAAGAATGGAGGAGAGAAAGTAGTATGAAGAGATCACCTGCAGAACGTATATAATAACAGCTTTTTTACCGAAAAGTGCACGGTACTTATGAATGCAATTTGTAATTAGTGGTAAATGCGGCTCAATATAGAACATCTGTATCTGTTGAATGAATCTAAACACCTGTGGGTCTGAGTGTGAGCGTGCTTGTGTATACAAGGTTTCTCCATAAAAAAAAAAAAACGAGTGTGAGGAGCCACAGACCTGCCCCCCTGGACCTGGGACAGATACGGAGGAGCCATAGACATCCAAAGGCCCCCCCAGAGCACAAGAACCCCAGGAGAACCATTGCTGGGAGTACTGCAACCCCCCAGAGAAGAGCAGGGGAGAGTCCCAGGGCCACAGTGCAGAAGCCCCAGGGAGCTGCAGCGACGAGCCGACAGGCCCTCCTGGCAGCCGTCAATGCCAGAGCAGATCCAGCCATGGACCCAGAGGCCCGCCTTTTCGTTATTTCTGCTTCAGCGCCACACCTTTAAGTGCACCCAATTCCTGCCATTTAATTGTATGCCTGTACTTTTCACTA
Organism: Crenichthys baileyi; assembly: GCA_036173005.1. Lineage (NCBI taxonomy): Eukaryota > Metazoa > Chordata > Actinopteri > Cyprinodontiformes > Goodeidae > Crenichthys > Crenichthys baileyi. Next base: position 46,871 of record JAHHUM010000672.1, read on the forward strand.
ATAGTCTCTCTGTCATGGTGCTTGACTTTGACCTTTACTTGAGTTTTTTTTTCTGACCAGTAGCTTCCTTTTGAGAAATGATGAATGCACATGGTGATTTAAAGGCACAAAAACTCTTGTCATAAAAATGCTGTGGAGAAGATTTTCAGCAATGTTCTGGAGAGGTGCCAGACGAGAATGCCAATGTTAAATTTCTTGCTGCTTCCCATTGACATCTTTGGAGCAAATTCATGCAAGGTTTAATGGTAGTTAATCTTTCAGAGCATTTGCTTTGACTGTGTCAGTATTGTGCTTTGTAGATAAGTTAAAATTTACAATGCTGATACAGTTACAACATGGAGCAAAATATCCCTTCTCCCATGTGTTCCTTTTGATTTTCAACATGAATAGTTTCACTGGAGAGTGGATTCCTAACACACACAAATTCCAACCCCCTTTCTGTATGTGTTATCTTGCTGTGACGTTCTTGCTACTACTGTAGCCTTGCACTGTGTCTGCATTTTTACCTTACAGAAAACATTGTTCAAATACGAGAGCGGTGGGGCAGGGTATGCAGGACTGTCAAGATACAATTTTGGAAAACAGTTTTCAATTAACTACTCTTCTGATACTCTAGACAGATGTAATGTGAAGATAATACATATAAGCCCACTGAATTTGAGTTTAGGATAAAAACCTTAGTTGCTTTGTATGTATTCAGAGATGTAGGGTTGAGGAGATCAGACAAGAGAATTTGGAAGTGACACTAGGTTGTTTTATGCACATCACACAGACACATGGAAAGAGTGATTTAAAGAACATTTATTGTGCAATCTCAATTGAAACTCAAAAAGCGTTTTGCATAAAAGATTTTATTTAAATAAATGTTTTGTTGATAACATAAAGGTGAGGGCTCTGCGTTCATGTTTTAATTCATGTGGGGACTATTCTGTGAGGCTCCGTAAAAGGACTGAAAAGGATACAGACTTTACTTATGGGTTGCTATGGCTACTATCAGGGGGATATCTCTCAGATAGCAGTCATCAGACATGCACTGTCACCAGATCTCATCAATCCCATGATGCTTTCAAAGCACATATTTGGCTACCTTTTACCAAAAATGTCCAAGGTTTAGACTACATAATGCAATTTAAAGATTTTCAGTCTAAAGCCCAAAGGATACAGCCAATCAACAATATGTGTCTCCACTTGTTCACTAACTTATACAGACATCAAAGCAGCCTAACTAATCAGCCACATGGCTTAAAACATGAGCGGGGACCAAATGTTATTTGGATGTAACACCAGACATGACAACTATTAGGTTGTGATTGATTCAAACACTGACCCCAGCTTGAGGGAATTATACACCACAAACATTGACTACAATGAAATTTACAGCTTGCTGCTGGACACAGGAAATCTGAAATGCTTGGAATTCTACAACATCAGAACGCAAATACTGTTTTTTTTAGAAAGCAGCACAATGAGTTACCAGGAATCCATTGAGATGCTCTGTGTCAGATAATGAGAAAGTGATACTAGAAAAATTCCAGATCAGGAAATTCCTCCATATAGGTGACACCACTGTTTATGCTTTCAAGAAAACATGAAGTTACCTGCCTACCTTACCATAATGCACAATACTGGAATGTTAGGCAGACTGGTGAAATGCTGTTGAACCATCTAAACATTTGTCACAAAGTTACAACTACAATACTCTGACAATACTTTTGCAATATATTTTAGCAAGAGAATTGTGTAGTTTCCAATTATTCTGGTTTCACAAATCTTGCATGCAGCAATATCACATAGTTTTCCACTAAAGCTCAAAGACTACGACACAGTATATTGCTTGCATATGGCTGTTTTATGTTTTGCCACAATTTAAGTGCACAATCACATTTTATCAGTGGAATTTCAGGAGATAACAGACCATGGAATCTGACAACACCCATGCAAAGTTCTGTGAAAAATGATGATTCATCCTCACCTTCGAGGCAATTTGCCTTCTGTGTCCTTCAAGTTAAGGGGCAACATCCTGGATTAGCAACACTCTGTGATTTATCAGAACCCCTCAACATAAAATATTCGGGATGCCTTGCTCCAAGTTAAACCTGACATTGGGCCTCTGCAATGTAACGGCCCATGGTCACAAGCTTCCTCTGTAATCAGCTAACTGAAGAGTTGGAATGGAGGATCAATGTGAGTTAGTGTTATCTCCCTTAGTGCCTGGAGTGTGGTGTGCACACACAGGAAAGTGAGGTAACCCAATTCACATTCAGGGTTTTGAGCTGCAACATCCAAAATCCATGAAAAGGACTGAGCTGTGATGTGCAGCCAGTCATTTGTGTCACTGATGCTAGGACAAGGGTATGTCTACAGGGTGGCAATGAGGGAAACTGCCCCCTGCTGTAGAGTCTTGCCCTCCCCCAACTTTTATGTCCTTAAAAATCATACTTGTGAAAAAAAAAAAAAAAAAAAAAAACAATGTCTTTGTTTGTCCATGAGCCTCTCATAGCGTCGAATTGAATGCCATTTCACCATAAATATATAATTGTAAATATAATCTTAAAATCTGAAAACCTAGTGGCCCTGCAGCACACAAAGTTGAAATCTCAACACTGTTGGCTCTGAAACCTTTCACGGAAGCTGCATGTTTTTTCATTTTGCTGGAAAGACTGTATACATTCATATCAGGTTCACATTTTCACAATACGTGGAATAAAGATGACTGAGGAAATTCAGTCATCTTATTGTGAACGATAATATTGAAATGTTCAATGAGCCACTGCGATAATTATCAAAACTGAGTGACATTAGGTGGGCCTGTCGCTATGCTGAATGTAAAAACCTTCTGGACAGATTGTCTGCAGGAATGGGAGTACTGGAGGAAGGTTCAGAGGAGACTAATCTACAAACAGCTGCAGAAGCAAGAGGATTACACTCTCAGATTGACCTGATTTCATCAAACTCCCTTTGGTCTTCAAATCAAAAAGACCAAAACAAACATCAGACAGACAGTCTTAAACAGCTACACTCGGATAGCAAACAACTGTCAGCACCCAAGATGCCTTTCGAATGAATATATCCCTTCCCATTATAGACTCAGAGGTTGGTGAGATGGACAAACTCTAGCTGTAAGACAATAAGGCAGATACAAGCATTTACCCCAACAGCATGCCGAAGGAATAGATTTGGATGGATCTTTGAGAGACATTTTGCTACACAGCACAACAATCGTCGCCTTAAGCTCTCCTAACAGTAATGGTTGAAATCACTCCTGCACAGTAATTTAAATTATGTTTCTGTATTTGTTTTGGGTATTTATTTTATATTTATTTTGGGTAACCTTTTTTTCACATCTATACCAAAATATCACGACCAGAGACAGAGAACCCAAATTCAGCCAAACACAAAGTGATAAGTAAAAAGGTTTATTCAGAAACTCAGGATCAGAGAGCAGAAGAACAGCAGTCAGCTTCCAGGAACCATTGAGAACAGAGAGACTAGTTAGTGGCTGAATAAAACTCAGGATCTGCAAGGAGTTAGATAAAGCCACCAACCTTCTCAGTCTGATGATGAGGCACAGAATCCAGAGGAGGAAGAGATCCAGACGGTTAATGAGGAAGCGTCCAACAGACTGAAGTCGGATTGCCGACTGATCCAAATCCTCCGGGGAACCAGCTGACGCTGTGACAGGAACACAGAGAGCTGTGATTGTCCTCTTGACAATAAATCCAGGCAGACTAGAGAGCCAGGCGGACTCAGGCTAAATAAACCAGTGGCTAGGCTGAGACGTAAATCCAGGGACAGAAACAGGGTCGAATTCCAGGGCTAGAGGTGTCAGACAAGGGGTAGGCAGAGACATAAACCAGAGGCAGAAAACAGAGTCGAAATCCAAAATCCAATCCGTCAGGCAAGGAGCAAGCAAGAAGGAATAATCCGTAAGGCAAGGCAAGGTCATGGAACGAAATCAGTCAGGAAGGACCGCTGGATAACTACTCACAAATGTTTTCGAAAATCTGGCACCGTCTGCCGGTCAGAGGGCTGTATATAACTGCAGCTCCACAGGTGTGTGGCATGACGGTGATTGCGCAGCAGCAGACAGGTGAAGCAGATGAGTTAATTGCAAGAGTGAGAGCAGAGCAGGCAGACGGGCCAGAATCATAACACAAAAAACTGTCTTTGTTTTCTTAGAAGAGGTAATGATACAACAAATGATTTTAAAGCGTTTATGTGTATATTTTGTTTAATCTATTTCCATACAGGGGATTTTCTCATACTTAACTAAAGAGGTCCAACTTTGCTACTCTGACTAAACCTCTTGTCCATCCTTCACCCCCCACCACCCATGTAAAAATTTCTAAATCCACCACTGTGCTGGGATAACAAACTAGTTAAGATGTCCTTCTCTTTCTTGATCCTGGTGCCCATATATGAGGGAGTTTGTTTTTATGTGGAATATAAATATACTGTGGAATATTACATAGCTGTTGGCAATACCACATGTATCAAAATAATGACCTCATTTAAAATGCTAATGTATTGATGGCTTTTATAATGCCTTGCAAAAGTATTTTGCATTGTACCTTGTTGCGAGCACAAAGATACATTTTTGGGATTATGTGTCACATACTAATACAAAATAGTGCATAATAGTGAATTTAAAGGAATAGGACGCATGGTTTATAAAATCTTTTACCATACAAATCTGAAAATAGTGCATGTATTTCTTTCATCCTCTTTGTTCTAAAACCCTTTAATTAAAATCAAGCACTGCAACCAGCTGCCTTCAGAATTCTTCGATTTAGTAAATTAGACCTGCTGTTTGTATTTTAATCTGAGTATAAATATGTGTTTCTGTGAAAGCCTCAGGTTGTGTTAAAGAACATTAATGAACAAATACCACCAGAAAATACCAAGGCATACCAAACAGGTCAGGGATAAAGTTAATAAGTGTAAAGCTGGTTCAGGTAATAAAACAATATCATAAGCATTTAACATCTTCAGAGTCAGAGTTCAGTCCTTTATCGGAAAACAAAAAGCAATATGAAACAAGTGCAAACGGATCATCAACTTAAACTAATAGGTTGGGAACAAAGAGCAATAACTAGACGAGCAGCCTAAAGGTCCATAATAACTCTGGAGGCTCTGTAGTTGATGTTGGTCATGACATGACAACTATAAGTCACGCACTACAAAAATCTGGCCTTTATGGGAGGGTGGCAAAAGAAAGCCAAAATAAGTCTAGGTTTACCTAGTCCCTGTTACCCAGCTGGTGCATGTTTCCCTGACAGGCTGGGGGTGTGGGCGCTGGCTGGATAGTTGGGTGGGCTTGGTGATGTGCTGCTCTGCTGGCTATTGTGTCTGGGGGGGCATTGGGGTGGCAGGCTAGAGGGTTGTGTGGAAGGGCTGCAGCGTGTGGGGTGGGGGGGTTGTGTCCTCTTCTTGAATGTGGGGTCACTGGCATTTGGATCGATTGAGTGTCGATGGTAGAGCTGAGCTGGATAATGTTTCTCCCTGGGCTATCGTTGCAGTGGCGGTGATGTGGTGTGTTTGTGTAGTTGCGGGGGAGGTGGGGGGGTTGCCGGCCCCGGGTGCTTGCCGCTGGTGGGGGACCTCTTGCCGAGTGAGTTTGTCCTGTCTTGGTGTGGGATCAGGGGGTCCATTGTGGGTGCGGTGCTCGGTGGTGTCTGCCCTGTTGCACCTGTGGGCAGGGGCTGGGGTAGCATAGCGCGGGGCCCTTGCCTTGCCGCTGAGAAGTGCTGTGAGTTGGGGGGCAGGATGCGGCGGGGGTGCTTGGAGCAGGGCTGTGTGTGGAGCTTGCACTGTGTGGGTGAGGCTTCGTCGGCTTTTCGGGGATGGAGCTCACCAGTGGGTATGTGCCCCTGTGCTGTGGGGAGGGGATGCATGGCATTTGGGTTTAGGGGCATGTGTTTGAAATCTGTGTCCTGGTTGGGGGTGGCCCTGTGGGGAAATTCATGTTGGAGTTTATTGGGGTGGGGGGCTCATGGGGTTGGGATTGGAATTCATCGGGGGGTTGGGACTGTTTCATCCTGTGGCGGCTCTGGTTGCGGGCTAGTTTGGACTGTGTAGGCCCCTCTTTAGGACACGGCCCTCTCTCCGGATGAGGATGGGGGTCTTTGGGGACTGGGGTCGAGGCGTGGGGTCAGGGTCCAGGCCAGGTTTAGCTCAGGTTCAAGCACCAGCCCAGGCTAGCCCAGCCCAGGTTCAGGTGCTGGTGCGGTTGTGGAAGCTTAAAGCTTTGTTTGATTAGATTAAAAGTGTTATTATTGTTTTTACCATTACAAGATTAATTCTGTGAAGAATTGTTCACTCTGAGTAAACATGCAAGCTTTCTGAAAACAGATTACACTAGGGATAAGTTCTTGGCGAGAGGAAAGACTAATGGGCTTGTTATTGCAGTCAGCCAGGAAATCTTGTGATACTCTGAGCGTGACATCAATTCAGCAGACCAGTTTAGCTCAGGAATGAGGAGTTGACCAAACTGATGAGAATGTTATTGTAAACTATCACGTAGGCTAATTTGAATTTTCCAGATGTTGGGTTGAAGTTGGATTCCCGGAACTCCAACTGAGAAGCAATGTTGAAGATGCCAAGAAGTTTTACGTAAATGAGTATGATGATTTCAATTGGTCAAGAGGACCCCAATACACACCAATGCTTTGTATCTGTATAAAACCACCCTGTAAAGACTGAAGGGGAGCGAGACTTCTGGAATTTTTGGATGTTTTGTGCGCTTTAAAGAATAAAAGTTCCCCCCGTGGAGACTGAGAATAGAGATTTCTCTGAGTTCTGTGTTACTTCTTTTAGCTCAGTGATAAGACTGCCCTCTCCTACACGGTCTGCCTGTCTCCAACCCTGGAAGGAAAGGGGACCTCCTCCTGAGTCTGGGGGCTGGTTGCCCCTTTGGGGTATTGTATGGGGAGTTTGAGTTGTAAGAATTATGATTATTGATTAATTAATATTTATTAAGAATTATAATGTAAAGTCATAATTTGAAAAAAAATTATGTCTTAACCAAAAATCATTACTTACTAATCGAAATCAGAGATGTCCTCTGCTGTTGTACTTATGGCTCAAGGCCCTTGATAATTACAATTATTAAATTCTCAGTAATAATTGATAACTATTACTAGATGTCACTGTTTAATCAACCGCTTCACTGAAGGTGGGGAGCTTTGACCTTATTTTGACAGACTAATCACTCTTGCTCAAAATAAACACAAACGCTTTCTCTTTATCTACCTGAATATTTATTAAATCAACAGCCCTTACACACCTCGCTATTCTGATTCAATAATCTTCACCTAATCAAGCATGCAAAAATTCTACACAAAAGGGGTAAAATAACTAACTAAACAAGATGAACAGCCTTGAGTGTGTGTGAAAGTCAAACCAGTAGCTATGGCAAAAACAAGAGAAAATATGGTACTGGGCGAAGCTTTGGGAGAAGCCTCCACCAGGCTGCAGTCATAAAACCCCCAAAGTTGGAACTCAGTGAAACACAAAGGGTCATAAAACTTTTAGGTGGCAACCACTGGAAAAATACTAAGAGTGAAGACAATGGAACAGTGAGTATTCCACCATGAGGTTCTAGCAGTCCAACTTTAAGTTCATCTGAGTCTGCACTCAGGTGTTCAAACACAGTGAGACACGCACAGCTTCAAAGTGCGGCGGCTTTCAGAGTCTAACAGCAATCAAAGTTTCAATTAGACATTGCATGCACATACAACTTAAAACATACCGGACTATAAGTGGCGATTCTAAATCGCCCTTAAGTCCTACTCTATCCTGCACAAGCTATTTCTAATAGAAATAAAAACAAAACAGGATTACTTGGTGTCGTCTTCTCTGGAGCAGGGGGAGAGGGGGGAGTTTGTCCGTAACAAACTCAAAGACGGCCAGTTTTCCTCCTTTGGCAAAAGTGGAAAAAATATGACAGACCGTCAGCAGTCGACTGGAACAAAAAAAAAGAGGAAAATTTCGTCTCCTTGGATAACCTCCGTGGGTTTTTCTTGGGTTACGTGTTAAATCCAAGCCCTCGATCGGTAAATTAAAACTTGCCGGTCTTCATATCCCTGCAAGCTTAGCTCGTTGAGCTTCTCATGAGTTTGGCCAGTGAGGAGAATTAATGAAAACCCACGTGTGGTTTCTTCTCCAGAATGATGCTCCTCTATTGCTTGGTAGCCGCGTCTCGGTGTCCAGTGGGAGAAAAACAATGGTGGGGCGTCTCCCGTGTCCTTATATAGCCTACTGTGACATCAGAGCTGCGACGCCCCTTCCTATTAGCTGCAATGCCTGCTAGAAGTTCTGGTAGCAGACCATACTGGGTTATATCGTAGCAGATGACACTGGGAGGTATAGTAGCGCACAAATGGTCCAACAGAGTGAGTGTATGATGTCCATTGTTAGTATGTCTTTACGTTGGGTGCGTGGGTGTGAGTGTTTTTATGTGTATGCATGAGGGTGGGAATGTGTGATTGTGACTGTGTGTGCCTGTTTTTTGTGTCAGGTTGGGTCTTGGACTGCTCCCTCTTCTGGATCAGTTTAGGCCCCCCATCAAATGTGGTGCCTATTTCCTCCCCGCCGCACTACCTGCCGGTGGTTGGTGTCTCTGCCCCCTAGTGTACTTGTGGTTCTCGGTGTCCGGGGCTGGGTGCTTTGGTGCCGGCTCACTCCCTGTGGCTGCTTTCCGGGGCCTGGACCCCTTAGCTCTGTCGGGCCTCTGCCTGGGGAGTGATCCCGGGGTCTCTGGGTCCATAGCTGGATCTGCTCGGGTGCAGTCGGCTGCCGGTGGGGCCTGTGGGCTCGTCACTGCAACTCCCGTGGGCTTCTGCACTGTGGCTGCTGGGTGGTTCCCCTGGGACCCTCCCCTGCTCTACTCTGGGAGGGGTTGTGGCAGTCCCGGTGATGGTTCTCCTGGGGTTCCTGTGCTCTGGGGGGCGTTTAGATGTTTATGGCTCGGATCTCCTCCCTAACTCTCCCGGGTCCAGTGGGGCAGGTCTGTGGTTCCTCACACACGCTATTGCATATTTTTATGGAGAAACCTTGTATACACAAGCGCTCTCACACTCAAACCTACAGGTGTATAGATTCAGGTGTTAACAGATACACAAATGTTCTATAATGAGTCGCATTTACCACTGAAAACATTGCAATCATAAGTACGTGCACTTTTTGGTAAAAATGCTGTTAATATGAATGTTTTTGTTGGTGTAGAAGCAAGCAGGATGTTATCTTGTATTCTCTTCATCCTTCTTTCTCTCCTCCATTCTTTACTTTACATCTTTTACTTCATTTTTTGTCTCTGTGTCTGTAACAATTGTAATAATCCCAAAGCAGTTTCTAATAAAGTTTCTTTTATAAATATCAAGCAGAGCTTTAAAGCATTAGCTGTAATGCTCTACTTGTGAAAGTAAATCTGTTGGGTTTTTTCTTGGCACTCAGACAACAATTCTGAGTGCCACTCTGTGGCTAGTCTGCTACTGCCTTCATAAACACACCTTCAATGGATAGAATGAGAGATACATCAACTTTCTTTTTACCAACACTGATTAAGCTGGGTTGGTAAGCTTCTCCTCCACTTTTAGAACAAATGAATTATTTTTGATTCAAATCAAGTATAATTTGAATAAGGCCAGAACACATGCTGGGCGCAGGCAGGCAATCTATCCCCAGCAGTGCCAACATGCTAATGCCAAAAGTGATTAAGGCCGACAGAGTAACAGGGCTGTTGACCTCAAAACCAGGAATGTGTCCTTGGCTCTACATTCAAGCCACAGTTCAAAACAGCACATTCAAATACTTAACAGTTCATCAAACATGTTTTTAGTTTGTTTGTTGGCATATTAATATAGAAAAAAAATGTTTTTTTTCAATGCTTCTTTGTTTTCACCTTATTATTATTATTATTAAAAGGTCTTGTCTTTCAGTAAATAAAGCTAAAGGCTGGGCACAAATAAATATGTGTTAATCACAGATAAAGTCTTAGTCAGTCATACATGTATAAACCTTTTCGCATGTATCATGAAATGCCTTACAAGTTAAAAACCCCAGTTAACTTCTAAAAAAGAAATAAAAAACAATGAAATAAGTAACATTTTATTACGAAACAAGCTAACAATGCAATAACCAGATGAATATAGTATAGTTTCTAAAGAGAAGCTGGTTGCCTACATGTGCCAGGGCATTTTTGCTCTACAAAAAGGATATCTCAAAAAGGTTATCTCAATAACGAAATCCTAATTAGGTGATCTTTATTAAATCAAGACTGGATCCAGCATTAAAGTAGGCAGGTGTTATGATTTGGGGTTGTTTGGTTTTTTGGTTTCTGGTTTTTCTTATATTTCTCACAGTTTTTGAATCATGCTTTGTTTATTATTTTTCTGGTTATGTTTTAGTCTTGTTCATGTTTGTCAAGTTTGGTTTTTGGTTCTGGTCATGCTTTAGTTTTTGTTTGTATTCAAGAGTCTCTGTTCTTGCTCCAGCCACGTTCTGTTCTGTTAATTATCTTTATCAGGTTCACCTGCACCTTGTCAATCTGTCTTCTTGCCCCACCTGATTTTCAATCCATATATATACACACCTGTTCAGTTAGTCTTTGCGGAATCATTGTCTCTACTCATGTCTTGTTTTGTGGACCATGTCATGCCTGTCAAGCCAGCCTGCTTCTGTTTTGTTCCTGCCTCTTCTAAGAGTGAGTTTTTGTTAATTAAAGCCTAAAGTCAACTACCGTCATGCTGCCTTCTTGTCTGCGTTCTGGGTCCCTCCGTAGCACAGATCATAACAGCAGGCCACATTCTTTTTCCCCTAAGTAGAAAACTGAGTTGTACTTTAGCAACAAAAAAAAACCCAATTTGTTTAAAATTTATAAAGCAAAGTTTTATGGATAAATATAATACTGATTTATCACCTAAATTAACTCACTAATTTAATTTGATTTTAGGTGAAGTATTAGTGTTGTACTTCCTAGAAATACCATGATTGTTCAATGGGGGTATTGCAGGCAGCATAAGAAATAGTGCGACCTCAGTGAACCTAAACTGGATAAATAAAAACTAAAATCTCTCCATGCAATATTAATTAATTACTCATTAGGGCCACAAGAAAATTAAACGTCCTTTTCAAACATTTGTTTCATTAGATTACTCTGGTAGGCCCCTAAACTGACATCAGAAAAAAGAGTGACATGTCCAGTCAGGGGAAGAACATTAGCATGCCCACAGCTGCTTCGGATCACTGCGTTTTCTGCCACTAATGAATTGCCTGGTGTTCCTGTCTGTAGTCTTCTCACTCTCTTAACCCTTAACCCTCCCACTCAGCATTTTGCATTTAGAAACCTTCCACAAACTCTAATTTCTAAAGAAAAAAAGATATTGTGGCCTTTAAAGATAAAGTCTTTATTTTGCTGAAAGGTTTGAAAGGTAGAGAAAAAAACAAAACAATTCTAATCTAAACCAGCACTGGAAAGAGAGTATTTATGTATTCACTGTAGAAAATATGAGCTGCTTTGATTAAAATAAATATATGTGATAAACTATTCTCAATCAGTCTTACAATCAATATCATAATTTAGTCCTAGTCCTTGAAGGCTGATGTCCTGCAACTTTTAGATGCATCCCTGATCTAACACACCTGAAAGTGGCTGGATTGTTTCCTCGGCGGGAATCAAGTTCTACAGACTTTCTAATAGTTCTACAG